>VBSM01003148.1:13524753-13540830 GCA_008086735.1 Cheirogaleus medius | reverse complement strand
AAAAAAAAAGAAAGTAAAAAACCTGAGGTGCCCCCAGAAGAAGAAAGAACACAGTGGTTAATCTTCACATTTCTGAAGCATCAATGAAATGTGAGATCCTGTTCACACTCTCTTCTCTAAAAGGCTCTGGCATTTTCAAATGGAAATCTTGCTTGAAAAATAATACTTTATGCAATTGAGCATGTTCACATTTGTCCAACAACCTTGAAGTTCACTTATCATAGCAGAAAACTCATTCATTCGAGGATGTAGCAAGTTGTGGCTCCCAAGCATCCCTAAGAAATTGATAATCTATAAGAAATACAAATGGACTCACATGCATGTAGGAGATAATTTCTAGTGGACACAGTTGCCATTTATGTTTCCATTCTCTAGCTGTAGTTAAACAGCAATCATATTTGTAATTCAGTTTTGCTTTCTTGATTTTCACAAAATACCATGAACATGAAAATTTAATTAAAGGGAGTGAGACAAAGAGAGCAAGACCTTAAAAATCTGAGAAAATTCACACATACAAATATGGTTTATTGAAAAAAGAATATTTTGCAAATATATATATATATTTTTAATTCTCTTAGAATTTCCAGAGCTTCCTCTCTTGGAAAAACTCAAAATATTCTGCGAAAGAATAGATCTTAATATTCCTGTAAGATAGATTGAGGACAATACTCCTATTTTGCAAAGGGGAACACCAGGGTTCAGCTTAATTATGTGATTTTCCACAATCTTCACCTCCCTCCAGAATTTAATAGTTTGAGAAATATGTTGCCTATAGCAGCTGTTTAAATCTCAATGACTTAAAATTTTCACCACCAGCCCATGATCAAAGGACTGTCACCTCTTAATACAAGGTCAGTACAACTTCTGTGGTCTTCCCTGAAATGCACAAAAGCAGCCAGGTGCTCCTTGGGCATTGGCTCACCTTGTTTTTGAAAGACCTATACTCATAAAAATCTCACTTCACCTTCCTTTTTCTTCTTTTTAAAACAACCTCTTCCAGTATATTCTTGTGACCACAAATTACTCACTTTCTAACAGACGAATGAGCAGTACCGAAAATCCAATAATATCACTATTTCAGAGTGTTTAAAATATCACAAGATTTCTGCCTTTCTTTTGATGTCTTTGGGAAACAGAAATAAATAAAAACTACAAGATTTAGAATTTGTACCTTCTGTATTGGGGTCTTTTATGGTTATAGAAAACATCAGAAATATGTTATAAATCAGGAGGTGCTTGCTGCTTGGTCGTAAGTCTATGCTGCAGCATCCAAGCTTTGGAAAAGACACCTGTATCCAGTAGAGAACCCCCTTCTTGGAGAACAGGCTGGAGCTGCGTTAGCACTGATCTATCAGCAATCCAGTTCAGGTGTCTTTTCAAATGCCACGTCAAAATCCTACTCCAGTTAACTTTGTTTTGCAGTATGTACACTCTGGAAAGTATCTCCTGTTTATAGACAGGAGATATTTATTTTCCCAGAAGCAGGACAACTAAATTGAAAGGGTGCTTCAGTCTCAGCCTCCCTCAGCCTCTGTGTCCAGCGTAAGATGCCTAATATTCATGCAGGGCAGAACAGCTCTCGCTGTGGGAAGCCAATCTCAATCCAGTCTAATTGGCTCATGCAAGCCACACATGCATGGTCAAAACCAGGGGCAGAAATAATAGTAACAATTCATTCTTAATTCTATGTATGTGGATTACATTCAGGTTAACTCATAGTATGTGCCTCCTAGAATTGCAATGTGGTTTTGAATGAATCCCTTAAGTCTGCTCAATAGTGATAGAAAGGAAATTATTGGTGATCCTTTTGTGCTGTTGAGACGTTTTAAGTAAAGTAAATAATCCTGTTGATAGACTCAGTGTGATGCTAAGAATTTGGAAGTGAGGAAGGTCGTCCTCTACCTATTTACCTATGAGTTTGCCTATGAGATTAACCTATAGCAGAACAGGGATATGCAAGGTTTACCTTTCATGGAATCATCTAGTCTCACTCTTTTGTGTCTGGCATCTTTCCTTCAGCATTGGGTTTGTAAGATTTATCCCTTTTGTTGAGTATAGCCATGATTTTTGGCGCCATGTGGTTGGTATTCCATTATATAATATGGCACCATTTCATTGTCTACTTTTTTATTCTACCATCGATAGACATTATACAGTTTGTTGTTTGACCTTGAGATTATTTAACAATTGTTTCCTGTGTTTTCTTTTAGTAATTTTATATTTTTGCTATAATAAGTGTTTTTTAAATATAAAAAAAGGAATCTGAACATTACAACCATCCTGAATAAAGAAAAGAAAAGTCTGTCATATGGAAGTGGTAGGAACGAGGGGGTACCTAGGTGGAGGAGCATAGATAATTAGGAGCCACAAAGCCAAAGTCACGTCCATTCCATGTAACAATTTCCTAAGTTCACTTTTTTTTTTTTTTTGCATATTGGATTCTTAAGTTGAATTACATCCTTTTGGCCTTCTTAGTTTGCTTATTTTTCAATTTAAGATATTCTTGATTTTTAGCCATTTAAGAGAAAACTGAAATAAAATATTCATGCTTATAAAAATACCCTGTACTTAATGAAAGAATAAAGGAAATAACCCAGTATATGTTGCATTATCAAGATGCATTATCACATCTTGATCCTTATAAGCTTAAGCAGAATAAATTGAAAGTAATTTGATGTGCTTAGGACTTTTTAGCTGTGTGACCTTGGGTAGTCAATTAACCTCTCTGAGCTTCGGTGTTCAGTCTGAAATGCTGATGCTATTTCATATACAAGTTGCTATATGGATAAATGATCAGAGGTCTATATAGGCTTAGTCCAGTGTCTGGCATATTCTAATAAAACTTTACCACCTGGTAGATAATCCTAGCTTTAGAAATTGGGGTGCTAAAATAGCATTGTAAAAATTATGTTCATAAATGTAGTACTGAGGGAGTAGGCTGAGAAATGACCTTTTCCTTCCAAAGACAAGAGCCCCCCACAGCTCCAGTCTGTTCAGTCTCTTTTTACCCCTCCAGAATAGAAGGAGAAAGATCTCTCAAGGGGTGTTGAAGTGAAGGATGAGCGGAATTAAAATACAGAGTGCTGTTGGCCCTGCCCGAAAATCCTTTTAAAATATGACCTTCTCTTGGACATTCTAGAAATTCTTTTGCTAACCTTGGCTTTGAGATGCCACTCTCTGAAATAGCAACATGTTTACAGATGGTACTATGATGAGAAAAGGAATGTCACCAGGGCCGTGGCGTTATGCTATGTAAGTCAAAAGTACAGGAAAATGATCAGGGACCAAGAACTCAGAGCTGAGTCATCTGGGCTAATTAGGAGGAGGCATTATTCCCAGCGAAAGGCAATTTTGTGGGTAGGAGTCAAATAGATGACTAGTTGTGGGAGTGACAGAGACTTGAGGCTGAGTCTACCTGCCACAAACAAAATCAGAATGTCCTGGTGTTGAATAGTGAGTACAAAAGACAGCACTTGCCACCTCCTTCCTTTGTGATTTTTTTTGTGTAGATGCTAAAGGTTAGAATCCTAGTAGCCTGGCCCCCATTGCCAGTGAGTTGGTTGGTAACCAACAGAGCGCAGACTATTTATTGATCAATCACGATGCCTTTGTTGCTGAAATAAGGCCAAAAGGGTTAGAAAAGAAGCCAAGTCCATTACCACTAAGCACCATATATTTGTTCCTGGATGCAAACCTATTACAGAAAAATAGGAAGACCCAAACCTCAAATCCTTTCTCTTTTTTTGTTATTCCCCCCCCCCCCGAAAAAAATTATTGTTTGGAAATCTTATCTTTCCTTTTTTCTAAAATTCCTTTGTAGGATCTTGGATCTAGTCATTTCTCCTGAGCTGGCCAAATAGGGAAGTGGAAATAACACGGAACATACACCATATGCCAAGCTCTATGTATTATCTTATCTATACAGAAAGTCTATTATGATCTATTATCCACAAACCTTCAAAGTTTAGCATTTTAATCTCAACGTTTCGCCTATGAGAAATCTTTAGGGCACTTAAGAAATTTGCTGCAGTTTGAACAGTCAGTAAGGCACGGAGGTAGGAAGAAAAGGCAGATCTGTTTGACTTCACACTTTTCATTATTTTTACCGGACCACAAAGGCACTTTTAATTGTGATGTATGTGGCTGAGATCTCTCTAGTAAGGGCTCCATAAATTTTCCCCCAGGGTAAAGCGAACTGGGGTGGTAATTTCCATTGTGTATGGAGTGAGGGTTGTACAAATTAAAGGAGATGGCACTGCAGAGTTTAAGAAAGGACCTGAAGTTTTCCTGGGCACAGCAATTCACTAACCCCTAATCCTTAAGCAATGCAACCAATGGGAAGCTTGAATCTCCTTGGAGAGCAAAGCAATCCTTATCTTCCTTTTCTACAGTGTCACTTGAGTGGACACGTTTTATTTGGAGGGACGGGGGCATTTTTTCTTCCTTTGACACAGAAAAAATATTGTTACTCTATTTCACAAAGAATCTTTTAATATCAGGCAGGTGAGTGGTTCTGAGTTACTCTGACAATGTTGAACTACAACTGGAAAGTAATTAATGGTCTGTTCATCAATCTATGGAGGGAATTATTCTGAGAAGAGAAGTATCAACAGATAGATGATGGATAAATAAGAAGGAAGGAAGGAAGATGGATGGATGAGATAGATTAAGGCAGATGTATGTATAGAGACATTGATATTTATTATTTTATTTCTGGAAAGTTGATTTAACTTTAAATGCTCGTGGAGATTTAAATAGAACTTCTGATGATATAATCAGAAGATTTAGAGGTCTTTGCTATGATTTCAGGAAACCTATAGATGTCTCCAATCTGACAATTATCATCCTGTTATAATTATTTCTTTACCAACTTGTTATTATTCAGGTCTTCCACCTCACTTGGATTACTCATTTTAATACCCACATAAAATATCTTAAAATACCCTTCCTTTGTGAAAACTCTGACACATACTCCTAAGACTTCTATGTACTCTCCAGGTGAAGGGCAGTTGTTTTCATGGTCATTTCTTCCTAAGAGTTCTAACCCCTGATGTATTGTCAATCCCTGTTTATTTATCTTTCTGTGTTATTCAGTTTGCACAGATGTTCTCAGAATATGACCCTCATCTTCCATCTTATGTCCCTTCTCCTCCACCTTCTTCACCATTGTTAAAAGATTTTAAAGAAAGGTTGAATCATGATGCCTAGAACAAATATAAAAGAAACACTGACAAAGATTTCCTTTAACCTATTATTTAATGAGGGAACTAGTAAGATGTTACCACTGCTTCAAATGAGAATTTTTAAAAATACACACATATATGCTAAAAAGAACTTACAGAACAAAGCAAAAGTGATAAATATCCACATGATATTAAACTACATCTCTACACAATTTGCACTCCTATGAACAAGAAGCATTTGCATTGTTATTGGTATTCTACCTTACAGAGTTATAAAATAGCTCACAGCAAGTTAAAAGTGGAGGTAACCAAGAAGAGTGTTTTGGACACTCAGTAATTGTTTTTGCCCATGAAAATGTCTTTCATAATTTTTTGATAGCCTCTCCTCCTTTATTTTCCATAGAAAGTTGTTGTTTTTAAACTTATTTTATTACAGTTGTAGGATTTTTTAAAAAATGGGACAATAATAGATAACACTACAACATAGAAAAGCTGAAGATAACTTAGAATCAAATATTGAATGTCATTCTACTTTGAACCCCCCAGTCATCTGTAGCAAACAGACGTTCTCACTGGTCATCTTTCTCCTCAGAGAAATGTTGTCCTCACCAAACTCCACCCTTTTCCCTACCCAGACATCTTCCTTCTCTTACCTGCTGGGAAGCCAATCTCTCTGTCTTTCTCATTCAGACTAGCACTGAAATGTAGTCACTGATTCTACAGTCCTATTAGGTATTTTCCCATAAAAAGACCATTTTTCTACATAAGCACTATTTGGAAAACAAGAGCATTTTCCCTCTGGTTACACAAGCATTCAGGCTCTGAGAATATCCTTGGAATTTTCAGCCCTCAAACACATATTGAGTCTTCTAGAAAATCCTGTTCTTTCACAACTTAGGTAAATAGAACTCTTAGAGTTCACATGGAACGTGGAAGCCTTCCTTCCTTCTACCCTAGACCCTCAGCTTTCCACATCATCTGGTCTGGATCACATCTCCCTTTCTAAAACTAGTAACATGTGCATCGTTCTCTTGATTGACTTAAAGAAAAGACTGGAAGCCTCTCCTCCCACCCCGAGGACCCTTCCAGCAGTCTGTCTTCTCCACCCAGTCTGTGGGTGGGTAAGGGTTAGATATAAAACTTGGCTGATTATTGAAATCACAACAATCAGAAAGCTAAAAAAATAACTCAAATACAATGTTTCTTGTACTTGAAATCATTGCACTTTGATGTATTTCCCAAAAGTAACAGTTAAACGCTCAACCTTATTGTAGAAGTTAAGATTTCTATTTTTGTAAAGAAAACTAAAACTCATTCATAAAAAAATGAATTCACTTAGAAGATTATTACAGCAAATACAGAGAGATATTCTTGATAGGAAGATCAAATTGATGCCTGGGAAAAAGAAGAGCCACTGGGAACCAAGAACCGAGGACTATATTTGTGCTTAAGTTACATACTTGTGGTTCCTATTTCTCCTCCTCCCCCTCCCTTCTCCCCCTCCTGCCCCTCCTTCCCCTTGTTCCCCCTCCTCTCCCCCTCCCCTTCCTCCTCCTTCTTCTTCCTGCTTTTCTAAAGTTGCAAACTCTAAAATCTAAAGAGGCAGGTAGAAAAATTAAATGTGTAAAATGAGGCTTGGGAAATAAAATGCATCTGTGCAGATTATATACATGGTGGGATGATAGTATTACCACTTGAAGGGCAAATGCCTCCTTTAAGGTCTGTGGCTGATCTTTGGCAACCTATGGTCTATAATTTGGGGTGAAACATCTCAAGGGTTCTAGAGTTTCATGAACTTTCTGCAGGAAGATGAAGAAAAGGATCCTCTATCATATATTTACTCCTTACAACTATCTTAGGGAGAATTCTTATCTTCAATTTGCAGATGACAAAAAGTTAACTCAAAAACGTGAACGTGAACTCAAAAACATCACTACGAGTCCAGGTTGTAATGTCAGTTTCTATGACTCTCAGCCATCTATATGTATTCCATTTTCTACTATGCCATGCTACAACTACTAGATTGGGCAAAAAGGATGTAATCTAAAAATACTGAGTAATTCAGAGAACATTATGTTATAGGATCTTCAGAGCAAAACTTAGGTAGAAGGAAACACAAGAAGTAATAACAAGCTGTTCTTATATTCATTATGTAGGTTTTTCAAGTTATTTTCCTTTCATATGTTTCATGATCTAACCTTATTCTCTATTCCTCTTGTCATCATTCAAGTCCAAGTCCAAGTCCAAGCCCAAGTCCAAGCCACTATACACCTGAATTGCTATAGCAACTTCCCCCTGGGCTCCGTGACTCAACACTGGTCAACCCATCATGCCACCCAACACATGCAACACCACCCACCTCAGGTGGCTGGACCACCCTCCCCTGGCACCATATACATTCTGATTCCTCCTCATCCCACCATGCCCAAGTTCTAGCTTGGACTAGCCCATCTCTCAGAGATACCCACTTCTCTGAATTCCTGCAGGATTTAGGGTTCCCCTATATGAGGTCTATTTCCTTAGTTAGATGATACTCTCTTTGAAGAGAAGAAGTCTCAAGATGTGGCATGCAGGATGGTCTGTCCAGTATCCAGCACAGCCCTGAGCTCAGGGCAGACAACCAGCGCATCCCAATGGACTCTGATTAGAGTGACAATATTAACTCTAATATTGAGGATGAAAAGATTTTGAAAAGTGAATAAAATGCCTTGAGTGTGGTATAAAGGGGAGAAGAAATAGAAATTTAAGAGACCTCCAATATTGGTCAAACACAACAATACCTGAAAATAACTTGGAACCACTGACCTAAAACTCAAGATTGCCAGTATAAGACATTTTAGAAAATTCCCCTTTGCAATGTTACTTCGCAAAAGAGTCAGATACTCCTGGGGGCACCTCTGCACCCTCCCAGACTCACTGTCCCCCCTCACAATTCCCTCCAACAAGATGGGTAGGCTCACTCTGGCAATGCATGATTTTTCGGGTCCATGTCCTCCATGCAAGTACAGACCTCAGACCTTAAACATATAGAACCCAGCACCACCAACTCACTATGTGTGCATGATGATGGACCCACGTCAGGCACAATATGGTAAACAACAGATACTATGTGAAGTAGACACACCCAAATTTGATTGTCAGGTCCATCCACTGACGGATGGGGACGTCTAGGCAAGTCCTAAGCACCTGTAGGATGGAGGGCCATGCAAGACCTTAGCTCCCAAGCTACGGTCTGCTTAGAAGGGCTCAAACAGTTGACGCTGGCAGTTGAAACAAGCATGGTAAGTAAGGAACAGAAGAGAACACAAGGCAAAAACTTGCACAGGCTCAGAATATGAGTAAAGGCAAGTTCGTTTTCCAGGAATTTGGGGAGAATCCTTAGGTAGGGTCTTAAAACTGAAAGATATGTTGAACTAACCCTGAATGTGCATTCCCATGCTTACTTGCCAGGGGAAGTCTGTGAAATTATACTCACCTTGTCTCCATTGTCTTTATTTAGGAACTCTCAGTATTTTCCCAATGGTCAGTAGATACCATGCGACCACTCCCAACCTGTCCAGTTCTCATCTGGCCTACGTGGGCTGTGACTCCAACTATATTTATTGTGCACCTACCTCATTCTCTGTCTCAACCCAACTCACAACTAGTTCTCCTAACTGCTCACAGAGTTTCTCCACAACTTCTTTATCTGAACTTTCCAAATATATGGCCTTTCCATTACTGCTTTAGAATACCCTAAGTATTTTCTCTCATAGACCTCAAAAGATTGTTTCTTCTAAAAAGTGTTTGTTTATTCATTCATTTAATAGACACTAACACAGACTACCAGATGCTGTGCTAGGCTCTAGGAAAATGATCCTCTAAGACAGTGGTCTGCAACCTTTTTGGCACCAGAGACCAATCTCATGGAAGACAATTTTTCAATGGACATGGGGGATAGGGGAGAAGTTGAGTTCAGGAAGTAATGCAAGCTCTGTGGCCCAGTCCCTGACAGGCTGAAGACTGGTACCACGGCTCTAAGATATAGTAATTTCCCTAGCAGTTTACACAATATCTCCTGAAGGTCAAAGTTGTCTTATTATATTCCTTCATTCTCATTGATACACAAAGAATCACTAATTCTCTCTCATATTACTCCAATTTTGCTCATAAAATTTAAAAACCAAACACTGAGTGATAACAGACCATTACTACATTTTGCCTATACTTAAAGGAAGATGGCAAGTTACGGGAATCTCTGAAGATATCAAGTTCCATTTGAATGAGGAAATTCTAGTTTGGCCTCACACAACTTGATTCACTTCAAAACCAGTAATCCAATCCGAAATTTGCAAATGCACCCACATCAGAATCCTATCATTTGGGGTAACTTACGTTATGGGAGTTTATACACAACTGTTCCTTTCTACATAAAACCTTTGTTCTAACTACTCTGTAATTTCTAAAGCTATTATATTTTGTTAAGCCCACCCAAAATACAGCCTGGGTAGAGCTGATGATCAAAGGCAACAGACGTGGACAGTAGGTACAGGAAGACCAGCACATTTTGAAATATTTTGAGATCAGGCCACCAAGTAAAGCACCTCCCGTCTTTTCTAAAATGAGGATGGCCTTTTATCTGCTGGTACCCGGGATCTGTTCCAAAAGGGAGCTTTGAACTCTTGTGTTGGGCACACTTCCCAGGAGTTCCACATTTCTTCCTCTGGCCCTTGGCCAACAAACAACAGCTCAAGAATATAATAAGGCCTGGCTTTGTTTGTTTGAAGTGTTCCATGTTTTCTGGCTTCATGACCTGAGATTGTCCACCATGTTCTGAACTCTCTTTTTAGCCAATCCGAGATCTTTCTTCTGAAAACAGTTTTGGCCCAGAGTTATGAGCCAGAGTCCGGGTTCCAATTCTGCCACTTTACCCTCCTTAATGGTCACTAAAAGTTCCAGAGAAAGTAACAGCTGGGTTTCCACATTAAATTATGTGCCTGTGATAAGTTGTCTTATCCTATGGTTAAACATTTCCTTTAAAAAAACCAGAGCATAAGCCAGGCGCAGTGGCTCATGCCTGTAATCCTAGGACTCTGGAAGGCCAAGGCGGGTGGATCGCTCAAGGTCAGGAGTTCAAAACGAACCTGAGCAAGAGCGAGACTCTGTCTCTACTAAAAAGTAGAAAGAAATTAATTGGCCAACTAAAAATATATAGAAAAAATTAGCCGGGCATGGTGGTGCACGCCTGTAGTCCCAGCTACGCGGGAGGCTGAGGCGGAAGGATGGCTTGAGCCCAGGAGTTGGAGGTTGCTGTGAGCTAGGCTGACACCACAGCACTCTAGCCCAGGCAAGAGAGTGAGACTCTGTCTCAAAAAAAACAACAACAACAACAACAAAAAAAACCAGAGCATAATCTTAAGACCATGATCACCAAACTTGACACTTTGAAACTAATGGGGAGTTTTAGCCAAAAACAATGCAGAACTAGGGTGTCACCCAAGTACCACAGGATTGGCTTTACCAAAAAATGATACTTGAAAAAATATATGTATGAAATGCGAAATTGAATAACACTCTTTGGGGCATATTGCTACTAAAATCTCAATACATCAACAACTTGCCTTGAATGGCACGTGTTCAAAGCAACTCCTCACACCTCAGGGTTTGGCCGACTCTCAAAGTAAGGTTCCCATGTGCTGCTGCTAGTCTGTCACAGAATCCAATTGTGTCCCAGAGGAGTCCCAGGTCCCCACAAGATTTTCCCTAGCCACAAACAGCTTTCCTATACACTCGACCAATGCAATGTTTGTTTGAGCTAATAAGCTCATCTTTTAAGATGCAAACAGCCTGTGAGGGGAATAAACACAGCAGACATTTTGTGGAGAGTGTCAGATTTAATACACTCAGCAGATTCAGTCGCTCTGAGGAAAAGGAGGTTATGACAGAGGGTGGGGACGGGAAGAGAACAAGCGGGACCGGCGTTTTCAGATGTGGCACACGTAGGAGCAGGCAGACCGGTGAGGCTTTGACTAGGCTGAGGGAAGCCCCCCCACACAGGCTACCTCACAAGAATCTTCTGGAGAAGGGGAAGGTTGGGGGAGGTAGAGCCGTCCCATGGCAAAGCCTCTCATCGTTGGCCCTTAGTGGCTGCCATCTCCTACCCTAACACCATAGAAAAACGTCCTCCATGATTGTTCTAAGTGGAGAAGCTGTTCTTTAAGCTGTGGTGACTGACATGGAGCTTCCTAAAGTTCACTGAGAAGGCGACGTCTAAGCAGAGGAGAGTGTAAGAGTGAGCTTCGTGGCTTTCTTGGGAATGAACTTTCCAGGCAAGGGAAACAAGGGAAGATGCCCTGTTTCCTGTCCCTGTCCCTCTTCTCATCTGGTTAATTCCAGGGTGTATACCTCACCCAGGTGGAGCCAATACGCCATTCTCTAGCATTTTTCACTTGAAGCAGAATGAATAGAGTTTGTCTTTCTCCCACGGCCAAAGTCCTGGGGTGTAAGATACAAAAGGTGTCACCTTTTTGAGAGAAATAGACCTCACGTACAGATAGGAGCCAGGAAATTCCTTCTCTTGCCTGCATGCGGGGCTGGATTTTTAAAAAAGTGTCAGGGTGTAAAAGTTAATAGCAGAGCGCCTGATAGAATTCTTGGGTTTCATAATTGCCTTTTTTAAAAGGTATTTTATTAGGTAGGGTAGAAATTGGGAGTCAAAAGTAATCTATGTGCTTTATCAGACACTACTCTGGAGAGAGAGAGAGAGAGAGAGAGAGAGAGAGAGAGAGAGAGAAAGAGAAAGAAGAAGAAGAAGAAGGAGGAGGAGGAGGAGGGGGAGGGGGAGGAGGAGGAAGAATTGGAAGCAAGCTAAGTGAAGAGAGAAAAATACAAGAAATCACAAATGAGAAGGATATCTTATAAACAGGGATAAACCAGTCTATACAGCCCCTTAAAGATCCAGAACGTGCTTCCTGTCTCTACCCTCCACTTCAAGCTGAAGTCTAAGGCTCTTCAAGCCTGGGAAAGAACGGTGCAGACAACAGATATCTTAAAACCAGAAGGAAATGAGAGAAGAAATTTAGTGATCTGGAGCTGAAAAACAGCCATGAGGAACCAGGAAACGGGGGAGGGTGACTGTTCTGCTGAAAAGTGCACCTTATAATTCAAAAAAACTTAGTCACCAGACTCTGAGAACAGATAACAAGAGTGGGAGGAAGTACGGAGCAGCAGCACAGGGAAATATTTAATAAAGCTCTGCAGATTTAAAGCATCAGTCGCAAAGCTCTTGACAAACTCCCAGCCTCATGGAACCTGCAGGAAACCAAAGAACCAACTCACAAGACAAAGCAAGCAGATTCACGTTGTGGTTTGCAGCATAAATATAATTAACACCCAACTGATTGAGGTTTTTAACGCTGAGGGACTATTTTTAAAAAATCACCTGCCACTGGGCATGATCGTGTTCAGCCCTCATAGAAATCTGTAAAATGTGGCTCAATTCTGAGAATGACCATTTCCCGTGCGCCTCTTGCAAACACTTGCTCTGTTATTTCATTCAAAGTCCCTTTTTGCTCTAATCATAAATTTAAGAAAAACTGCATTTATTTTTTTAAAATTTGCCCTATAGGGGATAAGTAAACACAGAAACAAACGTGGATTCTGAAATTGTCTATCCACACTACGTTACAAGCACCCGAATGATTCCATACGTATATTCATTTTATAGCTTATCACTAAAAGCAGGGGTCCCCAACCTATGGTGAGTTGTATAATTATTTCATTATATATTATGATGCTATAATAATATAAAGTGCACGATACATTTAATGTGTTTGAATCATCCCCAAACCATGCCCCCACCTCCCTGGTCCGTGAAAAAATTGTCTTCCATGAAAACGGACCCTGGTACCAAAAAGGTTGGAGACCGCTGACCAAAAGGATGACACAAAATTTTAGAAATGATTATAGAGAAACTCACAGAGCCCCGAGATGATATCACCAAGCCCCTCAAGGTCTGGGAACCCCAGTTTTTGGTTTGGGGAGCCATTTATCATTTTGGAGCATGGCTAGACTATTTCTTGCCGACACTATGTAGGATGAATTGGTTTGATGAGAAAGAAAGAGTGGGAAGCCGTAGCTCAGTAGCCATTGCAATAGTTGAGGCAGAAGGTGACCAAGCTAAAGGCTGAGACTGGAAGGCAAGAGAAGAGGTAAGAGGACTTTTGAGAGAAGGAAGGCAGGCAGGCTCCATGCCCCTCAGGACAGGTGGAGAAATTAGAGAAAAGAAAGAAACAATAGTTCTAAGTGTACGCGACATAATACATATACATTTAGGTTTCAAGGGTCCTAAATAGAACCACTGTAATGCGTACAGTTGTGTACATGGAAGTCTCTAGAAGGAATTCTTAGTCCCATTTTCAAGTGGAATTTGAAGCAGAAGCCATGGGCCCTGTCTGAATGGTTGTAGGGCTTTGAGGCCAATATTCTTAGGTTCTCTGTTTGCTTGTCTGTAAGATGGCAGGTGGGGTGGGAGGGTAAGTTAGATGCTCAAAAAGAATGACAGAGCAGACTGATAGAAAGATCCAGAAAAAAAAAAATGGCACCAGACGAAAATAAATTTTGGAAATCCTTGTATCAAATATACCGCCTTAAAAGAGAGGGAAAAAAATGAAGTCAGAGATAAGATTTTGAAAAGTAATTTCAAACAATTGTTATGTTCCTTGCACACAGAAGTGAACAGCTTGACTTTCAGAATAAATGGCCATTTGCAGCTGTCATTGCCTGACAGTGCCACCTGCACCTCCACGGTGACTGCGTGTCACCCCCACACACCGCGGCCTGCCCAAAGTCACAGAAAGAATTTTCTTACAAAAGAACCTCTCTTCTGGCACTAGCAGCAGTTGAGTCAGACAGTGATTGAAGATCAACACATCTACATTGTTGTCACACTGAGGTTTGGTTTTTTTCTTACTGGCACAAAATATTCTACAAAAGAATGGAAAATTACCCCTGTTTACTTCGAAGAGCAATGCTGATTTCCTCGAAATATGTAGCACTTCGGTGTTGCTCAGGGCAACTGGTTTAATTCACAAAGATCTTGCCTGTGATTGATAGCTTAAGAAAGGGTAAAGTTTATTTGTAATAGATTTGAGATCGGATTATAATAGGGATATAGAAAGACATCGAGCAGTTAGGGAAACAACAGCAGATTTTAGATATGTTTAGCTGGTTGAGAAAAAGGCTATTATATGAGTTTGAGTCGTTGTGAGAATTTGCTTGCAAGCTAGTGGATAACTTCTAAGGAAAAAATTGCCCAGAGGCCCAGAGATCACTAAACAAATCCAGCTAATGCATTTTTCACAGAGTGAACAAATGTCACTACGTGAAATTCAATCCAAAACATTTCATCAAAAGGCTCCCAGAGTAGGTTAGTAACAAGTCAGACACACAGGTATTCAATATACATTAGCGCAATACACTAGACAAATAGTCTCGTGAAATAGACTAGAGATTCCATGAAATCCACCCCAAACCCCAAATTTTATGTATATATATATTTTTCACAGTGCCATATTACTGGATGTGGGTATAATTACTATTGTGTTGTTGGTTTACTTTCCTTTCTAAGAAAATAAGCAAAATGGTAAAACTTTCAAAGGCATACATTTTCAACCAAAGTAACATCTCCAGATGAACTGTTTATTGAACATAGCTTCTGGTAAATACTAATTTGCCAGCTAAGTCTGCTATTCAACAGTAATCACTACTGAGTCACAGAGTGACTCTGATTTCTGATTGCACTTAGAGTTGGTCAGAAGCCATGGAAAATAACTGCAACCTTCATATTTTGAGTATGGTGCTACTTTTTTTCTCAGACGAAATAGACAATCTATCCTATTGTGTTCCCTTTGTGTGAGGTACATACTTACTCCACAGCCTTTTGGCATTGTATTTTACTTAATTTACTTAAATTACAAGCTTAATATCGTCAAGCTTGATCCCTCCTAGCTTGAATGCCTTTGAAAGCAGAGAATGTCTCTAGTTTGAGCTCCTGGCCACGTACTTGGCACTCTGGTAGCATTCAGTAAAGGTGTATTGAAGGAATGAATACATGCATGCATAAGTGCTTTCCTCAATTTTGCTAATCTTCACACATTGCAACCTAATACAGTTTTAGAAAGTCATTGAAGGCGATCAGAATATGTCACCCCAAAATATGCCACTTTGGCATAAGGATTATTTAGAGCTGAAGGCAACTGAGAATCAACAGATGTAGGAAGAGAGAACTATCCAAAGAAAAATAAAGAATATATATCCTACATAGCAAATACATTAATTGCAAAGCTAATGTTACGCAAAGAGCTTTACATTTTAAAATAGCCATGTTGTAAATCCCTCTATTTTACATACTTTAGCATGATATGTAAATGAATACAAAGGTGATAATAATATCACCTGGTAACTTGGCCCAGTTCTAAGTGTTGAGATGAATTTTCAAGATTCCATCAAATGAATTTAGCAAGAATAATAGCATCTTATCAATGGAAACAGGGAGTCAACACTGGGACATTTGTATAAACAGATCTTACTTATATAACACGTGTCTTCCATTAGTTCCCCCATAGATTTCTTTGTCATTTCTCCACGATTTGTTGTTCTTTGGAGCCCCAATGGCCTTTCCTTTGTTGCAAGGGTATATAAGCCCTAGAGTCTAACCACTTCTTTGAGTTTTACTTCTTTTCTATGAACACCAATGCATATAAATATTAAAAATTGTGTGTCTTTTCTCTTGTTAGTCAGTCTGTTGTTGCTTTAATTTGCAGTTCCCCAGGAATTGAACCCAAGAGGATAGAGAAAAATTTGTTCGTCTCAACATTATATTTATTTTTCTTTCTTTTCTTTTTTTTTTTTTTTT
>VBSM01003148.1:13513823-13524653 GCA_008086735.1 Cheirogaleus medius | reverse complement strand
CTGCAGAGACGCTCTAACTGGCGGTGTTTCTCGTCCGCCATCTTGCTCCGCCCAGGCCTGGTCTCAAATATTTTAGATAAGAGACACTCAACCTGTGTACACATCACAAATAAATATATGAAAAAATGCTCAATATTATAAGATGCCCTATATTATTAGGGAATTTCAAATTAAAATGACAATGAGATACCACTATAAATCTATTAGAATGACCAAAATCAAGAACACTGACAACACCAAATGCTGGTGAGGATGTGGAGCCACAGGAACTCTCATTCATTGCTAGTGGGAATGCCAAATGGTACAGCCACTTTGGAAGATAGCTTGGTGGTTTCTTATAAAATGAAACATACTTTTACTATACAGTCCAGCAATCATGCTCCTGGCTATTTACTCAATGAAGTTCAAAACTTACGTCTACACAAAAACCTGCACACAGATTTTTTTTTGTTTTTTTGTTGTTTTTTTTTTGAGACAGAGTCTCACTCTGTTGCCCGGGCTAGAGTGCCATGGCATCAGCCTAGCTCACAGCAACCTCCAACTCCTGGGCTCAAGCAATCCTTCTGCCTCAGCCTCCCAAGTAGCTGGGACTACAGGCATGCGCCACCATGCCCAGCTAATTTTTTCTATATATTTTTAGTTGGCCAATTAATTTCTTTCTATTTTTAGTAGAGATGGGGTCTCTCTCTTGCTCAGGCTGGTTCGAACTCCTGACCTTGAGCGATCCGCCCACCTCGGCCTCCCAGAGTGCTAGGATTACAGGCGTGAGCCACCCGCCCGGCCTGCACACAGATGTTTACAGCACTTGTATCCACAATTACCCAAACTTTGAAGCAACCAAGATAGCCTTTAGTAGGTGAATGGATAAATAAACTGTGGTACATTCAGACAATGGGTTAATATTCATTGTTAAAGAGAAATGAGCTATCAAGCCATGAAAAGACCTAGAGGAAACATAAATGCCTACTACTAAGTGAAAAAGCCAATCTGAAAAGGCAACATATTATATGATTCCAACTATATGATATTCTGAAAAAGACAAAACTATGGATATAGGAAGGAAGGATGAATAGGTAGAACACAGAGGATTTCGAGGGCAGTGAAACTACTGTGTATGATACTACAATGGCAGATACATGTCATTGTATATTTATCCAAACTCATAAAATGTATAACACTAAGAGTGTTATAATGTAACACTAATGTTACAGTGTGTAGACTCCTAATGTAAGCTATGGAAGCTGGGTGATAGTGGAGTGTCTATGTATGTTCATCAATTTTAACAAATACGCCATTTTGGTAACGTATATTGATAAATGGGTAGGGTATTCATGAATTAAGGCAAGCAATATATGGGAAATCTCTATACTTTCCACCTAAGTTTGCTGTGAACTGCTCTAAAAAAAAGGTCTATTTTTCAAAAAATAGGCAAAGAACTTGGATAGACATTTCTGCAAAGAAGATATACAAATGGCCAGTAAGCATATGAAAGTTACTCAGCAACCTTAGTCACTAGGGAAATGCAAATCAAAATCACAATGACATATAATTTCACACCTAGTAGGATGAGTATAATAATAAACAAAAACCGGAAAGTAAGAAGTATTGGTGAGGATGTTCAGAAATTGAAACCCTCCTACGTTGTAATGTAATGGAAAATGGTGCAGCTACTGTGGAAAACCATTTAGCAGTTCCTCAAAAAAAACTAAATGCAGTATTTCCATATAACCTACCAATTTCACTCCTAAGTATAGTATATACTTAAAAGAATTATAAGCAGGAACTCAGATATTCATGTGCCAATATTCATTGCAGCACAGTTATTATACAATAGCCAAAAGGTGGAAGCTACCCAAATGCTCTTCAACAGATAAATAAACAAAAAATAGTATATACATACAATGGAATATTATTCAGACATAAAAAGGAATGAAGTTCTCATATATCCCATCGCATAGATGAACCTTGAAAACCTTATGTTAAGTGAAATATGCCAGACACAAAAGGACAAATATTGTGTAACTACACTTATACAAAATATCTTGAACAGGGCAATACATGAGACAGAAAGTAGATGTGCTATTCATAGGGGCTCCAAGAGTCAGGCCACCCTACTTTAACCAGAAAAATATCACATGAGGTGGGACTTCTTTGTGAGCTTTTGCTTGGGGAATGGGTTCCATGGCTGGGGGACTTGGAAGCCACCTTCCTCCCACAGCTGTCCCCGGGGTGCTAACTATCCCCTGTCTTAACAAAGATGTATTTTTCCTTCACCCAGTGAAGTTTCTTTTATTGTCTTATTTTCTCTCCTAACAAAAGATGACTTGAAAAGAGAATGTATGGAAAACAATATCCATTCAGACCCACAAGCACCACTACCTAGTGCTCCGTCCACAGAACAGAATCAGAGAACCCCCTACCCCTCCCTGTTCCTCTGATCCACTTTATGTCCTTGGTCCTAAATTATAAGACGGAAGGAAGGGACACACTAGATCTCTGAGAGTGGAGAGACATGAGACAAGTATCTCAGTTTTACTTGAAGAACAGCAGGTCAGCTTGGCAGAGTACCAGGATGCAAGAAGGCAGAGGCTACCTCTCTCTTTATTGTTCCTCTATGTTCAGAAATTCTTTGTTTTTTAAATTTTTATGGACATGCAATCATTATACCTATTTATGAGGTACTTGTGATATCTTGATGCACGCATACAATGAGCAATGATCAAATCCATCACCTCCAACATTTATCATTTCTTCATGTTGGGAACATTCCAGATCTACTCTTCCTGTTGTTTTGAAATATACACTAAATTATTGCTAACTGTAGTCGCCCTCTTGTGCTTCTGAACACTAGACCTTATTTCTTCTATCTGACTGTATTTTTGTACCCATTCATCAACCATTCTCCATCTCCCCCTCCCTGTTACCCTTAGATTCAGAAATTCTTAAAAACCCTCCAGTCAGGGCTAGGAAAGAAGTGGGATGGGATTGAGTTGGCTCTAACAAGGCAATGACAGCCACGTCCCTGGGTCCAGCCCTTGGAGAGAGGTGATGCGTGGGCCCCCTTTGGCTAGTTGACTTTTCTGTTTGCATTTCCTCACAATAAATTCATTGCAACGGGGGACTTGGAGCCAGCATATCTGTCACCATAAAGCACTAACATGAGGCAGGGCCTACTGCAGAGTTAACCTTATCTGAAAGGCATTATGTGATCAAGGGAGGTTTGGCAACCTTCCTGCGCTCTGCTCGGCGCAAAAGCCCGAAGTGCTGATTTTTGCTTCTCCGGCTCATTTCGACTCAGCTAAACGAAGGGATAGCAAACACAATGTCAGCGTGATGACTGAAAGGACACAAACCAGATACAGGCTCGCTAAATTAAGTACATTCAAGGGAGAAATATTTATATTTTATATTTTAAATAGTCCCTGAGGGATGCACAATGTGTTTTTCATCTCGCTCGTGTTTAAGAACTTATCGTACTTGAAAAGCAAAGCAGGCCCCTCAAGCTGTGGACCCAAAGGATAGCGATTTTCTTATCGTATAGACCAAAATAAAAGACTCAGACTACAAACGGGGCTTTTTGTGCAAACACACGGGGTATAGATTATTGAGAAGAAAAGGTAAACGTCTGCAGTAATGACAAGTGCATTCCGTCGCGAGGCCTGGCTCTCTGAACACAAGCTGCTAAAAGGTAACATATGTCCTCCTGCTTCTCGTGTGTAATTATACAACACAAATGCACATTTTCTGGAATGTGTTTCCTGGGACTCTGGGGTTCTGGGCTCAGCTCTGCCTCTTGCCAGCTGCAAAGGGGGTGAATTAGGAACATTCTCAGAAACTCGCAGAGGAGGAAGAAAAAGGCAGGAATATTTGTGATCTTGGTGGACCTACAACACACAGTCATATAGTGTAGATGGAGATGGGGTTGTTTTGAACTGCAGGTCTCTTGAGAGAGAATGGTGACTTGTCAAGGTCCCTATGTGATCAGAAAGAGGAAAGGGACCCGTGTCATTGAGGTGCTCTCTGTAGAAACAAAGGATCACTCAAGCAGATACAGAGAAAGAGAGAGAATGGGATGTTAGAGTATTAGAAGAAATCATTACCCAAGGCAAGGAGGGGAAGAGGTAACACGCAGGACAACTCAACACGTGAGTCACACCCTCATTCCCACCATGGGGTACAACCTGTGAAAAATACCAGTACCATCCACCATGGCACTTAAGCGTGGGGACACAGGAGTCAGCCTCCCAGGGTTGGGGTCCCAGCTTCACTATGTTAACCGTGTGACTTCAGCCAAGTTACTTAATCTCTGCGATTATGTAAACTTCTCCAAATGATAAATGGGGGAAATAATAGTATTGATCTTTTTTCATTTTAATAAACACATATAGTGCTTACTATTAATAGATGCTGGAAACTATTCTAAATACCCACAAGTACAGTCATATGTCGCTTAGCGGGAGGAGGATGCGTGCTGAGAAATGTGTCATTAGGCGATTTTGTTCTGGTGCGAACATCATAGAGTGTACTTACACAAATCTAGATGGCACAGCCTACTGCACACCTGGGCCACACGGTGTAGCCTATTGCTCCCAGGTGACAAACCTGGACAGCATGTTACTGTAGTGAATGCAGCACACAATTGTAACACAATGGTAAGGATTTGTGTCTCTGAAGATACATAAATATAGAAAAGGTACCATAAAAATACAGTTTAGAAGGTAAAAAATGGTGCATCTGTATAGGGCATTACTATGAATGGAGCTTGCAGGACTGGAAGTTGCTCTAGGCAAGTCAGTGAGTGAGTGGTGGTGTATGGGAGGGCCCAGGACATTACTGAACACTACTATAGACTGTAATCACTGTATGTTTAGTCTACACTGAATTTATTTTTATTTATTTTTAAAAGTAATTGTGCTACAATGTTATAATAGCCATTATATCATTAGGCAATAGGAATTTTTCAGCTCCATTATAATCTTATGGGACCACCACGGTAAATGTGATCTGTTGACCAAAACATTGTTACATGGTGTAGGATTATATTTACCTGTCACTTCTCATGATATTGTGAAGTTATTGTAAAGATTAAATGAGATAATACAGACTATTATTTATAGAACAGTGCCCAAAATATAGAAAGTATTCAATAAGTGTTGCTAATATTATTATTGATTTTGAATGGACTCAATTTAAGCTTTTTTCATTTTCTAGAAACCAGGCAGATAAAAACTATTCTTTTTATTTTTTTATAACTGAACCTAATATGCCAGTTTACCTATTTATTTTTTTGTTTCAGTATATTACGGGGGTAAAAATATTTAGGTTACATATATTGCCTTTTGACTTGGGTGGGTAAAAACTATTCTTAACAGAAGTAATGGTATAATGATTGCTAGGATTTTCTAAGCACTTATTACAGGCAGGAACTGCGTTAAGTTCCTTACATATATCATACCAACCTTGCCAGGTAGGAAGTGTGATATCCACAATGGGAACTGAGACTCAGAGAGGTTAAGGAACTTGCCCAAATTAACACAGCAAGTGTCAGAAGCAATCTATAAAGTCCATGTTTTTTTCAACACTTCAGGCTATGGAGGGCAGAACTAATAAACAGATTTCAGTAACAGTGAACAGACTACAAAAGGTAAGTTCATTAGAACTGTTGAATGAGCCCTGTATACAGCTCTGTCTGTTCTCTAAACATCAGTGTGCTCGTGTAAGAATAACTACCTTAAAGTTGCATTGAAGCTTAAAGGAGATGAAACTTACAGTGTCTGGCATAATGCTGGGCACACAGTTGGTGCTTAACAAATGAAGATGTGGTCACAGTACTGGAAGTGTCACCGGGGGAGTTATTATATTTTCATTATGTCATATTACGTGGATGTAGAATGCTGCCTCCAAATTTCATGTCTAAAATAAGATACTTAACTTCTAAAATAAGATGACTAAACATAGATCCTGCCATACTTTTTACCTATTTTTTTATGTTAATCATAAAGGACATTTCTGAACAGTGATCAGTCAACAATTGAGTCCTGGAACTAGCCTGAAATTATCATGACCTTTCTTGTAAAACAAGGCGTATAGTTTTTCTTACCTTGTGACACTGTTAAAATAATTTGTAAAGGATTTTTAAAAAATAATTCACAAAACACTAAACTATTGTTTATATAGATGAATAATTTCAAGATCTTATTTGTGATCCTATATAAAAAGTTAGGCTGGCATTTTGTAGATTGGCTTTTTTTTTACTCAACTGGTTTGGAGATTTATAAATTTTAGCCCACAAAAAGAACTTAAATAATATCTATTACTACTATTATTAAAGCATAATTTCTAGCTATGCCTCTACTCTCACTTCTTTAAAAAACAAAAAGACTTTCTTTCATGAACTCTCTCCAAATGTATGTCCCAATGTTGAACTCATTACCTGGGATATGGTCTAGCCATTTAGAAAATCACCCCTGAGCAGAAAAAATTATTTGACAATTTCTGATATCTATTCCATTTTAACACTTTAAAAAAAATTACAATAGACTTTTATTATGACAGCATATCTGGGTGACTTAGTAGCCACAAGGGAATCCATCTGTTCCAGGTTGGCCTAATAGCCAGTTATTTCACTCTGCATTTTTTTAAAAGGGCGATTCATTTAAAACTCCAAATGAGACCGATTTGTTTATCCATAAAAATCATATTAGGTGATCTCTTAGATTGCTTTTGCATCTAATATTCTGTGAAAAGCTCAAGATGAATAAACAGCATGATATATTAATATGTACTGACAAATTTATACAATCCCAGGCTGAATTACTAATAAGAATGTTTCTAACTTCTAAAGGGAAAATGGTACATTAGAAACTGAGTCTCAAAATTGTTGTCAAGTTATCTTCCTGACCTTATTATATTTGTGTAACAGACTTTTTAAAATTAATAGACTTTATTTTTTTTGCACAGTAACTACAGAGTTCGCATATACCTTCTTACCCACACCCTTAGTTCTCCTTATGATTAACATCTTGCATCACTGTGGTGTATCTGTTACAATTAATGAGCCAATATTGATGCATTATTAACTTAACTTCAGAGTCTATACTGGGCTCATTCTTTCTGTTATATATTCTATGGGGTCTGACAAATGTATAATGACATTTATCTACCATTACAAAATAGTTTCGCTCCCCTAAAAAAATCCCATGTTCCACCTCTTCCTTCCTCCTTCCCTCCCTCTCAAATCCCTGGCAACCACCAATATTTATCCTGTATCCATAGTTTTGCCTTTTCAAGAATGCCTATAGTTGGAATCATCCAGTATGTAGCCTGTTGAGATTGGCTTCTTTCACTTAGCAATACACGTTTATGTCTTTTTGTGGCTTGATAGCTCATTTCTGTTTTTTTACATTTTAAACATTTATTTATTGATACATAACAGTTGTACCTATTTTGGGGGTACATGGGATATTTTGATACAGTCATATAATGTGTAAAGATCAAATCAAGGTAATTGGGATATCCATCACCTCAAATATTTATCTTTTCTTTATGTTGGGAATGTTCAAATTCTTCTCTTCTATTTTGAAACATACAACATATACAATAGATTATTGTTAACTATAGTCACCCTACCGAACTATCAAACATTAGATATTATACCTTCTATATAACTGTATTTACTCACTAAACAACCTCTCTTCATTGCCCACTCCCCTTCCCAGACTCTGGTAACCATCAATCCATTATATTCATGAGATCCACTTTTTCAGCTCTCACATATGAGTGAAAACATGAGATATTTGTCTTTCTGAGCCTGGCTTATTTCATTTAATGTAACGTTCTCCAGTTCCACCCATGTTGCTGTGAATAATAGAAATTAATTCTTTTTTATGGCTGAATAATAGCTCATTTCTTTTTATCACTGAATAATAATAGTCTATTGTAGGGTTATACCAACTTTTATTATTCATTCACCTACTGAAAACATCTTGCAACATCTAGTGTTTAGCAACTATAAGTAAAGCTGATATAAAGATCTAGGTGTAGGTTTTTGTTTGGATGTAAGTCTTTCAACTCATTTGGATAAATATCAAGGAGCACAATTGCTGGATCATATGTAAGAGTATATGCAGTTTTTATAAGTGACTACAACTTGTCTTCCCAAGTGGCTGTACCATTTTGCATTCCTCATAGCAGTGAATGAGAGTTCCCATTGCTTCACATCCTTTTCAACATTCGGTGCTGTGTGTTTTGGATTTTGGCCATTCCAATGGGTGTGTAACGCCATCTATTTAACTTGCAATTCCCCAATAACATATGATGTTGAGCATCTTTTCATATACTCATTTGTTATCTGTATATCTTCTTCAGGAAAATGTCTGTTCAGATCTTTTATCCATTTTTTATTTGTGTTGTTTTCTTATTGCTGAGTTTTAAGAGTTCTTTTTATATTTGGGGTGATAGTTGTCTATCAAATATGTGTTTTGCAAATATTTCCTCCCATTCTGTGACTTGTCTTTCCATTCTCTTGGTAGTGTCTTTCACATAGCATAAGTTTTAATTTTAATGAAGTCTAAATGATCATTTTTTTCTTTCATGGATTGTGTTTTTGGTATTATATTAATATTTAAGAAGCCATAGCTAAGGCCAGGCTTGTCTAGATTTTCTCCTGTGTTATCCTCTAGGACTTTTATAGTTTTTCGTTTACATTTACGTCTGTGATCCATTTTAAGTTAATTTTTGTAAAGAGTCTAAGGTCTGTGTCTAGATTCAATTTTTTTGCATGTGGATGTCACATTATTTCAGCACAGACTATACTTTCTCCACTGAATTGCCTTTATTTCTTTTTCAATGATCAATTGACTATATGTGGGTCTATTTCTAGGTTCCCTATTCTGTTGTATTTTCATTTTAGTTTCTCGAGAGTGCTTCTTTGATCCATGTGTTATTTAGAAGTTTGTTGTTTAATCTCTTATTTTGAGGGTTTCCAGCTATCTTTCTATTATTGAGTTCCATTAATGCCATTGTGATCTGGCAGCAGACAATCTATAATTTCTATTCTTTTAAATTTGTTACGGTGTGTTTTATGGCCCAGAATGTGGTCTGTCTTGGGGAATGTTCTGTGTGAGCTTGAGAAGAACGTATATTCGGCTGTTGTTGAAATAGTCTATAGACATCATTAGATCCAATTGATTGATCATGGTCTTCAGTTCAACTATGTCTTTACTGGTTTTCTACCTGCTGTATCTGTCAATTAGTATCTATTTCTTTCTCCTATCAACTGATAGAGGCCAGTTGAAATATTCAACTATAATAGCAGATCAGTCTATTTCTCCTTGCAGTTTTGTTAGGTTTTGCCTCACATATTTTGATATTCTGTTGTTAGGCATATACACATTAAGAATTGTTATGTCTTCGTGGATAATTGACTCCTTGATTATCATGTAATGCTCTTTTTTACCCTCAATCACCTTTCTTGCTCTGAAGTTTGCTTCGTTTGCAATTAAGATACCAGCTATACCAGCTTTCTTTTGATTAATGTTAGCATAGAATATCTTTCTGCTCTTTAAACTTTCACTAAAGAAAAGTATACATAAAATTTACCATTTTAACCAGTTTAAAATGTACGTATAGTTCAGTGGTGTTAAGTACATTCATACCATTGTGCAACCATCACCATCAACCATCTCCAGAACTTTTTCATCATCTCAAACTGAAACTTTGCACCCATTAAAAAATATTAATAACTCTCCATTCTTCCCTTCAATAATTGCTAACAACTACCATTCTATTTTCTATTCCTATGAATTTGACTGCTTCATATATGCTGACATATGTTTCTGAAGGACCTTAGATGAGTTGTTGCTATTCAGTTTGTTCAACATTTTTCTTGTGTAAATGACAGTGATAATTTATAAGCTCCTTACATTCTGGACTGGAAGCCAGAAGCCACATACAACAGATTTTTAAACTCAAAAGCAAGACTTTACTCATTATATTTTTGAAATTTCAGGTTGTTTAATATTGGCCCAACCTTCTAGAGGTCATATATAATAATAAGAAAATTAAAAATTTATTTTACTCATTTATTTCCAAAGTTAAATATAATATAGCTATGGCAGAAAAATTAAGGCAATCACCGCAGCATCAAAAATAAATAAATGGGATCTGATCAAATTAAAAAGTTTCTGCACAGCCAAGGAAACTATCATTAGAGCAAATAGACAACCCACAGAATGGGAGAAAATATTTGCTCTCTACACTTCTGATAAAGGTCTAATAACAAGAATCTATCTAGAACTTAAAAGAATTAACAAGAAAAAATCAAACAACCCCATCAAGAAATGGGCCACGGAAATGAACTGAAACTTCTCCAAAGAGGACAGAATGGCCTGCAAACATATAAAAAAATGCTCAACATCTCTAATCATCAGAGAAATGCAAATCAAAACCACAATGAGATATCACTTATCTCTAGTGAGAATGGCTTATATCAAGAAATCCCAAAACAACAAATGCTGGCGAGGATGTGGAGAAACAGGAACACTCTTACACTGCTGGTGGGACTGCAAATTAGTGCAACCTTTGTGGAAAAGAATTTGGAGATACCTCAAACAGCTAGAAATAGAAATACCATTCAACCCTGCAATAGCATTGTTGGGCATCTACCTAAAAGAGCATAAGACATTCTATTATAAAGACATATGCACCCGAATGTTTATGGCAGCACAATTCACTATTGCAAAGTCATGGAAACAACCCAAGTGCCCATCAATTCAGGAGTAGATAATCAAAATTTGGTATATGCTCACAATGGAATATTACTCAATTCTA
>VBSM01003148.1:13473216-13513723 GCA_008086735.1 Cheirogaleus medius | reverse complement strand
ATAATGGGTGTGGTGCACACCACCTGGGGGTTGGACGCGCTTGAAGCTCTGGCACGGCGGAGGGTGGAGAGGAGTGGGGGAGGGGGGGCAGGGGCAATATATGTAACCCTAACAATATTTGGTTTGTACCCCCATAATATGATGAAATAAAAGGAAAAAAAATAAAATCAAAAAATCAAAAACATATTATTTACTACCATCCCTTAGGAAATAACCATTATGACACTTTAGCGTATAGTCCTCCAGAGATGTTTCTGTATGTGTATACGCGTAATATAGAAGATAACTGTGTATTCATAAAAAGGGAATTATATGCTCAGTTGGTAAATTGCTTTTTTGCTCAATGAGGCATGAACATCTCTTTCTAACAATAAATATTTAAAATATTCATTTATAGTGTAGGATTTTATTCTTCCAAATAGTTGGGAGTTGGGATCCCTCAGAGACTTCCATAAAAAGGGAACAGGGAGGCCAACAAACCAGGGCTCTAATTCCCTTTCTTCAACTTCCACCAGAGCAGATTTCATAGTATAGGTTGAGATTCCATGCTCGTTTTAACAAACTTTTATCGCTCAAAATACAGACCTGTACATTGAAAGCTGCTGATCCATAGCATCATTCTTCTGGGCTGAAGGGCATTCAGTTTTGAGGCTTACTGTTGAGATTTCCTTAACCCTACCATCCATCATTTAAGTTGCTTCCGCTGTTACTGTCAGTTTTTAGAAGCCTCCTTCAATTGTACACAGTTGCACGTCTCCTTGATTTGCAACATCCACAAATTTAATAACAGTTTCTATGCCTTTGTCTGGTTTGTTGATGAGATTGTTGAACAAATGAACCAAAAAAGAAAGTGACCATTAGTGACACTCTTATAGTTTGAAGTCATTCTTTAACCCAGGTTTTAAAAATATAATTCTTCAAATATTTATGGCCAACAAGAACCGTAAGGGCTTTAATCTTTGGGAATATTCTTCCATAGAGACTATTAGTTTCCTGAGGCTGCTATGGAACAGATAACCACAAACTGGGTGGCTTGAACACAACAGAAATATATTCTCTTGAAATTCTGGAGGCTTGAAGTCCAAAATCAAGGTGTCGGCAGGGCCATGCTTTCTCTGCAGATGCTAGGAAAGAATCCTTCCTTGCTTCTGGTGGTTGCTGGCAATCGCTGGTATCCCTAGGCTTGTAGCCACATCACTCCAGTCTCTGCCTCAGTCTTCACTTGGTCATCTTCCGTGTGCGTGTGTGTGTGTGTGTGTGTGTGTGTCTTCTCCTCTTTTTATAAAGACACCAGTCATATTGGACTTAAGGCCCACCTAAAGCCAATATGACTTCATTCTAACTTAACTACTTATATCTGCAAGGACCTTATTTCCAAATACGGTCACATTCCAAGGTTCTAGCTGGACATGAATTTGGGAGGGCACACAATTCAACCTACTGTACTAGTGGCTTCTACAAGACTGGTAGAACCTACCTTAAGCTGGGTGCTGTTTGATATGCAGTGGAGGATACAAACACCACCACTTCCACTGGGCTAAATGGCCTTCCACAGGACCGAATGGCCAATACTCAGCAAGATCTTAAGGTATTGCCTAGTCTGGCCTCCTGTATCTCAGAGATGGGAGGGGAAGCCTGAAGACTCACAAACTTAGTGGTGGATCTGGGGCTCAATCCTCTGAGCACTCTACCATTCCATAAAATCAACAATTAGAAAACCAAGAAGGCAGTGCAAAACCTTGCTGCATAGATTGTAGATCCCCATGAGGGGAAGTTAATATGAACTGAAATAGTAAAAGCAACCTCAGATGACTGAGACCTATTTATAGACGAGAAGATTTGAAGGAACAAGATCACAGAAGACAGTCAAGATTGTTGAGATTGTTGGACTAGAAGTCAGAGATCTGGAATTTAGCCCTAGGTCAACTCCTTTCCAAAGATAAGAGTTTGGGCAATGATTCAGACCCTCTGAACTTCAGTGTGATGTAGGAATTAACATCACAAACTCTGGAGTCAGCCTACCTTAGTGCTTTAAACTTGGACAAGTTAACTAACCTCATTGGGCCTTGATTTCTTCATCTGTACAATGGGGTTGAAAACAGTATTACACCTACACTCTCAGGGTTCATTAAGGGAATCAAATGACTCTCATCATGCACTTTTAAGAGTATCTGGCACATAGTGAGTGCTATAAAAATGTTTGATATTACATCACCATTATAAAATCAAAGAATTGAATTAAATCTCTGAAGCTTGTTTCAGAGCCAGCGTTATGTGATGCTATGGGCTGACTCCATGGGCACTCTGCATAGCCTGATATTAAATGAAAATGCTGAGACCAGGAGACACATCTAGTCCATAAAGCAAAAATCCCAGATAGTTTCTAAAGTAGGTGCTCTCGGCCAGCGGGCATTGGCCCTGTTTGAAGACGCCAGGCTCCAGCGAGCAGACACCCTGTTTACCTGGATGGTTCCAGACTCTTTTCAGGGCTGATTTGATTTCCCCAGCAGGTGCACTGGACACAAGAGGAATCAGTTGAACTACTTTTTGTTCTCCATTGAGTGAAAATCAAGTTGTGACAATAACCATGACCTCAGACAGTTTCCTCTCTGCCAGCTTCCTTCATTCAACCTTTAGAAGTGTAACTGGAGTGGAATATAATAGGTTTTCACTTATTATGAGAGAGAAAGGATAAGAGAGAGAAGGCCCATGCTGGGTGTAAGCACTGTGACACGTGCCCGAAGCCTGCCCGGGGAGGATGGGCAGAGAGGGGCAAACCAGAGGGGACCCCCATCTCTTCTGTTCTGGACATGAGTCAAGGTGAAAAGACACATTCAGCACAGCTTCAAAGGACTGGTGGGAGTTGATTTGCAGACTTGATAAAATACTTAAAATGTATAAAAAAGGCTTGATCTCTGTTCTCCACCAAGAAAAGACATTTCCTTGACCAAAAGCATAGCACTGAGAAGTTAATTGTGAAGCTGTAATGTAAGAGGAGATCAATGATGGTAATGATGATTTAATAATTATTGAACTATTAGTATCTTCCAGGCGTTGTGCTAAGTGCTTCATGAGTGGTATCTCATACGAACCTCACCATAATCCTATGAGAGAAGGTCTCTTTTCAGCCCCATTTTATATAAGAAATTGTTGTTCAAAGACACTACAAGACTATTAAGCAGTGTAGCTGGGATGTGAACCAAGATTCCAACTCAAAGCCTGAATTCTTAATGACCACGCAAGAGCCCAGTCTACCCTAGTGATGAGAAGCCTTCTGTGCCAGCCTTCCCCTTCCAGTTTAGAAGAGGAAAGGAAGTTATAAACATGCAGTATCCTGAGAGCTGTGTCTCATTAGGAAAGAGACAGTCTCACCTGCAAGGCTGGGTTCAGGGAAGGGGATTGAGGGGCTGGAAGTGGTCAGAATTCATGGACACATTTGTATAAGACTCCAGTCCTGTTCGACACACAGCAGTGGAGCCACCTTCTCGGGCTCTGCACTCCATGTCACAGCAACAGGGACCAATTCCCCTGTCCCTAAAGATGGCCCTGTCAGCAATGATGGATGTTTAAATAAGATTTCTGTAGATTTGCTCTTCGATTTTTCTCCGGGAACATTTCTAGTTCAGCGGGGAAAAAAACAAAAGACCCACGAAAAAACAACTCAATAATCAAGTAGAAATACAATGGAATCCTAAATGTAGGCCTGGGAAACAGAAATACTAAAACCTTATTGAGAGATCTGGTTTCAAGGAAAACACCACTCACCCCAAAGATCAGGGAGTAACACATAACTTAGATAGCTTAAAAGAGATGATGGTGTTCAGTCATCCCAAATTTAGACTGTTCATATTTAGAAGGCAAAATAGTTGTCATCATGGTTTTATTATTACCGCTCAATGTTGAGGAATAGAGATTTTCTAGCAATTTGAAGATTGCTTATGGCTGGAGGTCCATCTCAGGCTACAGTGTGGATTAGCAAGAAGCCGGCAGATGAGGAGAAATGGTGACCTAGAAAGGTGTCCTCAGGAGTCACTACAACACACTATCCTTAAGATGACTCCTGCAGGTAACTTCTTTCTGCTCACAATCAGGACATGCTAATGATAGACCTGCAAAATGCTCACTGATGATGTCCCTCTGAATCCTTCTGACTGGCATTTCCCTTCAAGCCTGTCTGCATCCTACTTCCAACTTTCCCAGAAGGTCAAATTCAACTCACTCCTACTTGCAGGTTATAGAGTGAGCAGCCCACACTGAAAATTTTAATTTAGCCAGCCCCCAACAACTCTAAACTTGAACTTGGAACAAAGTCATCCATCAGAGCTTTTCTAATTAAATTGGCTTAAATTAAGGCTTAATTTCCAAATCAGAGCCTGGTCACAAAAACCCAAACACAGGCGGTGCCAAAAACTCCTTGTGCGTGACCTCCACACCGCGTTGACCTGTACAAAGGGATTTTTGTTCCGCTAAAATTTATTCCCTAACAAAAGAAAAAGGGAGGCCAAGTTATACGTAGCAAATCTGCTTACTTTCAGGGCAAATGTAACAGCACTAACTGTGGACTCTTTGTCCAGCAACTCCTGGGATGGATCTGACGCTCCAAGGCAAGGGGACAAGGAGAAGGAAGTTTCAGCCTAGAAACTTCATATCTAGCATGAAGGTTGTAGATGTGTTAACCAACTTGATCAAAAGCACACAGCTCTTGGGCAACAGAGTTGTGCACCTGCTCTTTCTTGAAACCAAAGCTGCCTGACTTCTATCACCCCAGTGGTGCCTTCAGAATGGCGTCCCAGGCAACAGAATCAGCATCACGTGGAAGTGGTTCAAAATCAAGGTCTCAAGCCTCACTCCAGACCTACAGAATTAGAAACTCCAGCCATGGAGCCCAGCAATCTGTATTTTCCATAGATAAGCCTTCCAGTGGATCCTACTGTGTGTGCCAGAGTTTGAGAACTATGACACTATACAATGATGTTTCCTTAAATCAAGCTCTAAAGACAACTGGGAAAGAAACTTACCTCATTTTGAGCTCAAAGGTGGTTGAAAAAAGGTTGTGTTTGAGTGGAGTATGGCAAAGAATATCTACCTACTAGTGAGGAAGGGGTAGGAGGGATGTATTTGACTTAGTGCTATGAGTCATGTTGGCGAATGGGCTTTTTCCCTTGTCAAGACATATCATTAAAAAAATAAGAAAAGCATTAGGCATCCATTTTCCAAAGAAAATGACAAAAGCCAGGGTTATTTTCTGTTTTAACAATCTAGCTAGGTTATCAATAATGTTGTTTTTTGATTTCATGAACTTAGCTACTAAAAAAAATTGTGTTTAGGATTCTGTTTCCTCAAAAAGAATATAAAATATATCTCACTTGTCAGTGAGATTATTCCCATAAATATGCTGTTAAATCTCTGAGTGTTTAATATGCTGTTAAATCTCTGAGTGTTTAGGCATTAATCTACTGCCTGACTCAAGCTTTATTATTTTAAAAAATTTTGAACTCATCTTTTGTTTCCAATTCCCCTTTCCTGGAATAGATTTTGTTTGGTGACTTACAGAGAAGAATGCTGACATACTATCCTTTAGGCTTATCAAGATGGCTTATTCATGAGTACCTTGAGCCAATGAACTACACTATATTGATTTTTTAAAAGATAACTCACAATCTGACATCCAGTAACAGAAGGTAATACAAATCATCACCTTGAAACTAGACTTTATTATGTTTTTTGTCACTTAGTTTGCTTATGGTTTATAATCTCACAATTATAGAAAAGAAAAACAATTATGTTATTGACATCAAAGAAGTCTCAGTTGATTTTATCCCAACAGGCATCTGTCCACTTCAAATAGTACAAACATACATTCTTTCTTGGGGACATAATATTTTTTTAAAGTTTACTGGAATTAATTCAGAATTTACTAATTTAAAAAAAAAATTTATCACCGTGTTGGAAACAAAAACCAAAATTTCAATTAAGGACAGTTTGATTTTTATAAATTTCCAAAACCAAAATTACTTTATAAAATTAATAAATTAATGAACTAAAAGACATACACTTCACCTAAGGAAAAAAAATATTTAATTTACAAATCACCATAGAGTGCAACAAAAGAAACAAAGCAAGACCATATAGAATCATTTTGAAGGATTTTGAGGATGCTAACTTATATTTTAATATTTTGCTCATATATAGCCAAGAGTAGGAGAGAAAGCCAACCTAGGATCAATCCAAAATTCTGCAGGAGAAACATCACCCAGGGTCGTTGTGTTTGAACATGAGTCATCTCAGGAAGCTAAAAAAAGAATAAAAAAACCAGAATAAGATCCAGATATATTCAACTGCTGGGAAAAGCTCGGTGGGAAAACATGAGAGACTCTGTTATTCAGAACTTAATAACCTTTAAAATTCCCCAGTTACAAAATGCTTAATACCTATTCTACCAGAGTTTTGAAATGGAAGCTAGATTAAGCCATTTGATTGTGATTGTAAGGTTCCCAATATTGGCAGAAGTCTTAGAATGACATAGTTACCAGGCAAACCCAACTCTTCTTACTTTTATTTTCAGAAAATTTTTAAATGTTAAATAGATAATACATAAAAGTATTATCTTTGACTGTTCTATTAAGGTTTACAAAACTGTTAAATGCATGTTGTTGCAAAACACACACACATATATATATATATATATATGACCAAGCATATATAGATATAGATGACCAAGCTCTTCCTAATCTTTAGAATAGTAAAAACAAGTCTATGGCCATACCACCCTGAATGCACCTGATCTCATCTGATCTCGGAAGCTAAGCAGGATTGGGCCTGGTTAGTACATGGATAGGAGAATAGTAAAAAAAATAAATAAAAGAAGAATCATCTCCTATGGCTGTATTTTATTCTTAGAGAAGCAGGTGGCACCATTTCATGTTTGTGAAATGCCATAACACCATTTAGAGGGAAAAGTTCACTCAAGCATCTATGTGAAGTGCCCCAGAGTGTTCTTGTGTCATATTATTTTGAATCCTGAGACGCTCAGAATGAGGACATCTCTTTCTGACATAGTCATTCCTATTGGGGTGCATACTTTAGTCAACACAGATTGGAGATGTAACCCAATCTTGGCATTATTGACATTTTGGATCAGATAGTTTTGTTGTGGGGCCTCTTCTGTCCACTGTAGGATGTTTAGCAGAATCCCTGGGCTTCTAACTAAAGTCAGGATACCTCTGCCCCCAGTCCTGACAACCAAAAATGCCTTCAGACATTTTGGGGGCAAATGTCCCCTGGGGAATAAAAATCACACCCTGTAGAGAACGATTAGATTATTTTAACTGCCAAATAAAAATCAAACACATAAAATATTCAAGGGCATTAGATTTATGGCAATGGAAAACAGGTCGACATGTTTTTAACTGTGTGTAAAGGAGCATCCTGAATGTTCTGTTTGGCTGTGCTTGCGAGAAGTGTTTCCTCCTTTTAATTAGTTAATTTGATGGGGTGAGGATTGGGATTATTGTGACCTGGTAGCTCACACCCCAGCATGAAGCAGTGACAAAGTAGGAATGCAGAACTGCTCTCCTGATGAATGGTTTTAAACAAATTACAGGCCCTTTGGTGTTTTGAAGCCATGTTTGAACATGCTATTTTAGAGAAACCCTATATGGTTCATCAATTATTATAAATTTAAAATGACATCCTGAAAATAATCTATAGAATGCACAGAAAACATAACCCAATTTCAAATTTTGTAGTGAAGGGACTTAACAAAAAGAAGCTGAAACATGTGATTGTATATTTCACATATCATATATATTTTAATTACATTTATTTAATGTTTAAGTTAGATGTACTTGTAGCGAGTTGATCCGGATGGTTAACAATGGGTTTATGATAACCACAAAGAACTCTTACAATTCAACAAAAAACCAAACAACTTAATTGAAGAATGTGCAAAGGAGTTGAAATGGCAATAAGTACAAAAAATGATGCTCAACATCACCAATCATTAGGGAAATGCAAATAAAAGCCATGGTGCTATACTACTTCCCATCCATCGTGATGGCTATTGTCTTAATCAGTTTGGGCTGCTACATACAGTAAGATATCACAGACTGGGTGGATTAACAACAAAAGTTTACTTTGCACAGTTCTGGAGGTTGGGGGGTCCATAATCAGATTACTTGCGGATTTATTATTCAGGGGGTGAGGGCCCTCTTCCTGGTTTGCAGAAGTCTGTCTTCTCTTGTATCCTCACATGGGGAAAGGAGAAATCTCTAGTCTGTTTCCCTTCTCTTAAGGACACTAATCCCATCATGAGGACTTAATCCCCTCATGACTTTACCAAAACCTAATTACTAATCAAAGGCCCCGCATTTCCTAATACCATCCCACTGGGGATTAGAATTTCAACATATGAATTTTGGGAGGACATAAATATGTAAGCCATAATAGCTACTCTTTTAAAAATTTTAAAAAGACTTAAAAAGAAAAAGAAAGTAAATAACAAATGTTGGTGAAGATGTGGAGAAATTGCAAACATTTATGTACCTTCCTGGTAGGTATGCAAAATGGTGGAGCCACTATGAAAAAGAGTATGGTGGTTCCTCAAAAAGTTAAAAATAAAATCACCATATCATCCAGCAATTCTGCTCCTGAGTATATACTCAAAAGAATTGAAAGCAGAAACTCAAAAAGTTATTTGTATGTCCATGTTCATAGCAGCATTACTCACAGTAGCCAAATGGGATAAATCAATAAAAGATATATAGATAGATATACATACAATAGAATATTATTTAATCTTAAAAAGATATGAAATTCTGACACATGCTGTAACATGGATAAAACTGAAAAACATTATGCCAGGAGAAATAAACCAGATACAAAAGAACAAATGTTATATGATTCTACTTACATGAGGTACCTATGGTTGTCAAATTCAGAGAGAGAAAATAGATCATTGCTTGTCAGGGACACTGAAGGGAGGTAGGGAATGGGGATTTATTATTTAACAGGTATAGAGTTTCACCTTGGAAAGATAGAAAACTCTGGAGATAGATAATAGTGATGGTACAACATAAATGTAGTTAATGCTGTACAACAAAAAACATGGTTGAAACAGTAAATTTTATATCATGTGTATTTTAACACAATAAACACGCTCATGCACTCCAAGATTTCAAAAGCCTTTGCTTTAACTGTTTAGCTTTTTAGATTATTGATTACCTCCTTAGCTTTCTAGGTTATTATAATATTAATATTGTTGTTTAGCTTTTTAGCTTATTGTAATATAAATTTTATAAAATTATAATATTACAGTATTTATTAAATAAAGAAGCTGGACCTGGTTGGGGGAGGTTACCTATCTCCATGGAGATGAGGTTTTATCAGCTACAGAATCTTAGAAAGGCCCTCTATGATTTCTCTTTCTACAACATTCTGAAGAATAAAAATTAGCTCTGAAATGTTTGCTTTAAATTACTATATAAATTCTTGCTTTGAACAACCTCCCAGGAGTTCAATTGAATAAAATTTGAGTGTGGCTATCCTGTGTTTATTATGTAAGTTTTTCCTTTTCTTTTATGGAATTTATTTTTTTTGGTTGTTCCTTCTTTTGACATCACTAACAAGAGGGATGTCAGAGTATGTTCTATTTTGGAATCATATTTGATTACTAATAGTAGGATCCTCAACACATTATTATGGTGACTCAACAATATTCCGGAATTGGGAGATTTGTTCTCATTGACACAGTTCCTGTTTTGAATTTAGTCCTTTTTCAATTAGTAGCTATGTTCAAAAAACAAAACAAAACAAAAAAACAACTTAATATAGCAGTTTTAATTTTCCTTATCAAGCAAGAAAGCCAGGACCACAGCTTCCAGTGTATCCGGGACAGCCAAACTGGAGGCTTAAAGACTTCAGCATTGCAGATTTTATTTGCTGAATATTTAAATACATAATCATATAGGCCTATAACTTTCCAATGGGGTCTTCCCTAAGCAACTCAGGGAGCTGTTTGCTGCAGAAGATAAATGAAAATTTTGCTTTTGAAAACTGAGTTATAAAGTTCTCATCATTGTCACATACGATTAGGAGAGACAAAAATAATATCCACTTTTAACTTGTATTAACAATTCACTTCTCCATTTTTTCCTTAGGGGAAGTGCCTCGAACAAATTCTTATTTGTATAGCTCGGCAAAGACACACAGTATCCAGCTTTAGTACAGTTGATCCTTGAACAGTGCCCGAGTTAGAGCACCAACCCCCACACAGTCAAAAATCTGCATATAAGCTTTGACTCCCCGAAAACTTAATTACTAATAGCTTACTGTTGACCAGAAACCTTACCAATAACATAAAGTCAATTGATGCATATTTTGTATGTTATATGTATTATAAACTCTGTTCTTACAATAAAGTAAGCTAGAGAAAGATTATTAAGGAAGAGAAAATATATTTACTATTCATTAAGTAGAAGTGGATTATCATAAAGGTCTTCATCTCCATCATCATCACCTTAAATAGGCTGAGGAGGAGGAGGAAGAGCAGGGGTTGGTCTTGTTGTCCCAGGGGTGGCCGAGGCAGAAGAAAATCTGTCAGTAAACCCATGCCATTCAAATCCATGTTGTTGAAGAGCCAACTGTATTTTTTTTTTAAAAGAAATGATTACTTTGGAAGAGATGTGTGTGCATGATTTGAAAGAGGAACTTAAAGAAAAGAGATATGAGGAACAAAAGAATATCAACTTTCTAGTGGTCAATTTTTTGAAAGTTACCAAGAGAGTTCAGCCTTGATCAAAGTTGGGCCTATTCATCATTTTCTCAGTATAAAATTTCTAAGTGTCGGGTCTGACTGATTTTTACAAAAAGAGAACAGAAGTCATTCAAAATTGTTGGTAAGAATGATTCATAGTTCTTGCTTTTATGAAGAAATAATTGTGTATGTTCAATTATATTAATTTTGCTGCCTGAAATGGGTTTTAAATGCATGCTTGCCATTTCTTTCTCAGCAAAAAAGAATATTTAATGGAATGCCAGTGACATTCATTGATTTTAAGTATAATATTGGTTGAAAACAAATATATATATATCAAGGTTACTTTGTATATCTTTTTCAAACAGAATATTAGTATCTTCTTCCTGTGCATGGATAATGTTGAAAAGGATCACACTTAGATATTTCCCTACTTTAAAGAAAAGATGACTCAGTAGTTTTTTGGGTGGAAATGGGTTCATTTACCAGACCCCAAGTTGGTGATTATAAATCATTGACTGAATTGCATTGGACTTATCTATAGTTCTCTAAGAAAGAAAGACTCGACCAAATTTAATAAATTGGAAGATAAAGAATAGGGTGGAAGGAATGGAATTAATATCCTAAAAGTGTAAAATTCTAGTTTAGTTTAATTTTATAATCATGGGATTAAGAGAAGAGAAGCCTAGCTAGAAAGGGGGCTGTTTCTCAGTCAATTCATCTTTTCATCCAATTGACTATCTTGAAGCTGCGACATTTACTGAACTATAATAATCATAGAAAAGCCAATGAACACTCTTCATCTAGACCATTGATAATCCTATTTATTGACTAGATTTCATGTGCAGATCTTATTTTTTGCATCTTTTGATATGTTTTAAAGGCAGTGTATCTTAAACTCATACTCAAAATACCCTTTTTACCCTGCCCTCTCACACAAGAAAATTATCTAGAAATTGGAAAATGCTCCATGCAAAGTCCTGGCTGCGATATCACCTCTGGGAGGCACTTCCCAGAAGAGGGTAGCTCCGTACATTGCTCCAAGTGTCTGCTCTTCATTCTAGCTTTCTGTCTCCTCTCCCATGATTAGATAAGTGAATTGAGATTGAAGGAACATCAGCAACAGTCTTGAAGAGGAAGAGAGGTTTTAAAGGCGCAACCAAAAAAGCATGTGAGGGAAGAAGAAATCTGGAAAGGTACGTGGTAAAGGAGATTGGTGGAAGAATAGAGTTGAAAATAGGGTTGACTGGCAATTAATTTGCTTTGGATGTGCATGGAGGGGACACCTGAGTTTTATGTTATTTTGTTTTGGCATGAACGGCCAATGCGCTTCCTTCTCCACCACCTAACTCTCTGAGTTACAGCTCGTTGGCCAGCATTTTGGGTTCTATTTATGTATTAGATCTTGGGCAGTTGTCCAGTTCCCCCCATTCTGGGGCCATCTCTAGTTACATCTATGGTGATAGCCCCTTGGGGTGTCTACGGTCCTGTTGCTATGGAAACAGTTTCCACAGGATCTAAAATCTTAGGAAAAATGCCTAAAGGTTTGAAACTTTGCTTCAGATCCAAAATAAACCTTTCCTTGGCCTAATTCATTTAATTTTTAAAAAAAAATTAATTTATGCCTTAAATAATAAATTATTTAAAAATAAAGTCTCTCTTATCCAAACTGCTGGGGGAAAAAATACTCTGAGGGTTTGTCTTTTTCTTCTATTTGAGCAATTTTGTATAAACTTTAGGGAAGCTGGATATGAGAAATTCTCTAGGCTTCCAGTTCTGAGAATTTTCTTAGAAGGAGCTTTATGTTCTCAGACAGAATGTGATATTGGCTCCATTGTTAATCACATCAAAATCAAGGTTAGTAGCACCTTAGGATGTATTATCTGTTCACAAATGACCACAAACTTGGTGGCTTAACACAACACAAGCTTATTATAATTCTGTCATCAGTCTGACATGGGTCCCATTGGGCTGATATCCATGTTTGGGTAAAGTTGCGTTCTTCCTGGAGGCTCTGGAAGGCATCTGTTGCCTTGCCTGTTCCAGCCTCTAGAGGGCGCCTGCACTCCTTGGCTCCTGGCCACTTCCTCCATCTTCAAGGTCAGCAATGCTGACTTTCTCAACACCTTTCTTCCGTCATCACATCTCTTTCTCTGACCAGAACTGGGAAAAGGGTCTCCACTTTTAAGGATCCTCTGATTACACTGGACCCACCCAGATAATCCAGGGCAATCTTCCCCATCTCAAGGTCCTACACTTTCACATCTACAAAGTCCCTTTTGACATGTAAAATAACATATTTACAGCTTCCTCTGATTAGAATATATACATTTTTGGAAGGCCACTATACCTATAGAGAACAAATCTCCAAACATCTTTCTAGTAAACATGAGACTATGAAAAAGACAACAAACCAATAGAACTGGTTAATAAGATTTAGGAAAAGTAGACAAATGGATACTAACCTACTAATCACAGGGATTGCTGACAATTCTCCTATTATGTGCATCTTCAGATGCTCTGTCTAGGCCTCACCTTTTTACTTTCCAAAAGATAGTTAGAAAGTAAAAGGAAGGAAAAGATATTCTGTGCAAATAATAAGAAGGAAAGCAGATCAGACTATATTAACATCACAGGAGAATTCAAGATAAGTAGTTTTATCAAAAATAAAGAGAGTCTATTCAGGGCAGTAAAGGTATCAATTTAGCAAGAAAGCATAACAACCCTGCTATAAACTGAGTGTTTGTATCCTCCCCCCAAAATTTATATGTTGAAATCCTAATTTCCAATGTGAAGGTATTGGAAATGGGACCTTTGGGAGGTAATTAGTTTTAGATGAGGTCATGAGGATGGGAATAGTGTCCTTATAAGAAAGGTTGCTCCTATATCTACTCTCATGCTCTCTCTATCATTTGCCATATAAGGACAGAGCAAGAAAGCATCTGTCTGCAAACCAGGAAGAGAGTCCTCACCAGGAGCCAAATCATCCAGCACCTTGATCTTGGACTTTCCAGGCTCCAGACTGTAAGAAGCAAATTTCTGTTGCTTAAGTCACCCAGTCAATGGTATTTTTGTTATAGCTGCCTGAACTAAGACAACCCCTAAATATGCAAGTATCAAATAAAAGTTTCAAACACATGAAGCAAAGTAGGCAGAACTAAATAGGCAAACCCATAAATATAGGTCAATATTTTAACAAGCAGAGATAGTAATTAGTATGGAATCTGAAAACATGAACTCTATCAACCAGTTTAACATGACAATCACAGAACCCCATACCCAATAACTTGTGTGCATATATATATATATATATATACATATATACACACATATATATATATATTCATGTACTTTTCAAATGCATATGGAACCATTTACCAAGATAGACTATATCTGTATTTGTTTCTGCTGGGTCATAAAACAACTTTCAAAACATTTTAAAGGACTGAAATAATATAAAATATATTCTCTGACTAAGAAGGAATTAAAATCAACAACTAAAAGATATTTAGAAAGCTTCCAAATAGTGATTAGGCAATATACTTCCATATATATAACTCATGGATCAAAAAAGAAAAAAATTATATGGGAAATTCACAAGCATTTCAAAATGATCAGTACTGAAAACACAACATATTAAAATATACTAGATTCAGCAAAAGCAGTGTAGCAATGGAAATTTATAGCTTTAAGTGCTAATATTAGAACAGAAAGATTTAATATCAATGATGTAAGATTATACCTCATAAAGAAAGTAAAGAGATAATTAAATACAAAGACAGAAAGAAATAAGAGATTAGGACAGAAACAATTAAAAAATCATAAAGAACTGACATATAGCCATTGCTGGTTTTTCCATTTGTGGAACTTGTGCCTCCTGTTCCTGGAACCTCAGGCACTATCAGATTGCAGATCATTGTTCTTAGGGAGAATGCAGCAGGGAATACCATAAAGTTTCCAGTGAACTTGAAGCTATCATTATCACCTGGTCATTTGGGTCTCCTTATACCAGGGGGTCAAACTACAGAGGAAAGAGTTACTGTGCTGGTGGGAGTAGTGGCTACTGACTGCCATGAGGAGTTAGGGTTAGCACTACACAATCAGGAAAGAAGAAACATATCTAGAAACTGAGGGATTCCTTGGAGCATCTCTTGATGCTTCTATGCCTGGTAACAATGGTCAACAGGCAACTAGAGGAAATGGCCTGACAAAGACAAAGCAACTGACTCAGAACCTCAGTGAAGACCTGGGTTGCCCCTACCAGGAGAACAATCTAGATCAGCCAAAGTGCTGCCTGGAGTGAAGGAGAATTAAGATTGGGTGCAGGAGGACAGAGATGAAGATGATGAATGTCAACTATGGCCTCAAGACCAGTAGAGTTTGGAGCTTGTTCCACTAACTATTTTGTATTAAATCTTTATGGCATTTTTGGTTGGCTACCACCAAGAAGGGACTTTGGGACAGATGGGACTTCAAAGGTAAGGAGGGCATCAACATACTGAGGGTGAGCTGTTAATGGCCATCAAGTGTGTGCCACTTCAGATTCTCTCAGCCCCATCTCTGCCCCTAGCCACTGCTGCAGAGATCAATTCCAAGGAAGAGTTGACTAGTTTTGCATAATCTCACTTCCAGGCCACACTGCCTTCCTCTTTCTCCTGCCCTGGGCTTCTCTGATGTGATGGCATTGGCCTCCCATGGAAATGCCCCTGGCACTCAAGCATGTATAACTTGCAAATGAGCAGGGATGGGTGGGGGTTAATGCTTGTGGGGCCAGTATTAAACAGGCACAGTAGGAGCCCATTGATAAAGCCTCTTTCATTCCCAGCTAAACTGTCCAAGGCACATTTCTTAAGCCTCCTCAGTAGATCCTGTGTAACAGAGACCCCACTGTACTGGTCAACTTAATAAAAATACATTGTTGTATTGACTTTTCTTCCTTCTCTGTTTCTCTTTGTCTGCCCTTCACTTCTGCTCCCTGGGATCACCTCCCAAATGAATTGCTTTCATACTTGCTTTTGTCTTTGCGCCTTTGCTTTGGGGAAAACTCAGTTTAGGATACTAATTTTTGCAACAGAGCCTTAATTTCCTCTGGCCACCCAGTGCTGCATTCATTCTTAACTTTCTTTAGAAATAATTCAATGCAACTGGGAGTCAGTGTGCTTGGATAAGGCAATCCTCTTTAGAGAATTAAGACTGGCAGTTTTCCCCAGGGAAGACTTTCTTCTCTGTTGACATCATTGCTAATGGTCCCATTTTGGCCTCTGGTTTTTTTTTTTTTTCTTTTAGGAGTTTGAAATAAGATGCCCAACTTCTTTGAAACAAACAAGCAAAACAAACATCTAGTTAGTCCTTTCACATTAACCCTGCTCTGAAGGTGCCTGATAAATATCCAGGATTTAGCAAATAACCAGTATATGAAAGAATTCCCCTTTACCCTTTAGTTGCTGCATTTATTTTCTTTGCTGTTTCACAGGGTCTAGAAATCTTGTTTTCTTCCCTTTAAATGACAGCCTATTTTCTTTGGCACATCCCCAAGAGTACAGCAACAGTCAAACTCACTGCTATGTGAAAGAGCTGTATTTATTTAGAAGTTACTCAGAAGGCCGTGAGAGTAGGAGACCTGGATTGTAGGAAGTAGCCCCAGGAAACTCAGTGTATTTTCTTTCCTGTCTTTTTGCCAGGATGCTATTTTTTTTTTCTTGGCCAATAGCAATTTGCAATAAGGTCAAGATTCATGCTAGCTGGAATCTCATAGAATATCAGTCACGTTGCTTTCTTATAAGCAATTGCTTAACCTTACAAAATGGACCATTGAGGGGGAAATGACATATTTAGCTCAGGGTTCTACATGATAAATGGGTTTTGATAATCTTCCCAGATTAATTCTAGGAGAGTAGACACCATAACAAAGAAAAAGAATGGACTACGTACGTAGACATCCATCATACTTGAAGAGAGATTCAGGCTGTGTTAAAAACAGAATAAACTTCAAAAGAATACAGCAACTGCCCCCAACTGACCCATAAAGAAAAAAGAAATTAGAAATCAAATGCTGAAAATCAGAAGGCTTAGGAATGAAACTGTAGGACTGATATATAGACATTTTCAACAAAGGGCAGCTCATTAAATGGTGAGTGACAGTGTGTTTTTGAAGTCATAAAAGGCTAGAAATCTAGATTTCTCAAATTGAAAGGATGATAGGATTCTATAACATTGACCTCATGGTGGGCCATGGGTTCAGAAAGGGGGTAAAATTTGTTCCACTTTTAGCTTCATTATCAAAATGAGGAGATTTTCTGAGCATTACATATAATATATAAGAACATTTCTAAACATGGAAGCATGTTTGGTGTTTATCGCATCCACTTGAATCTCGTTAAGAATTAAGAAAAGCAACCAGAAACTTAGAAGCCCTTATACCAGACTTTGAAATGGTGGTACTGACTTTGAGAGCTCCCTTATTAAAATCTACTTCAAGAATGCACTGTTATTCTGGTTGTATCAGCACAGGTTTCTGTCTCCCATATATCTTTCTTAATGAAACATTTATTTTTGCTTACTTCCAGGGCAGTGTCTGGATTCAGCCATGTCACTATCAATTCCAATGGATCTGTTCCATATATTACCTTCAAGATGGTTTATTTTACTTTTTCTTCTCCAGGATACAGATAATAACGTATTTAACTTCTATTCACATTGATTTTTTTAGACTTAAGTATTTCTTTTGTTAATTTCTTTCATTTTTATTTGCCTTATTTCAATCCATGAGAAAGGATAATCGTTATGACTTCTACCCGAAGATATTTAAGTTGTAAACGAGTCCAATAGAGAGTGACCTTCAAAAAGACTATTCTAACTCCCAGAGACCAGAATTTAAGAGGCAGAAAACATGAAATTTCCCAGGTTCAATTCTCCCATAAGATTATAGAGAATGAAAAATAATGACTAAGTTATCATTAGTGTCTGCAAGGAGCCCTTTAAGAAACATATGTTGCAATTTTAGAGATCAAATAACTATAATAATCTTTCTTTCTCATTTCACCATGATAGTCCTTTGGTAATTAGAAGTTAAAGAATAAAACCATTATTTTAAAAAATTCAGTTGTTAATTAAGACAAACAGCTATTTAATTCCATGACAAATTCAGTGAAACTATTTTGCATTGTATAAATAAGATAGCAGGCTTTTTAACAGAACTTTTCATTTTTTAGCTGAGAGTATAGGCATCATATACAGATTCAAAGGCAGAAGAGAATGAGCTGATGACCACTTTCTGATAAAGGTTCTATTCTTTTTTATTTATTTATTTAAGCATATTATGGGGGTACAAATATTATGGTTACGTATATTGCCCATGCCCCCCTCCCCACTGGAGGCAGAGCTTCAAGCGTGACCATCCCCCAAACATTGCACATCTCACTCATTATGTTTGTATATACCCATCCCCTCCTCCCCACTCCCACCCGCCCGACACCCAATAAATGTTATTAAAGGTTCTATTCTTTCCACTTAAATTCACTAAAAGAAAATCAATATTTTTTATATCTCAAATTATGTTCTTTCCACCACCAACTTGCCTTTTTGGATTATGTAAAGTATTTCCTTTGTAGTTTTATATTATTATCTATATTCTTCTCTTCTCCCTAATTATCCTTCCATTTTATTGCTTTATCTCTGGTTTACATTTTCAGTGTTTAGAAAAACAAAAGAGAAAAGCCACGAAGCTTACCATTTCCACCAAGGATAGATATAAGAACATCCCAGCAGTGACCGTGAAGATCCAGTCTTGAACACAAGGATCAGCTGACACTGAAAGGCCAACGTATAGTCCTATGAAGGCAGTCAGGGCACTTATGAAATTCATCAGGATGGCAGTCTTGATAGAAAGTCCAGAGCTTAAGAGCACAGCAAAATCTCCTGAAGTTTAAGGCAAAGAGAAAATATAATCATCATTTAACTGATGATGGCTTTGGAAAAAGTAAAGTGCTATTAGGCTGTTTCAAATGTCAGCAACTGGAACCAATTTTATAAGTAAAGTTGAATGATCAGTTAATACAATGCTTTCCTATTTTTCTCTAAGATTCATAGCCAATTCGTGATACTATTAGGAAGCTGCATTTCAAGAGTTCTATTCCTTCCATCGCTCCTAAAGGTAGCATATACAGAGAGCTCTGTGACATACTCTTTAGTTTCTGATATCCTGTGACTTTTTTAACTTAAATAAATATAAAATAAAGTCACTTGCTGTCCCAGGGTTTCTAAATCTTTTGGCTTGGAAACTTGCTAGGTGAAATCACAACAGTATATGAGCTTTTATTATTCATTTGTGTATGAACTGCTATGGGGAAAAGAAAACTACTTAATAGATTTTTAAATAATTGCAAAAGTTGGTTATGAAAAAAAATTTTCCTTTAGAAAATGGTTTTACTGACTTGATGATTATAGAAAAATGAGCTTATTCTCTGCACCTTCCCTCTGAAAGAACATTGACCTATTAGTAAATTGAGAGCATCTATTTCTTAGTTTCAGGGATCCAGACTGAAATTCGATAAAAAGACAGCTGGAGACTCAGTTTCCTAGTTCCATTACATAATTGGTCCTATGAACAGATCTTGAAACATCTTCGCTGGCCTGCTGCAGACTGTCACCCTGCGGTTTGGAGTTGAAGATCAAAGTCTATACCATTGTTACAGTAGCTAAAGCCAGGACCACATAGATTGGGGGTGGATTCCAGAACGTGCATTTCAATGCATTCAGGAAGGATTTTGGATAAACTGTTCAAAGAAGGACAGGTCAAAATGAGTGAGTGGCAGGACTTTTAGCAATGGACATGAAGCACAAGAAGGCAAGAGTGCCCAAGGTCCCATGTGGGCCTGAAAGTTGAAGCAGAGAGAACGCTGAGTCCTCTTCCCTGGGGCAATTGCATGCCAGACCAGCCTCTGTAATTCTGAGTCTGTTTCAGAAAATGTCCATATTATCCCATCTTGGTTCCTGGGAGGCATGATTGGGACTACAGGGCTATTAAGATTATCCGGAAAAAGAGTCCTGTGTTCGTCTTCCACCACACACCTGTCATTTCAATGTCATGCTTGGCTTTCAACATTTTGTCTAAATCAGGTTGATGGAACCATGGTTTGGTTTTCATTTAAATGTTATTTTATCTCACTGGCCTGTTTGCTGACATAATGGGTAAAGTCCCCCTCTAAATATTTTCCTATATTTAATATGCAGATTTTCAAGTCCTTGCCAAAGTTCTTTCAAATGAGGTTTCTCTGAATGACTCTTTCCAGAATGCAAAAAGAGTCATTTCTGGCCCTGGGAAAGATGATAAAAGAGACTAATTCAATTTTATCAAGATATAGGATTTTTTTTTTCTACTGTTCTTCCTCTTCTAGTTTAAATAAATTATGAACAGAAAGCTTACATCTTTCAATTGTATGTTGGAAAAAGAATCACACTAAACCATAGCAAGAAATGCATTATGACTTTTTCAACAAGCAGGAAAGAGCAATTCCACTGTTGAACTCACCCATTTCGTGCGGAATTTCATGACACAAGATAGCAACTGTGGTGGTCACTCCTGACTCTGATGAGGATGAGAAGGCTGCTCCTATCACTAGGCCGTCTGCAAAATTGTGCAGGCTGTCCCCAACCAGAATCATTATTGCCAACAAGCTAATGGCTTTGCCTAAAGAATCAAATGAAAGTGCAAGAAGCATTAACAAATCGCTATACGTGTTATGGAATACTTCCAATCCAGCCAACTTTCCCATTCACCCTTGACATTCTTACATTGCATCTGATTAAATAACCCCACTTTGTTTCAGCTTTCAAAGTCAGTACTGGAGATGTAGATATGGTAGCCAACATGCTTAAATGTATGGGTACTGCTTTTCTAACTGGTCTAACTAATGAGATAAAGTAGCAAATGCCCACAAATAATTTATCATCTTGTCCAGCTATGCCAAAAGAGGAGAATAAAAATAATTTTATAACCTCCCAAAATACCACTGATAACCTTTCCATCTGTGCCTTTTGTGATGCATTTTTAAAATAATTTAGGAACTTTGCTATAGACCAAATGTTTGTGTCTTTTCCAGAAGTCCTATGTTGAAACTTATTCCCCTAGTGTGATGGTTCAAGGAGGTGGGGCCTTTAGGGTGCGATTAGTGCCTGTATAAAAGAGATGCCAGAGAGCTCTCTTTCCCCCTGAGCCATGTGAGGACACAGCAGGAAGGTGCCATCTATAAAGCAGAAAGCAGTCCTTGCCTTGCACCTTGATCTTGGACTTCCAGGCTCCAGAGCCATGAGAAAGAGACATCTAGTCTATGGTCCTTTGTAGCAGCCTGAATGGGCCAAGACAAACCTCCCTGTGGAATGTCATTAAAACAGAGTCTATTTTCCAAAACGGTTCCCTTGAGTCAGATTGTTCTTGGGTTAATCCGCCTGCAGCCATTGGCCTTTTGTGATTAGTGCTAATGACTTTCCGGAAGTGCCTCATTCACTCCCCAGTGGCAATCACAATAGAACCGGGACCAATTCTTCTAGCCCCAAAGTTAGCTTTGGAATAATTACTCAATGTTCTTGCCTTTCTGCAACATACCTTTCAGTATTAGACCAGTTAGATATTGAACAAAATAATGAACAAAATTTCACTTCTGTGAGATTCTATTATTACATAATACATGTTATCTGATCAGGAGAAAGTCAATGAAATAATTTTGGTCATAAGTGGGTTCAGGTTTTTAATGGAAAAATTTCTGTTTTGATAAACCTAAATTATATGTTAGTATAACCCAATTATAGGGTTGAATGACTCACAAACACAAAAAGTATGTTGTGGATAACACTTATTCCGGCAGTAATCTGCCTAGATACACCTTTTGATCAGGATAGTCATTAATCAATTGTCATAGTCTAAAACCTCCTTAATTACTCAGTTGAATATATACTGTGTGACAGACAGGTGTAAGTAGTGTCTGTTCTTACTGTTAGAACTAAATACGTTATTTTAATAATTATGCTGAATAAAAATAGAAAAAGGTTACCTCTAGGTTTCTAACTGTTACATGGTCTATGACTACAAGGAGGATGGTATTATAATTTTGTTTGCTCTTTTATTTGGAAAATATGTGATTCATTTTATATCCCAAACCATAAAATAAGAAACTTCAGTAGACAGCAGATATAGCCCAGATTATCATCCAAGAGGTAGCTACATTGACTGTGTTACAAAGATGCCCTGTGCATTTTACTTCAAAAATAATGGGTATTTAGAAATATCACTGTAAGACTGACTTGTATCCTTTTTGTGGTTTACTAATTTATTTTATCTTTCATTAAAAATTGGCAGATTTCAGGCAACAGTCATTAAAACACAATCAATGCAGAATTATTGAATTCAGGGAATTTTTATTGGCATTGACTGGAAACTCTCAGAGTCTAGTAATGCTACCAGGTCACTTAGCTGTTGCTGCCAATTTTCAGAAATAAAGCTCTTCTTTGTGAAAAGAAAATTTAAAAAAAATTTAAAGTGATACGTTTGACAACACTGCAGCATGCAAATAAAATTGTGATTTCCACATGCCTACATGTAATGTTGATATTAATAGCATATATTTCAATGGAAGATTTTTAGCCAATATATATTCTGCTAGGAAACAGTGTGGCCTATTTTTCCTGCCTATTATTCTGTTATCTCCGATTATGGGTTTCTAAATGTCAAATCATGGATATGTAGCAAGCCACGAGGCAAATATACCCATTTGCATGTAAGCTACAAAGAACACATTGTGCATATCTTAAAATAATTTAAGCCTTATTCAGTGAAACAGAAGACAAGCATTCACTGGTAATTTAATGTGCTCATAACAGAATTATCTATAATATTTTTCCTTTACTTTACTCATGTACCTGGAAGCCATATTGAGTTCCACATTTCTGAACTATCAGAGGCTTTCCATAGTGAAATATGGGCTGGGAGTGGAATCATTTTGCTTTTTGTTTATGTAAATCAGACTGTGGATAGGATTTGTGTCGTGACTTTTGAAATACCGGTTCTACCAATGAGGTAACATGAAATAAGTAATCAAATATTTGAAGCTAATTCAATATGTCCCTGGCAAAAGGGCAGTTGAGTAATCTGATTTGGATTTGTTCACTATTCATTGTGTATGCCAAGCTTGATAGGAAGTAGGAAGACAGGAGGCCTGTTTGAATAAGACCATCATTCTCCCTGATGTAGCATCCGCTCCCTGGCTCTCTGCTACTAATCAGACTTGGCATAGCCTTCTTTCCCCCCTTCCTTTCTTTCAAAAGGAAAAAAAAAATCTATTGCAGACCTACTATGTGGCAGGCATTCTAAAATCACTCTTGAAACTAAAACTTTAGGAGGAAAAATATTAACAATGTTCTTAAAGCAGAAATAGAATATATAATTACATATTTTGAATCAAATAAATTATGTGAGTTATTATATCTAAAATACTTAGAATATTAGTCATTACAATAGTGTTTGTTCTTAACAGTATTTCTATTCCCATGACTTTGCAAACTAGGGACAAAATTATGCTTATTTCATTCCCCAGTGCATACATAGTGCCTGAAACAGGGTACATCTTCAAATATTTCCTGGATGAAATGAAAGAATGTGAGTGAATGCATTGATGTATGAATGAATGAGCACAAAGAAATTGTTGGTTCATTAGCATTTCTTCAATTCCCCAATGCTAAAGCTTACTAGCTATATACTGCTGCCCATGACTTAATCCCTCTAACTATTGGTTTTTTCATTTGTATAATTCAGATAATATTTATTCTTACTTCATTAAGTTGTAGGAGAACTGAATGAGATCATTCACGTCAAGTGTTTAGCACTGTGCCTAGCAAATAAGAAGTATTCGATACATGGTAGCTATTCTTATTTGGAGGTAATTAACCTATTAGGGTAGAATGGGAATAAATAATCATGAAGCTTAACACTAAAACCTTGAGAAGTTTGTGTCACAAAAGGGTAATATAAATGAGAAAAACAGGGCAAAGGGTTCAGGAGCAACTGATGAAAACCAGAACAGACAAAACAAAACCAAAAATTGTCAAAGAATTATTCAGAACATAAGCAAAGGGGAACAGTAAAGTCCTATCCCAAATTGGTAAATTAAATTCACAAACAGGAAAGATCACAGGAAAAAAACAAACTTTGGTAATTGAAAATTAGATGAAATGAGTTATAGAATAAGGTGATATCTTGATCACCTTATCACTAATTTCAGATATCACTATTTTGAACTTCACTGTCTCAATGACAATATCATAAATGAGACATTTTCAGTGTTGAATTTTTAATAGACTGTGACAGGAGATGAAAAACCAATGATGTGTCCACACTTCCTAGGGAAGTAAAAGTCTTCATCATCATGTAACAATGATTGAAGAGTAGCCCCAATAAACACGTATGTATTTACACAATTGAAGTTTTCAGGGGACTGGTTTTAAACAACTGGGGAAAACATCAATTTTTAAAGAATGGGGTAAAATGGGTGTGAAGGTGTAGCATGTTTGAGGGGTGGATAGAAATGGGTCTTTATTAAAAATCTTACTGCAAAGTTTTTAATGAAATACATACCCAATATGAAATCTACATGGTGTTGACATATTTATTTTACAACATAAACTTTTTCTATGGCACTTTCTACAGGTAAAGTTTAACTTTTGTAAAATTTGTACTCACATTTTCTGCTGGAGGCTGTCACACTGTCTACGGGAATTTCAGCTGCCTGTGAATCTTCTGGGCCTCTCTGTTTTAAATTAAAAAATAACTGATGAAAGATATGTAATGGTCATCTTGTTGAAAAATGAAACATATGAAGAGTTATGTTGATTTTTAGAAGACATTTTAATACTCTAGGTGTATATTAGAACCTCTAAGTTTCATAGATGACACACAACGTAGAGCCGAATGTCTGTGGGAAGAGGAAGAATGCTTTTTGTACTGTCTACATTTAGATGAAAATAGCACTCTTAGGTAGCTCAGAATCTTCTATGAAGAGCTGGAGGCTATCAAGACTGTCTGTAATTTAGACTGTTAAATTATGTAAGCCTTTATGAAATTCAAAAGCTGTAGGGAAAAAAAAAAAGATTCTTGACCTAATTTGGCACTTTTCCTGTATGGCGGACTGTGGATCTAGAATTTGTTTCATCTGTAAGCATTCTGGGCAGAAAAGAAATCCCTACAAACCCAACACCTCATTTTATTCATTGTCGCATAATATTCTGTTTTAACTGCTTTGCCAGTCAAAGAATCTTGCCAATTAAACAAGTAGATCCAAAGTCTTACAAAAGACAACTATTAAAATTTCCTTTTGGTTCTTTCATGTGATGGAGAAGTGAGACTTTGAAATTGGCTTTATGAGTTAAGATGATTTTATCTCAGAGACTAACTCATAGTTCAGTTTCTAGAAAGATACTTTTCCTCTCTATGCCTGAGATTCTGATTCTATTATATGAAAAAGAAAAAACTTTACCTATTAAACATGCCCTTTTAAAAGCAGATGCATGTAATTCTATCAACCCAAAGTTGTGGAAACTTAGACACAAATTTAAGGTGAGACATAAGCACCATTTTTATGTAAAAGAAAGAAAATAGACTTCACATATTACTAAAGTTCACATAGTAGAATAACAGCAACTATTCAAAAGATATAATGATAGGCTGTTTTTGAAGAAGGATCACAAAGAAGCAAGGTAAGCCCTATAGGATACAAGTTCAGAGGAAGTACATAGGCCTCTTACCTGAAATTGGGTAGATACAGAAACAAAAAACAATGTCATCCCTTTATGTTATATCAAAAGCCTAGTTATCATCAAAATACTCTAAAGATCTATTAAAAGCCAAGAATTCAAATATTTATTCTGGAATGTTTTGCTTTGTTTTTCAAAAAAGTTATATATTGTCATTATGATATAAAGGAATTTAGAGCCAAACATCTAAGACTTCTGGTTGAGAATTGTAAGTTCTTCAATCTACACTTTTCTGAAAAACAGGAAATAAAACCCCTCAAACAATTCTCAAAGTTTATATGATTTCTATTTTGCTTTAAGTTGACCTTGAAGCTTAAATAACAAAAGGAATGGTGATTATATTAGTGAGCTAGAGTGTGTAAATAGTTCAAACTAACTTAGCTTCAGAGATTTACTAATAAGCAGCTTGGGGCTCTGGATCCTTCATTCAAACAGAAGAAATAAAGTCAGCATTAAAGTGATTTAAAAACTAATCCCAGCCTGAAGTTACCTTCTTTCAGACCACATTGAAAATACCTAAGCAATAAATATAGTAAGATTCCTAAAATAGTATTTTAAAGGAAATTTTTTGTTCAAATATCTGAGTGGACACTAGATCTACAATCTATGGCCAAAGTTCTATCTTGCTATGCTAATGTCTCAGGAATAGCCTACTCATCTCTCTACTCAGTTAGGAATCTACCCTTGAACTCTAAACCCCTTACTCCAAGGCCATGGTTACAGGAAGCAGGTTTTCTAACAATTATATATAACTTTCATATCTGTCCCATATCTATACTTGTTATTTTAAGAATTAGGAATATTGTTTTAAACCTGATCGGAAGTTGCATTTTGAGAATTAACGTGGAAGATTTTGTTGTGGAGAGTTCAATATAGTCAAAGGCACTATGAAATAGCTCATTGTGTAGAACTTGCTCATTCCTGCATTATGAAATGAACACCCCATTCTAGCTGCACTAACCAAATTCTTACTCAACACGTATTTGCATCTACCTAGTCATGCCTGAGGATCGTGCAGAATGGAAAACCTAACGGTCAACTTGTTTATGAAAACTTAAAATGATGAAGGATATGTACATTATGTCATTCTGATCTATGTGTGTTTCAAAGTGCTGCAGATACTTATGATTCGAATCTGTGGAGAGTGCTTCTTGCTTGATAAAACAACTTCCAGGTGGTTGGCGAAATTTTCCAAACAGTAGCTATCATGGTCAAGAATAGAAAAAAATCAGGAGTTTGGATTCTATGTATACATACTACTGATTTTGATCTGTTCAATGAGAAATAAAGGAAAGAAGGTAATCAAATCAGTAGAATGCTTCAGATCATTGACCTACCAACTGGATAGTTGAAGCAGATTTGCCTCTGCCTGCCTGGTCACTTAATTCAGAGTTGAGTGCAAGATGGTGGGAATGTCCCACGTGTCCGTTAACCACTGACAGGCCCTGCTGGATGAGGATGTTTAAAATTAGTGCTAAAGCCCGACGAACACAGGTGCAGCCTTTTTCAATCCCATAGTTCTAGTTAACATTTTGCTGATTGGCCAAAGTGGCTGGTAACACAGAAAGAGAAGTGGGAAAATCTCAACCTGATAAGTATTTGCAAAAATGCCTCATCTTAGAGAAGCACAGGCCTGCTCTGAAACATGCATATTCAGAATGTCTTAAGAATGCAACTTCAAAAACGGCCAGTTATGATTAAAAGAGACTCAGACGGTGGTAGTTTTTATGTTTTCTATTTACTGAAAAATCATATTTATACAAAATTAAATTTTGAATTCTTTGATGGAGATACCAAAATGATGATAATCGAAACTGTGTTGCAGCCCATTGCTACTAAAATAGTATCTCCAGAAATGTATTCATCAGTTAAACCACCTGTAGTTTCTAAAACATTTGCATTCTTTTTATTTTATACAATATCATAAATCTTGAAATTATGCTCTTAAAATTCATTTTGAGTTCCCTGACAAGTGCATGGACAATCTAAGTAAGCTCTACCTTTTTGGATGTTCAGAATTTCTTTCCATCATTTCCAGCCTGATTAAATATCTAACTACTGTATTATGTCTAGATTGGTATGTTGACTTTGTAATTTTAATCCAGAAATGCTAATCCTTTGTGTATGAATGAGGATCTGTTATTGTTTTGTTTTGTTTTTTATGCTTCTTGAGATTAGAATTCCTTTTGTGGAGGTTAAATTCCTAAACCTTTAGTATATATGCTGTGATAGAAGCTGGCATTCCTAATCTCCAAATTACCATAGCATCCTAGTTTGAGGCCCAGGCCAAAGGAAAACCCTGCTTTATTAAAATAGAAAAATTTTATAAAAGTTAATTTGCAATCTATTTGAAATCTTGACATCTGCTTATTATTGAAAAGCTTCAAGCATATAGAAAAGCTGAAAGAATTATAATGTGAATACACAGATATCCACTTCCTGGACCCTACCCTTATTTTACTAAACCTATTTTATTGCATGTCTATCAATTCCCCTATTCATCCATAAAGCCATCTTGTTTTTTGATGCATAAAATAGAATTTTGAACAAGTTTAGGAATGACAAACAAGTGTTGATGTTTTAAAAGGCAACTAATGTTTGCTCTGGGCACAGGCATTATATTATAAGTCTGTGTTGCCAGTTGTTACGTGAACAGGTAAAGAGGAAGGAATAACTAGAAAATCTTAGAGAACTGTAGAGCCCCCAGGACTTTGTAAGGAAAAATTGCTTTATTTTAATCTCCTGGAGTTCTTTGCAAGCATTTTCCTTTTTAACCATCCCAAACAGGTGATCTATTTTTCTTATATAGTAATGTACACGAGCAAAGGAAAAATAATCCACAAACGAACCACATTGCTTTTTCCATTTTATCGTATATGTAGACATTTACCAAATACAGGCACTGAAATAAGTTATTCAAGCAGAAAAAAGAAGTTTGCCACAAATCCCGTTCCTAAACATCTTGTTTTTGTCATTTTAAATGCCCGCAACAGAGAAAATGACAGGTGATTCTGTGAATTTTCCAAGTTTTTGTTTGCTTGTTTATTTGGTTTTGGTTAGGAAGCACATGCAAAAGACTGATGAGTAGCTAGAACATTGGGCCCCTTCATTCCTCAGACATGAAATAGTCTCCTGTTTCTGGACCAACCATGAAGATTAATTAGAAGGTTGTAACAAGTACATTAACTGCCCAGTAACAGACGTTTAAAGAAATTCATAACTAAATTTATGGTGAACCTGCCAGTTAGAATGTTCTGTGTATTCTTGAAACCAGAGCTCCATCCCGTAGACAGACAACTACATGAAGATCTTATTAGTCTTGAACAAGTACTTTTGAAATAAAAGATGGCTATAAAATCCTAAAGCAAAAGATTAGTAAAACATATAATATACTTAAAATATACCTTGTCATTTGGTGATACAAGAAGAACAAAACATTTTTCTATCAAGAAAAACCCATGGATGCCTCCGATTAATCCCAACATTTTCCAAACATGACCTTTGCTTTCATGGAAATGTTCAAATTCTGGGGCTTCCTGTTTATGTAAACCAAGAACCTTTTAAGAAATGAAAGAAAAAAAGAAATAACTTTTGATGACTTAAATATCAAACAGTAGGCACAGGGTGGCATGTATTTAACGTTCATTCTAGGGACTCCCATAACAACTGAAATCACTCAGAGCCCCGCTTGCTTTGGGGTATGTGAATACTTCCACTATACGGTTAAATCAGGATCAAATAAAATGTGCACAACAAAAAACAAAGGAGAGCTTTGAATAGCTTATGCTAATGAACAGAATGATGCCTTAAGCTTTATTTCAACAAGTGGCCTGGATTTGTATACATTCTCAGTCCTCTGGCGGTTTTTGTTTCTCAGGAGTTCAATTTGCATGTGTTTGCATAGTAATGCTTCATAAAAATATTAATATATCTTATATCCAGAATACCTAGAAGGATATATTTCATTTGGGATTTATTCTCCCCATGCCCCATTGCAATTAAAGTGAACTTTTAATAAATATTCAGACAAGTAAGAAATCCTCCCAGAAGACTCGTTCCCATGAGTGCATACTATATAACCAGCAATATTGTCAGCTCTCTGGGACACGAAAGGATACAAGAAATACATTAGGAATTTTTCTCTAGTTGACTCCTCTCATGGGCTGGTCCATCCATCCCATTGGTTGACCTCGCAATTTCTTGTGAGCTAGTAAATCACCACATATCATATTTCTTCTCTAAGAGAAGGCAATTTGTGAGATAGCTCAGTGGTTACTAGATTTAGGATGTGAGTGACCATTAAATTAAAAAGAGAAAGAAGAAATTACACATGTATAGATTGTATGTATATATAGCCATACATATATGCATGTAGGCATTTATGTGTACATCCATACATACATGTATATATATACGTGAGCATACATATATGTCTGCACATATACATTGAGTATGTAGATGTCACTTAAAAACAATATATGTTAGTCAACTTTTTCTTTCAGTAAAAGCATTAAAGGAAACCCACCTAATGCTTATAATTACCATTATTTCACAAAACAGGCAACATTATAATATCACAAAACATAAGAAAAACCCACAACCTCAGAATAACATGTTAATCTTTAAGGTGAATAAATTTAGCTGATTACACAAGGAAGTCATGAAAATAGTATTTTTCTCATTTCTGTGCAGACCTTTGAAAACCTGCCAGGGATCACTGATTTTTCTAGCTTGCCTCCACACCTATACTGTAGCTTTTTCTTTCCAGTAACTTTTGTCCTCATCTCTTTTCTCAAGCAGAAAACAAAACGAAACAAACAAACAAAAAAACTCTGCCTTGTAAATTTCATAAAACAGAGCTAATCTTTTAAGTTCTCCTCTATAACATGCTCTGCCCTCCCCCGAGTCCGCCCTCGCTGCCCAGGGTCCTGCATCTAAGGGACTCGGGCATCCTTGAGAGCCCTTTGCTGTTTCCTGGGATCCTGGGCAGTAAACAACTCTGTAACCACCGCTGTGACCTAGAAAAAAGGCCTCGGCCACTGCCTCCAGCCAATAATAAGCCCTGAAATATTTCCAGAAAATTAGATTACAAGGGAAATTAAGACTAATGATGGTTTGTTTTATTTCTCCAGGGCTTACTTTGCCATGTTCAGAACACGGAATCATCATCAAGCCTCTAAGCAACAAGAGTGACCCTGCAGGAAATTGCCAGAGGCTTGTGGAAAATTTTAGCATCTCAGGCTCTAGGAGAGGGGGGATCATTGGTCCGCAGTCATCACTCTCAGTGAGAGGTTGCAAGGGGAATAGCTAACCTCATCTGGAAAGCTGACGAGGCCCGGCTGAACGCCTTTGCAACTCGGGTCTTAGTTTTGTCACTTCTGACAAATAAAGAGCCTCAGAAGACGTCAACAGAGGGCCAGATTCCTGGTGCTTACGTGTTTCTTAAGGAAAAAACATCTAGACACAATTAGTCAGGCAAGAAAGAAAATCCCATTTTGATGGCTCAGATGAAGCACCATTAATGATGGTCCCATTACAAAGCAGGGCGCAGTCAAGGATAGGAACAAGGGATGAGGCAGCGCCCAGACACTAGCGACCCCAGGAAACCATCGCCACCCTTAGGGGTCAAAGAGCACAGAGCAGAGAAGAGCAGGGATGCATCTGATGTGGGGTGGAGGGGAGGTAACTGGAGAAAAACCAACACGATGTCTCACAGCACAATATTTTTTTATTTATACAGGGTGTCCCAAAAGTCTCCATATAGAGGAAAATTTTTGTAAGATTTTATAATGAATATTTTGCAAATAAAGGTACATTTAACTACAATTCCCCATTTTCCCTAAGTATGGCAACTTTGGGGATATCCTGTAGATAATCAGCATATACTTCCTGAATCTTTCTTAATAGGAATCTAGATCCAACCACTTTTTTCTTTGTTTATCTCAAAAATAAGAATGCCATGCGGTGAACCTAATGTATGGTCATTTCTTCTCTCCTACTGGGGCAGAGAGGCTTTGGGGAAATAGTGTTTCTTTCAATGGAAAACACTAACTGCTGTATGTACACTTTGAACTTTCCATAAAATTTCGCGTAAATATCTCCAGTGGTTAAATGCAGAGAGAAATCAGAGATGCACTCCACCTGTAATGGAATAGAGCCGAATACCTGTGGGATAAGGTGGAGCAGAGCATCTCCAGAGAGTGTTCCGACAGCCAAGCCCACGAACATCTGTAAAATGAGCTTGTAGTTCTCCTCGCAGCTGTGGAAAAGGACCAGTGCCGTCCCGAACATAGAGCCCAGCGTGAGAAGGGTCACAGCCACCGTGCTGTAGCCGTATTCTAAGTCAAAGGAGATCACAAAAACAGTCAGTGCTTATCGATGGCCTCTGTTCACCCTCAGCTGGTGAAAATGCCGGAAGAATCTGTCTTGCAATAATAGCTAACAGGGATATGGATTTTAAAGTAAGGGTTATATGGGGTAAAAAGGCTTTAATTTCTACCAGAAAGAATGAACAGATTTGCTATGGTCTGAATGTCTCCCCCCAAAATTCATGCGTTGAAATCTAAGCACCAAAGTGATGGTATTCGGAGGTGGGATGTGTGGGAAGTGATTAGGTCATGAGGGTTCCACCCCCCCTTGAATGGGATTAATGCCTTTAGAAGGGACCTGAGGAGATCAGAGTTACTCCTCTCCACCAGGTGAGGACACAGCCATGAGGGGCCAGGCTAGGAACCAGGAGGCGGACCCTCAGCAGATGCCGAACCTGCCAGCGCCTTGTTCTTGGACTTCCCAGCCTCTGGAACCGTGAGAAACCAATGTCTGTTGCTTATAAGCCACTAATTTATGGCATTTGGTTATAGCAAGGACTAAGACAAGACTTTCACCAAATAACTCTGTTGCTTCGAAGTTACCCTGACTACTCCTTACTAAAAATCTCTGTGGCAAGCAAGGGCCGAGCTCACCTCCCACCTGCAAAGAAACTAATTTCTCTCACTTGAAACTACAACATCCACTGACAGTCACTAGTCACGATTCCCATCTAATCACATTTTAAACCTCTGCAAGGCAAGGAACAGAGTCATGGGGGAGCACAAAGTGTGGCCCTGTCATAGACCTATGTCTGTGTACAAAATGAGTACACGCTTCGGAAGAATTTTCTTCCATGAGTTCTCAAAATCATTTGTCATGTCCAAAGGGATTTTTATTCTCAATGACTAAAGTGAGTGATTTTATTGGTGAAAACTGACCAATGAAGGTATAGCAGTTGATGGTATAAATATGAACGGTCTACATTTTAGATGTTTGCAATAATTTTTATAATCCTTAAAATGTTTCTAGGCTTCCAGGATCTTTTAATATTCAGAAAGTCAAATTTTTACGTTTATTCAAACAAAAATAAATGTATGTGAAAGAGAAGAAACAAAGGAAGAAAAGGAAAAGAGAAAATTAAGGGAGAAGAAATGACTTTCAGAATCAAGTATAAATGCTAATGACTTTCAGAATCAAGTATAAATGCTATGGAGATAAAGAGTCATTCATGCTATCATTTTCATTTAGTTGCAGATATTCAAAGCAAATGCTTTTTTCTACGATTTAGAAATTACTAACAAGTCACGGTGAACTTTTGTAAATGATGAGGAAAGGTATTACACAATTAAACCATCATTTTCTTTAGTGATTATAGATATACAATAAGTTAAATCAAGCAATTTCATTATTATAATATGGAATCTCTATGAAATGGGTTAGATAGAGTGGGAAATGGAGAGTTATTCTTCAATGGGCACTGATTTTCAACTTTGCAAGATGAAAAAGTTCTAGAGATCTGTTATACAACAATGTGAATATACTTAACGCTACTGAACTATATGCAAATACAAATGGTTAAGATAGTAAATATTATGTTATGCGTATGTTACAATTTAAATTTTAAAAATTTTTTAAATTTTAAAAATAGTTTAGAATGCTCATATGCCAACATAGATGTTTTATTTCATTCTAATTTAATAAATACCCACACTATTAAAACATCCCTAAAGATCCTCAGCCAAGTTTCATATCCCAATCCTTCCCTCAAATAGACTGTACATGGGAATGACAGTCTTCTCATTTTAATTTTAATATGGGCACTTGGGGTATCTAATAAAATTCAAAGCTGTCACTTTTTTAATGGTAGTTACAAAAGGCAGTAAAATGTCAAGAATTGACCAGGACAAATTAGGGAATGACATTTTTCCAGGCAAAGGGCAAAGTTTCAAGTTCTTCAATTCTTTCCTTACTCCTCTCTCCCTTGTCCTGAGGGCAGCCACAGTGTGAAATTGAAGGAGAACGGGTGTTTCCCTTTGTCAGAGCTTATCAAATCTTTTTATACCCTCCATGAGTTAGATTTCACCTGCTCTCATGTAGGAAGGACAGCCTGAAAAACATAAAATCTGACTTTTGTGTCCATAGGACTCTGCTAATTTGCCCCAGGTTTCTATATCAGTGCCATGGGGTCTTGGTTGGAGTCAGGAACTTGCAGACACGTTCTGTCTAAATGTTTCCATTACTACAAGACAACGTGACCTATCCACCAAGCCACTTCTGAGCAGCTACTTTGAATAGGTCTGAAACTCTTGATCTATATACATGGCCATAATACGTTTTGTCCTAGAAACTCAATTGAAGGTGGCACTTCGGGGTTGAGTTTCTGCATGCTGAACAATATTTTCTTAATAATCTTTCTGTCCTCCCCTCTTCCATGTAACATCATACATTTCTGTAATTCCAAAAGGCCTTTCCCTATAAGATGCAACATTTTCAACTGAGGAGAGTTATATTTTTCTAGATTCTTTAATGAATGTGACTTGATATTTTTTCTCAGCAAGATTATTCTCTAGAAGGGTCTAGAAGTTTATTCTAAAGAGGATACAACTTTTTTCATAGACCTCAAGTTCCACTTTTCTGAACATCTTGTACATATCAGGTGTTATGTCAGGTAGCGGGAATTATAAATATGCCCACGGAAGTTCCTTGGTGCCATAGTTCTGGCCTCGTCATTCTGTGAGCATCACTAACTGACCGCCAAGTGCTGAATTATTTAGCTGTTCACTATTAATGTAGCTTTTTTCCCGTCAGTGAAGGTGGGATCTTAAATACTTAGGCCTAGCATGGTTTTGTTCATATAAAAATCTTCCAGTGAGCCATTTTATGCTGCAGAATCCACTGTGGGTAGCTGAACCAATCAGCTACAATGGGAGTGGCGGGCTATTTCAAAGAGAAAGAAATGCAGCTCTGAAATATATATATATATATATATATATATGGTTCTCAGATTGATGGTAATACTTTAAGGGTTGCGTGTGTTCACTGTCACATTTTTATTGGGTGTCATGGATGTTCTTAGGCCAACAATTTTAATGTTGGACTCTGAAATATACAATGCTTTAAAATTTACTGAATACATTTTTATACACATTATGTTAAGGGACCCTGTGAAGCCTTATGATAAATCTCATTTACTGCCATGACTCCGTGGGATATAGGCAAGTCCGAATATTGATCCCTTCACTTCCTGGGGCTTCCAGCCACATCTGGAAGGCTGGTACCTCCCTGGATGGGCCACCTCCATCCCAGAGAAGCCCAATGTGCTTTGGTTGACCCCAGTGTCCCTTCACTGTTAATACGTGCCCTGATGTGAGAAAGGAAGCCCTATAGATCACTACTGGAGGATCTGGGGAGTAGAGAGATGGGTTAAGATCATAGAGTGGCTGGGGAAAGAAGGCATGACTCAGCTCTGCGTTTCTGATTCCAACGCTTACGTTCTTTCTTTTGTACCATGCCACTTCTCAACTATGGAATTCTAAGTTGGTCCATGATTGAGTTAAATATAGGGGACAAAATGAATTTATATAAACTGTCTACAAAAGTTACTATCTTCATTGAAATGTAGTACATGCATAGTGATTAGATACAAGGACTCTGGGACCAGCTTGCCTGGGTTTGAATCCCAACTCCATCACTTACTAGCTGTGTATCCTTGGAAAAGTCACTTCATCTCTCTGTGCCTCAGTTTTCTCAGCTATAAAATGGGGGTAATAATAATACCTAGCTCGTAGCATTGTTGGAAGGATTAAATGAGTTGGGAAATGTAAAATGCTTCTAACGGTACCTGGTATATGGTAAGTATCCTGCATTCATTATTATTATTATAACATATATTATGCTCTTCAGCTGTGTGAAGAACCAGAACTTACTCTCCAGAGTGGTGGGTGGCAGCTTCGCTTGCTGGTCCTTGGGCAGCTGGCAAGAGCCACTGAGAAGTTGCTGGAGGATGCCGGGACTCATTTGCTTGAAGTCCTCCTTAGAAATGGATGCGACGTGGTTGTTCTGTAGAAATATCTCCACCAGCTGCCTAGCAGAGAAGCAAGTCTGCAAGGGGAAAACATACGCTGTTACTAACTTCAGCACTGAACCATATTCCCGACCAATGGCGATTCTCGAGGCGTCAGAACTAGACGGAGGCCAGAATGAACACATGAAGCCATGATGACAGGTTTCCCTGCAACCTTTCATCCCCAAATCATTTCTAAAGATTATTTTAAATCACTGATCAAAGTCTACTGCAGCTCACTTTCATTCTCAATATTTAGTATGAGTTTTGTACACTTTCTTCTTTCTTAAAAAGACACATTATGCCTTACAATGTGTTGAATGGTGTTCTAACCAGAAGCCTAAGGAAGCCGTGATGCTTATGTTGTTTTTCAATAGGAATAACTTTGTGTCAACAAAGCTAAGACTTCGCATGATTAGGTGGAGCTCTGTGGTAATGAGGTTATTGTCTATAATGCTCTTATTTAATAATCCTGTGTAAGCAACATGTATTTTCAAAAGCAATAAAAGTAAAAATCCTAAATGTGAATGCTATGTCAACCAGCTGGTGTGTAACCACTAAATGATACGGCCACCTCTCTCAATTGAGATCCCTTCTCCAAAAAGAATTGAACGCATCATTATTTCCTACTGACTTTACTGATTGTTAATCTAAATTTTGACAATTTTTTGATATTGTATAGTCATATTTATAAGAGATAGAGTAAACAACAAATGCCACAGGTCTCTAAAAATTGCCACAAGGCATTTGCCCATCTCAGAAGGGCTTACATTTTGTGCAAACATTGAAATTTAAAAGTTCTCATAAGTGAATGAGAATGGCATGTAGTTCTGCTAGGGCAAATGGATGTCTGATATTCAAATAAGACCCCAATGCAATATCTATGTGATCTGTAGTTGACAATCAATAAAAATTAGTGATTTACAAGGCTGCTCTGACTTGCCATGCTATAGAATACAGGGATTTTAAACAAAGGCACATTGGTAATCAGAAACAATGATAACACATTTGCTTGGGGGATAGGGGGACACGCTCCACATAAAAATCTTTGGGGATGATTCCATGGATCAAAAGTCTTATTTTGATCAGAAGATATTCGGTTGCATGCAACAGAACCGACTGAAATGAGACAACCAAGAAAAGACTGTATTAGAAAGGCACACAGGATCTCATGGGACCCAGGTATGAAAGGATGGGCATACCCCATAACGACCTGCAACTTGAATCTAGAAAATTAGAACCTAGGGTGTATAGGTGAGTGTGCATGCTCTCACTCGCTCCCTAGGCCCAAATATAATGTTTTTGCCTGTTTATCTCGTTTCCCTCTGCTCATGTCTGTTTCCGTTCACAGTGGGTCCTCTGTCATTTAGTAAACACAATGCCATATCAGCCCCAACTCTAAAGTGAACTTTCAGTCTGAGAACCCGAGACTGGGTTGAGTCTGCAAGGCCTGAGGGAGATCTGATTGGCTCAGCAAAGCCACAGATGGGCTCTCTTGGGTCAGGCATCCATCTGGTTCCATCAATTTTGCCCACATGGTAAAAGGAGGATGATGCTATTCAAACACAGCCTCACCTCTGTGGTCGAGGAAGGCACTTCTCAGAAAATGACCAGGGCAAGAAGTCCAAAAGTTTTCTCCTACAAAGAACATCAACAGAAAACTCAACTTGTGTTTTTCCTCCTTTATCAAAAGAATGTGTGCCAAAGACAATATTCTCTTTTGCACCATTGGTTACTGATGGAATATAATTATTTCATCATCAAAAATACTAACAGAAATAAAAAGAAACCATAGCAACAAACTTTTGATGGTGAAGCCTTCATAATAAATATTTCTATTGGAAAAGGCCTGACTAGTAAGTAAAGGAATACAGAGATAAACAAGAACAGAATGCCTTCATCTTTCCCTGGTTCATTGTCAAGAAATTGAATTGTTTCTCATTTTAGAATACTTTCTTATAGAGTAAGATTATTCCATTCTAAGCTTCTGTGCCCTGGATCTATGCTTGCTGCTTCTGGGCTATTTAGGTCACTGTTGTTTTAAATGTGTTCTGAAATTACTAACACAAATGTCCTTAAAGGTTGATTCATTATGTGCTATTAAAATTTGAACAAAAAAATATTTTTAATAATGAACAAAAAACCAGAATGAAAATGTAGCTCATGCAGCCAGTAATCTTTAAAACATCTTAATTCCTTTGCAAAAATAAACTTCGATATATGCTTGTGTTTGGATTGATGTCATCAGACTTCCGTGGAAGCTTTGCAAACATTCTAAAGCAGTGGTTACTAACCTTTCATTTTAAGAGTCACTTAAAGGGCTTGTTATAAGAACAGAGTACTTGCCTCCACTCTCAGGTTTGTGATTTAGTAGATTCTGGTGGGGGAACCTGAGACTAGGTATTTCTAGCAAGTTCCCTGGGGCTGTGGGCCCATGTACAACACATGGATAAACCATTGGTCTAGATAGTGCAGGCAGGGACCTCAAGATCTGATATGCCATCTTAGAGTCCCATCAAGAGTCACAAAGTGACATGTTGTGACAAACAAGAATTACTGTAGAAGAGGTTGTTTTGTTTATTTTGATTGGTTAGCACAGACAATGAATATTCACACTTAGAAGACACAGGTCAAATTTTTAATAAAGAATCCCCCTATATTTTAATCATCCCTAAATTTTAATAAATAACCTTTGTTCTCTATGCAAATAGGGTCTCCCTAAGGAAAATTCATTCTCTTCCTGAGAATTGGCCCTGAAGAATCATTAAGGAGATTTGACAATATAGAGGCCAACTCTTGTCACCTGATGTTAAGTACAATTAGCAGCAACTCTGATATACCTTTATAACATGACAGAAGTAACAGAAATTAACTTTTAAAACTATGTAATAGCAAAAATGTGATACTGCCCAATTGTGTTTTCATAACTTATGGGAACATTCAGTATTATTAAGAATAGGTAAAGACTTTTCCTATTTTAAGATACAGATTGTGCTCAATAGGAATATTTTTCATTAAAATACAAATAACAAAAAAGTTTTAACTTATTTAAATCAATATTTCCAAAAAATAACATAGTTAAGAACACAGAATGTGCTATCAAACAACCTATGTATATATCCTCAGTTTCTGTGAACTTAGGCAATTACTTACTAGCTCCAAGCCTCGATTTCATTTGTAGGATAGAATAACAAAAACCAACATCATATGGCTATTGTAATAATTAAATGAGATAATGTAAATTAAATAGCACAATGTTTGACACAATGTAAGTGTTCAATAATGTAAACCATGATCATGGAACATTAATGTCTCAGGATTTTAAATGATTAGGGCAGAGAAGGCTTCTATGATCAAAGTTTGAGAAATGCTGGGTTCCTTAAGATTAAAGAAAACTTTGTTTAGTAATAGACCTCTCCAGACACCTTAATATGCCATAGTGAGATGTACATTTCCAGCATTTGCCCAACTGATTTGATCATAGCACATCGAGGCAGAGCAGGGAATGAACTTTACAACGCCTTAGGAAATATAGATATGGATATGTTTCAAAGTAATCTCTTCTTCCTCTAATCTATGTTTATTCATTCATCATAGTAACTACCTATGTATAGTCTATATCTTCCCACTACTTTGCAAGTTCCATAGGAGCTATGCCTATTTTTGTTCAACGTTGTATCCCTCATGCCCACGATGGTAACTGATGCATACTAAATGCTCAGTATACATTTTCTGAATTAATTATTCATGCATTCAATATGGACCCAAGGGAGGAAAAAGCAGTATGTATCATTCTACCGGACACCTTGGCCTTGTTTTTATGTCAACAGAGATCCACTTGTAGAAAAAGAAAATTATGACCACACTATGAAAAGAGAATATTTTTACTTTTAAGAAAGTACACATTATCCTTTCAGTTTTCTACAACTCTAATGGAACTTTCACAACTGAGCTTCCTTTGGCAACAGCAAGTGAGGGTATATGAGGAATAATGTCAATACCTGATCCCAGGAAACTGGCCCATCATCTGACTCTTTGTCCGCAGATACAGGTAGATCAGGGTAGCCCCAATCATGGATAGTTATGTTGTTTTGTTTCCTTTGAAGTTGATCGGTTTTATCCTTTTTGATACAGGTACTTCTGGTCCAGGGAGTGTTGAGAAGTTGGTCTAGTTCTAGAAATTTCATATAAAATCTGGTGTCACATAGAATAGACAGGTCAAGTTCAGAATAATCACAATTTCATGTGGCCACAGCACAGGTATTCCCTAACAAAGATAGTCCCCACCAGATTTGTACCCTTGAGAGGGTAGAATGGGCAGTTCCACCAATGGAAATGCCTTCCACTGAGCCAAGTGTTTTTTTTTCTATCAAAATGTAAATTAAAGATCAAACTGGCTTAATCCTTAGGAAATTTATTCCCTTGAGGCACTATACACCCCTAGTAGATTAACTATTATGTTAATGTAGTTAAGTCAATCAAATTGTTTTCTTCCTAAGTGTATATGCAGAAAAGAAAAAAGAAACGAAAAGGGGCCAGGCATGGTGGCTCACGCCTGTAATCCTAGCACTCTGGGAGGCCGA
>VBSM01003148.1:13425800-13463383 GCA_008086735.1 Cheirogaleus medius | reverse complement strand
TACAGGCGTGAGCCACCATGCCCGGCCTACAATTTTTTTTTTTTTTTAATCAGCCGGGTATAGTGGCAAAAACTAAAACAAAACAGGTGAAATTAATTTTAATATTTTATTTGCCCTTATATATCCAAGATAAGATCATTTCCTCTAAAAAATCACTAATTAGATATCTTATATTTTTTGTTGCGTGAAGGCCTCAAAATCTGTTGTGTATTTTGTAGTTACCAGCACATCTCAATTTAGATGAGTCACGTATCAAGTGCTTAAAGACCTCCATGCAGCTAGTGGCTACTGTGTTGGACAGTACACCTCCAGAGCACGCCATTTTAATATTTTCATCATGGTACTAATATTCTAGAATTACTTTGTTTACTTGTTTATTTCCTCTCCCCCTCATGAGAACATGTGGCCCGTTAAGGCTAGGTTTTGCCTGGTTTGTACACAGTTCTACCCTCAGCATACAGCTCAAACTCAATGAACGAGTGTCATCTGTCCCTCTTCTATCCTGCCTAGGAGAATTGGTGAAAAATGTTTTAGTTCAAGAGAAACAGAACATGCCACCACCAAAAACGCCACTTTGGCACATTGATTATTTTGAGCTGAAGGCAATTGAGAAACAGTAAGTGCAGGAAGGGCTCTCTGCCCTTCCCGTTTCTACCTAAAAGCAAGGCATAAATTTCCCGTGAGAAAGGTGTATCCTCACTGTACCAGCAAGAGGAGAACATTCTTATGATTGGAAACAGGGAGTTAATCCTTAGATGCATCTGTACAAACAAACCTTACTAAAACAACCCTTATCATCCATTCCTATCCCTCATATATTTCATGGTCACTTTCCCACAATTTACCATCCTAGCCCAGACTCCTTTCTTCTTATTCTTGTCACATCTCCACAATTTATTGCTCTCTGTTAAAATGGTATATAAGCCCCTGGGTCTAGCTGCTTCTTTGGGGTTTTCACTTTTTCAATGAAGCCCTCAATGCCAAATAAAAATATTAACATCAAATAAAATTTATGTGTTTTTTTTTTCCTGTCAACTTGTCTTTTGTCAGTTTAGTTCACAGGCCCCAGCTACAGAACTTAAGAGGGTAGAGGAAAAGTCTTACCTCCTCTATACTATGATGACTTATTTGTTTCACAAACCACAGACAGATGCGTGGACCTGTAATCTGAGATGTTTACATGCCATAAGGGTTTGGGGTTAACATTGTGGGACAGCGAGAAAAAGACACAGGAATTGTAGATGGAAAGTTCTGTCAGCAAGACAGAAGCTGCCTTTCTTCAGAGGCAGTTGGGCTGCTCCTGAGAACTCTCATGGGATCTGAGAAGCAGCCCCATGACACAGCAACCACAGCTTCAGAGTGAAGGCATTGGGGAATGCCTGTCCTGAGTCCCAGAGGGATTTGTCCCATTGTGGGGACAATTTACTACCATATCTTTTAATCTAGTCTTCTCTGACATTTTGGGGATTCTAATTCCATGTTTGCTGTGTAACATCTGGTACGTACCATCTGAGTCAGGAAGAAACAAATGTCATTCATCTCCAAAGCAAAACATAATCACATTCTTCACAAAGCCACAGGGACTTTGATCCTGCCTCAACTCAACTGCAGGGGAATCAAGAACTCAGCAAACAGAGAATTTGCACAGATCCCAATAAGATCAGCCCTCAACGCAGATATTAAGCTCTTCCTCCAAAACCATGGCGGCTCTTTTCTGTTCCCTGAGTAGCCCACACAAGTCCATGCATTGGTAGCTGTTGGCAGAGCTCACGCCAAGACCCAAAGAGGTGAATCAGTTAAAACCGATATGTAATACAGCCATTCTTTGTACCAAGTAACCTCCTGAAACCAAGCTTTTGGTAGTATTAGCCACCATTTATTGGCAGCCAAGCACCTGATGTATCCAGGTATCCCTCGCCATATATCCTAATCGGTTCTGTAAAGGTGTAGGATAATGAATTTTTTTGATAGCGGGAACTCTATTTCATTATTTTAAATGGAAAAACACAAAACGTCCCCAGCCTCTGTAATCATCCACCAAATATTTCCACATAATATAAAGCATCTAGAATACCAATGACGCAATTATTTAATGCATTATGAATTCATGGGTACATTTGCGTGCAGTATGCAAGGTTTCCACATAGAATCAAGCATGAATTATGCTTTCATTCTAGGAGGAAAGTGTGCCATAGGATAGATGAAAACCAAGTCTAAGTGAGGGTAGAGCCTAAAGCCACGCAGCTAATGGTCATGAGCTGTCGCAGTCTTATTTCCTACATGGATACGCCTTATTGTCTTAGTCCTTTCTTTTGTGCCATGGAAAGCACAGGCTGTGGACCCACCTACGTCCTTGATGTGCACCCTTTCAACCAATAACTTGCTCTCCCTTCATTGTGGTGGGAAGAGAGGTCACGCCGGAGGCTAGGGGATTGGTCAGCCTCACTATCAATCAGAACGAGAACATGACCCAACCAGAGGGTGGAATGAGTTTATGTTGCTATATTTTCCAGGGCTGATCAGGCTGTTTGACGGGGCTGGGCAAGGTAGGAAGAAGAGTGTCCATGACACAAAAAGTAGGATGTTCATGAGGCCACCAGACCATGCACACATGGCAGGGCGTGGTGGGCAGGCACACGGAAGGGTGTGTGTGAGACTCCTGTCCATTTGTGGTTCCTCCTCAACTTCTTTGCTGTGTGCCTTTCTGGGGTTGGAATAGGAGGTGGGATGTGGCAGGGGACAGCAGAGTACAGAGTCCACACTGGCATCGTGCGGGCAGACGTTCCAGATCTGGTCTGTACAAAGCAAACAACGTGGAAGGTAAAATGGGTTCCTGACTTTGAAAAGTTTGAAAACAGTTACGGAAGCACCTTGTCCGATTACAGATTTGTCACTTTGAGTGCCAGTCCTTGTTTCAATTTTGTGACGGCTGCTGAATTAAAGCTCAACTGTGAATCACATGCCCGTGGCTGGAAACTTTGCTCCCTTTTAAGATATTTGAACTTTTTATTAGAGAAGTTACCTTAATACCGAAGGCGGTGGCTTGGGGAAAGAACAGGGTAGGAAGCCTCAGAAAAACCAACATAAGAAAATATGAATTCTTCCCCTGAGCACAGATATGACAAAAAGCATATGAAGGTTGCTGGGCGGCAGGGGGTGGGGAACAGGCTAGAATTTTCAGTTCATCTCCACTAGATTTATTTTTGTTGTTAAAGTTTTTTAGCAGTTGGCTCAGTTGTGTTTGGGAGAGGATGTTTAGCAAAATTTTGCAAATCCTGTCAAGCCCATAGGCATCAAGATCTGTCTAAGGCTGCTGCTTCTGGTGAAGTAATTCTTTGTTAAAGAAGAATGGACTCATTCAGGAATAATCCATTGATTTCCTTTTAATCTTGTCAGGTGGAAGCACAAGGTTTAAGGGGGGGAAAAAATCCCACAGATTCTGGGAATTAGTTTTAAAGACTTCATAAGGAAATACACTTTGAGAAAAGACTGATTAAAATTCAAGGCCCTCCTTATAAGCTAAATAGGCAACCCAGATACTCGGGAGCAATTTTCCATCACACCCTGTGGCCAAATCAGATGGCCTCCCCCAGCTAGGTGAATTCAACTTTGCTGATTGCTTATGCCAGGTGAGAACTTGGGTGACATAAAGCATTCTATGAGAGCTGTCTTCTCCCCCGTTAATAAGACGGCTGTCAGACCTGCAGGATAAACTTCAAGGGTTTTATCAATAGAACCAAAGATGTTTAACATTTGATTTTGCATAAGTGGGCAAATGCACTGCCCTCTTTTTAAGTTCTTAGATATTTGTAAGGTCTTTTGTTGGGAAGCCTGGGAGGGAGGGCTGACAGTGGACTGTAAAATACAAGAGCAAAGTTGTCTTTCTTCCTTTTCCTACCAAAGAGCTGGAAGGATGTCACTACTGCTGACAGGCACCGGGCTCTCTAGGGTCTGCACTAGATTTAGCAGCTTTCCTGACTGATAAAAAGAAAAGTCTTATCAGAGAAGAGTTAAGATAAGTGTCTTGGATAAATAAGTTGAAGCTGGGTGCTCCCCACCCTTCATCCCAACACAGTTGTGACTGATAAGTCAGCGGCAGGGGCAGGTGTGAATGAAATGGAGGGTCCTCTTTAATGTGTCTGAGAATTGCCTGGAGAACTTGGTTTAAAATCCTGGGCATGTAGGACCTTGAGGGGGCCCTGGGAGAGAGGCAGGAGGGGTGTTCTGAGGAATGTCGCTGCTCTAGCGTCCCTGGAAGAGGAGGGCTCAGTCACTGCTGTGAGGGACAAGAAATATAAGAGAACAGAGGAACCTGAGCCCCATGTCTGAGCCTGTGCATAAATGTCCTCACAGAGCTCGCCCTGAGGGACTCATCACCTCAGCCTTCCAGATGGGGGAGCCAAGTCTCAGCACGCCCCAACGCTAGAAGGTGCCAGAACACGGCTCTTTTCCTTTCAGGAACCCGTGTAAGGTCGTGGTTCTCATCCTTACTGAAGTGGAATTGATCCTTTTGGAGTTACTTAATCTCTCATTAAGTTCATTAAAACTACATCCTAACCGTTCTTGTTAAAGAAAAAGCCAGGATCCGGCAAGAACTATCCATTTTCAAAGGCTGCAGCCCAAATGGATTTATTTTTAAATGCACGATGCTCTCAGATACTTCAAATCGACTTTTCTAAAAATCTGGTTTTTACCTAGACCTAAAACTGGAAACACTTTTTTCCCTCTCACAAATTCAAGATACACACTTCTCTCTTTTTTCCCCCAGATATTTAGGAATATGAACACACCCCATTGTCCTCTGTTTACCACAAAATTTCTAGCGTGAACTCTGCCCGTCAGCCAAGCCCCTAAAATGACAAAAGAGCCGCGACAACAAGCTGAAGCCATGTGGTTTGCACCAGAACCTAGGTGTCTGTGAAATCAAGGAACCTCTTTGTTTCTGCTGAATTTTCATGAACGAAAATACCAGCAGCAAAACAGTGAAGCTATAAAAGATGATGTGTTTCAAGTCCTAGGAATGGAACTAATTCAAATGAAAGCCAAATTGGACAAATTCCTGACAATGTCACAGAAAACAGTAAATGCAAAACCATCTTTCCTCCAGCCCTGAAAATGGAGAAAATTTTGCATGTTTACATCCCCCCCAGCAAAACTAATACTCGACCAGCCTTAATATGGCACTTCACGTTATTAAAGGAGAACATTCCCCTGAAGCAAATTCTCAGAGGACATTAATAAGATATGACTCCTGATTATTTCCAGTGGGATCTCTTATGTTGCTATCTATATATATTAATGTCATCACAGATGAGTTGCCTATTATAACACGTTTTCCCCCGGGAGCCACTGGGGATTTTAATTATTATTGAATCATTTATCGTTAGCACAGAGCAGAGGAAATTCTATGAGCAAGACCTTTTCTGTCACCAGGGAAAAAAACAAAAGGAAAATGCATGGCCAGGAAATGTCCCACCCACCCCGACAATGCATGATTGAGAAAGTCAGTCTGCCAAAATGTATTTTGGATGCAGTTATTAGCTTTTATTTTTTTATGTTTCTATTTATGCATTTGTGGGTTCATCCTAAAAAAATATCTGGTTGGGCAGGAAAGGGATGTTGAAAAGCATTTTGTCTGATTTTGTCTGCAGTCATTCCAACACACGGGCTCTCACGTCCTGCTCTGCTCCCCGTCAGTCCCCCACTGTGCTACCCACCCCTCTAATGAAGACATCTCAGCTCCCACTGATGTCCCATTAAAGTGACCTGGAGAGATTTTTAAAAATTCTATCCTAGGCAAGTGAAATCTCAATCTCTGAAATACGAAGCCCCAACATGAGTGTATTGGGGAAACCTGCCCAGCCGACTGCGATGCGCATTCAGGGTTGAGATTCACTCTGCAGACTGGGATAAGGCTGTGAATTGAGCCTCAGGAGCCACCAGGCTAATTTCAGTTCCACTTGCAGCATTTGTCTCCCCCAGCTCAGATTCCTCATTAAGAAGATGATTATCCAATCATTAACTACCCACCATGCAAAATATTACAAAACACCAATTGACATCCAAGAGAAAGTACTCAAAAGTTCAATGTTAGGGAAATATCAGATTGCTATTACAATGCTATAAAAAAAAAATAACAAACAGCATCTATCTAGTCACGTGCAAGTTCACTGCAGGCTCAAAAAAAAAAAAAAAAGGATTAGAAAATCAGAAAGGAGAGAAGACTAAAAGTTCACACTCACAAATAAATACCCCTAAATATGCAGAAAGGTTCCAGAAAGGCTTGTGTGAACATTATCCTTCGAACAGACAAACAAAAAAAGTCCTCTATCTTTAAGTGCTATACGCAGAATGCCAAAAGATTTGTTACTCAAATATGGAAGATGTTTTGCCAGAATGCATTGCCCACTTGGATACTGGAAGATTTGCATTTGATTTGGCTTCACTGAAGTCAATGCCTACAGAATCCATTGCTCTCATTTGAACATGCCCTGGTCCCTGACCCCATGCCATTGCACTAACCAGATTGCAATCTCCTTGCATTCCATTTCTCCTCCGTGGGCACCCAGTTTTCTCCAACAAGGTTCTGATGAGGCTTCTTGAGAGGTTGAGGGGTGGGTGATCCCCGGCAGCGAGAACCTGTAGTACGTCTGCCAGTTGGCCTGGACTCCCAGAGCCGCTGCTGTCCTGGGCTGAGGGTCTGTCTGTCTCAGTAGAGGGAACAAGGCTGAGTAGAAAGAACAATGGCACCCAAGATACTGAAAGCTTTGTCCAGTAGCACATTTCCACGCTTCCTTTACCTTGAGTCTGTCTCAGGTGGAGATGGGTGTGCGTTGCCGTTCACGTTCACGGGATAAAGTTGCAGGCAAAGGAATTTCTGTGTTGGAGGGGAAAAATAAAGCCTTCAATTATTGTGCCTGCAACATGTTTGAAAGGATTCATTAATTGGGTGGCTAAGCTGATTTGCAATGACAAGCTGTTCCTAAACAACAGGGGGGCTGTAGGTAATTTATAACCCCAAACAACGGCAGGAAACTACCATGGCTGTAGACTTTCAAACAGCACAAGACTGACCAGATACCCTGTTAGTTTGCCTCTCCCTGAACTAAACATTGCCTCAAAAAATTAGGAAGATTAAGTGTCTCCATTTATCTGCAGGTGGCACAAGTTATAGGACCCAGGATGGGAAACACCTTTTTATCCTATTGTAGAGAATTCCAAGTGATTCGCGGTCCTCATCCCTAGACAAAAATAAAGAGAAAATAAATTCTAATAAATTACCAATGTAATGTTGAGTTAGAAGGTTTTAGACAAGGAAAAGTACTGGAAGAAAATAGTAATGTTCTGGAAACACTGGTCATTTTTTTAGTTTATTAAGAGTCAAGGTTTTGGAGTATGAAGTAGCTTAGAAAAACGAGAGAATTTCGAGACCTCAAGAACATGATAAATCCACTCAGTGGTCACAAAAGGAGAAGGAGAACTTTAGAGCCAATCAACTTTCTGGAAAAAAAATAATAATCTTTTCCACTGATTGCTTAAGGAATGCCAAATGTTAACAGCATCTCATGTTTGATCCTGGACCAGAGATGAGCTGGTAATGACTGTGTGCTAGTAATGATGCTAGGATTACTTTTATAGTTTTTTTTCCCCAAGAGTTTAAGATTCTTATGTTAGCATTTTTAAAAATGACCGAGGATGATACAAACATTTCTAAACCCAGTGCTTACCTTCAGAAGACAGATAAATGATATATCTGGAGCTCCACAGGCTTTCAAATCTCAGAGAGCATTGCACACTGACAAAGTTCCATGTTTTTAAAATTCCTTGCCTGTGCGCTGGGAGTTCGAGAGGATTATTTCAGCCCAGAGAAGTTTCCAGTTGCTATGGAGAGAGCTGCTCTGAAAGTAACAATGACAATAGATAAAAGGGAGAACTTTTTGTCTGGTAGATTTTCAGAATAATCAAACACAGTTCATGAATTTGACTGTTTGTGTCGATATTTAACCGATTTTCTTAGAATCGTCCGCAGTGGCTTAGCCTTTCAAGGAACAGAATCTAGGTCAAAGGATTTCACCTTGCAGAACAGAAAGACTTTGGTGTTCAATCAGGATTTTTTTCTTTCCAGTTGGTTCTGCGGAAACTGTTTCAGTCCAGACTTAAACTAGGATTCATTGAAAAGATAGGCTCTTTAAGAACCTTATTTGTACTCACAAGGATGCACAAGTCTGAAAGATTTAAGGCATGCATAAATAGATGTTTTCAAACAAAAAGAAGAATATTTGTTGAAGGAATAAATAAAGCTCTTACCTGAGAAGTAGGCACAAGTGGGGAATTTTAACTTGCTGCGTATTTTGCGATCCCCGGCGTGAGTGGTAGGAGTTATTAAGTCAGGTCCTTCAGGCCCTGCTAAATGCAGCTTCTCCATAAATTGCTACTGAATACATGACTGAAGGAACAAAGTATTGCATTTTATAGGAGGCAAGAGAAGTGAAAACCTAACCTAAGATCTCAAAGTGGATAGCATACCTGCAAACAGTACAGGGGGTTGAGCTGCTGGCGGAAAGAGAAATTAGAAGAGGAAGAAATTGGGATGATTAGTCTCATGGAGCCCCAATTGGATATGACATGTGAGAAAAACAGAGTAGTATCATCCTAATGGAATGTCAGGAACACCAATGGAAATATAAAAGGCAAATATTCCCAGGAAACTCCAGGCTTCTTCTTTAATAACCCATCACGGAGCAGTTGGGTTTGTCTAAACTGTCGAGGGAAGGGAATTGGCCTGTTTCTTGTGAGCTCTATGGTGAGACTAACTGGAACCAGACACTAGAATCACCAAAGAGAGGAGGTAGGAGTTGGACTGAAGGTCGTGACCTTCAAGCTGAGGGTCCAGGGAGGCAGAGAAGCAAAGGAGGGCGTGTGCTCAGGACCACAAGGTGCTCAACTGATGCTCCCTGCAGGCTCCTGCTTGGCAAACCCTTGCCATCTCCCTGGAGGGGACCACTTGGGCATCATTTACAGACTTGGTTAGCAGAAACTTGGTTAGCAGGTTACTAGAAAAAAAGTGGCCCAACACCTATTCAGCAAATGGTCTGAATCCTTCTATAACTGGATACCTCTAACTCCCTGGCTTTGTCCTTGTCCCTGGAATTACCCCCTTACTTCTTGGTCCAGCTCCAATTAGTAGCTTCTGAAGTCTGCTCTAGTCCCACTATATAACCGGCCCCACTGCTTCGGGACTGGATCCAAATTTGCTGTGACCAGTACTCCCAGGACAGTGGGTGCTGCTTCTCCTCAGCACCCAGCCTTTTTAATTTAGTCATAGTTGCTTGATCCTAAAATTAAGAACTCTTTGAGATTAAAGGATATTAAAGTACATAAACATCAAGCTTAGATTTTTATTCCATGAACTGAAAACATTACAGTGTCTGGAATACTTTTTGAAAAAGAAAGAAATCCTATTTCATACTTTATTCTACTTTTAAGATTAATATTTTGGTACAATGGACAGACTTATCAAAATTATGTCACTTGTGCTAAACCTTCTATCTTTTATATAGCCTTTAATGACACTTTAAAAATTGAATTCCGTTATTGCCAAGAAAAAGTGATTTGATGTTATTGGTCTTGATTAAGCTAATGACATTGACAAGCATTCTACTAAATAAATTTTTCAATGCTTATTGTTCAGTGGATTTTATCTCAGTATAAAAAGGGATTTTTCTGATATTTGTGCAATTATTAGACATAGCATATAAGTTTTTAAGCATTTGTGTATTTTTAGGCATTTACATCAAAACTATGTAATATATATTCATTGCAAAAATATTAGATATTGACAATGTATTAGTAGTTCACTAGTGGTAGGAATATAGGTGATGTTTTTTCCTTCTATTTTGTATACTTCTCAAATTTCCTATAAGAAATGTATAATTTTATACAGCCAGAAAAAAACAAAACAAAACATTGTTTTAGCCTATTTTGTGATGCTATAACAGAATACCACAGGCTGGATAACTTAGAAACGATAGAAGTTTATCTGACTCACAGTTCTGGAGGCTGGGACGTCCAAGATCAAGGGGCTGCCGCTGGTGAGGGCCTTCTTGCTGCGTCGTAACATGGCAGAAGGCGTCACATGTAGAGATTGCATGAGAGCAAGAGAGGGTCAACCTTGCTTTTATAACAAACCTACACCCATGGATAGTGACATTAATCCATTCATGAGGGCAGGGTCCTCATGAAATAATCACCTATCAAAGGTTCCACCTTTATAACGCTGTTGCATCGTGGATTAAGTTTCCAACACATAAGCACCAGGGAACACAGTCAAACCACAGCAATCATTTCTAAAAGAGAGGATTGCGCTAACTCAATGGTTTTTCTGTTTAATTTGTTTTTAGCATCAAAACTCTTTTTAAAAATGAGATTCTTAGAGGGATCTCTTATAAGCCTGAAAGAGCAATTATTGTGTTTTAGCAAGTATTTGTTATTGTTTGTGAAATTCCATCACAGCTAAGCGTCCTTTGGAACACAATTTTAAAACTACCAGCCCAAATGGTTTCTAAAGTTCCTTAAAGCAGGGTGTGGTGACAGGAGTCAGACAGACGTGGAGAGAAGACTCCTGGCTTCAAGTAGGACTTCAAGGATTTCTGAGTCTTACTCTCTTCATTTTTAAAATGAAGATATGCCCTGTCCTTATGACATCTTGGCACCTGGCACATTGAGAAGTTCAGTAAACGGGACTGTTATCACACTATGGTTTTCATCCAAGCTCTACAATGTCATTCTAAAAACAAAAAAATTCCCTCCCCAGTCTCCCTCTCTCTAGATCTTTCTCCAAACTACTTCCCTTTGCTTCTGCAGCTTCTGATATTCATACCATTCCCTAGGCTGTAGTGGCCCCTCTCCCCTCCGCTGCCAACCTATAGGTTTTATTTCAAGACCCAGCTCAAATACTGCTTCCTTTAAGAGCCTTTTGTGACTCCCCTGCAGTGGTAGAGATGGGGTAGAATCCCCATTGTCTGTGCTCTGTGATACTCTGCTTTCATCCTATTTGTCCCATGGTGTGGTAATTTATATGTTCACATCTTAAGTCACCCAGCCATGGGGCACAGGTCTTAGTCACTTTTCTATCCCTAGCCTTGTCTTCGATAGGTAGTGAGCACCCATGAATGGGAAACAGGGACCACTGGTGGTCAACTACAGCATAGCCACTTAGCTCCATTAGACATGGACTACCACCAGTGTTTTAAAAAGAGTGGGAGCAAGTCAACTTTTTTGACATTTAATCTACTGTTAAATGTAGAGTCAGAGGATGTCTATGAATGAATGAATTCCTACTGTTAGGGGAAAGGTAGGAACCAACAATGGAGGATGCAAGCCAACGTGCCCTGGAGCTCTGGAGGTGGGCAATAGATCTCAAGTCAATCCAGGAATTGTCCCCACAGGATGTTAAAATCATTCAGGAAATAGAACTCTGGCAGGCGTGGGGAAGGGCCACATGTGACCTTCTGGATCCTTGAGCACAGCCTTTTCACCAAATCCAAAGTTTATAGAACAAATCCTTTTAACAAAGGGATGTGATCTATGAAGTTTGGATTTGGTCAAGAGGCCACATTCAGGGATCGGGAAGGCCACACGTGGCCTTGAGGCCACAGGTTTCCCTATCTATCCAATATTGAAGAATAACATTACTTTTTCAAATGGCTACATCTATCAGTCAATGATTACCCACAGTGCTGTTGATAGGAAGTCACAGTAGTGAGTATGTATGAGAAATAAGGCTTTTCTTTACTTTCTTACGTCAACTTTAGTCTAACTCTGAGCCTCCATATACACTGGTTTGTGGGAAATCCCATCCTAAATTGTGGCAAAACCCCAGTCAAGCACCAGGGACACCCGACACCCTCCAATCTGTCGTGCCCCTGGGTAACTGCTAAGAATTCTCTCCTTCTGATCCCTGCAGTTTGCTTTTGTTCTCAGCCTCTCTCGTTTCCACTCTGCACATGGGGCTCTGAATCCAACCACTGCTGGACATTTGTCTCAGTTGTAGGCACCTCTGAGGCCATGCCACCCTGGGCCCCACTTTTGTGCAGCGGGTGAGGCTCTGGTCCTCACGTGACCCAGTACTTCTGTGGGCGACATTTCCCTTTCTCCTCTCCCTTCTTCCTCAGGACCACTGGGATCCTCTGTCATTAAACTCAGCTCTTACAAAAGACAGGAGCAGCCTTTGATACCATCAGCTCTGCCTGCCCTGTTCAAAAACCCCTGAGGCAACAGAGCATTAAGATTCTAGCTACTGATTTGGAATCAGAAAGGAAACATAGAGGAGTTTTTTGGGGGGGAGAAATCATCTCAGAATGATTAACACTGGGCAAATGAATGTGAATTATCCTTACCATTTATTAAAGAGATGGTTCCCTTAATAATGTATCTTCCAGAAATAATTTCTAGGAAAACTAATTCAATAAATTGTTTATTAATCTATCAAGTGCATGTTCAGAGCCTGCCATGTGAAACTCACTGCTATAGCTGTGGGAAATACAGAGATATACAATATCAAGGTCCCGTTCTTTCCTACACACTTGGTCTAGTTGGAGATCATGGCACATCCCCACACAACATGCGTTGAGGGCAAATTCTGTCTTCTATGTGTATGGGAGGAGTTTCCTTTTCATTAAACTTTGGAGAACTAAAAGGAAAATAAGAACATAACCCCAACTAGGGATTTGTAAAGAGTGGGAGCCATGACATGAGGCACTCTTACCTCGAGAAGTGGGTCCTCGATCTCGTTTTGCCTTTGCACATTTTCCCCACATGCTCTTTGAGGACCACTCCCCAACCCCCCAATGATCAATTTCTCTGAATTCTGACTCATTCCACCATTCTCCAGCTTACACATTACTCCATCCTACCTTCCGCGATCCCACGATGCACCTTCATGGCTTCCTTAAGTTTCCTTCATTGCATTTTTTTTTTTTTTGGCCAGATGAACAATGTTCACAAGTTCTCTGCATGTCTGTCAAAATGAGGTTATTTCTGTTGCTATTTGTTTAAACTCTGTCCACCCTGCAGGGCTGTAACGTACACAAGGAGAGGGACTATGTCTTTCAGACACTGCCGTACCCCCAGTTTTCACATAGAGCCTGGCATATGGTGGGTGCTCAACCAATGTATGATAAATTCATAAATGAAGAATTGAGTAAGAGAGCCAGAGGAGGGAACGTTGATTGGAAGTGGGTGATCCGTGGGTGGATAAAAGGGACTTGGTGTGATCAGGAGGCCTGAGGCCGGATGAGGAGAGGGCTGGCCTAGAAGAACGTGACTCAACCACTTGGGGGGTGGGGGGCACGGGGAAAAACAGCAAAAAAATAAGGTGCTGAGTGGAGAAAATGATGATATGGGAGCCATGCCATGATATCATGTTCTCACAACCTCCCTCTTCTAAAGAGGAAATGAAGAAAGAAGCTCCAACTAATGCCTGAGCCTGACTTGCTCTACCTTCCTAATTCCTACTGCGAAGAGTACACTGCAAAATCCCAGATCAGATCTTCCTCAAACTGGAGAGCATTGTATATTTCAAGGAAGGCCCTCTCTAGAGCTTCCTCGTAAGGAAAGTAAGAGTATTGAGGAAGGTGAGGCCCACCACATCTCTCAGCATGTGAAGTTAAATCCTGAATTCACACCGGGGTTCCAATTTCTATAAGCATCGTGCTGGCACACTCTAGAATACCTCTTGGGTATGAGAATGTTCATAAGATAAACTTAATGGTTTTTTCCCTCCATTTTCGTCATCAAATTGGCCCTGCTCATTGAAGTATAGACTCAGATAGGGTTTTCTCCCATGTAGTTCTTTAATTCTAAGCTCTTCACAGATACAGGTTTATTTTACAAACCACTCATTCTGCAATTACTTTCGAAAATATCTCTTTAGATCCTTATATTATTCAGGGCTCTCCGGGGAAACAGAGCTAATAGGAAATATATAGATACACATATAGATATGAAAACATTATGAGTAATTGGCTCATGAAACTGTGATGGCTGAGAAGCCCCAGATCTGTCACATGCGAGCTGGAGACCCAGGAGAGGCAATGGAATTTAATCCAAGTCCAAAGACCAGCAGAGTCTATGGTGTAAATCCCATTCCAAGAGCAGGAGAAGACCCAACTCAAGCAGGCAGGAAGAAAAGGGCACATTCTTCCTTCCTCTGCCTTTTATTCTAGTTAGGTCCTCAACAGTCTGGACACTACCCACCCACACTGGGGAGGGTAACCTACTTTATTGACTCCATCAATTCAAACACTAATCTTGTCCAAAAACACCCTCATAGACACACCCAGAAATAATGCTTAATCTGGGCACCCCGCAGCCCAGGCAAGTTGACACAGAATCAACTAGCACAAATACCAAGTGGCTACAGGGAAGGCATTCTACTGAAAATATCAGAACTAGATTCAGGGGAGGGCTTCATTTTGAGATTTCTAAGGGTCAATAAAAGATTTTCAAAGAGACCTAAAAATGTAGAGTTTAAGTGAATTTTTTTCTACCTAGATCATGATCATGTGAAATCACCAACTAATCACCCTATCTGCTTTCATTCCTAGTTAAGGTGTGTTCGATTGCAAATGTCAAGCAGCTAGGTAAAATAAGTCATGCAAAAGAACACAGGATGTTTTTAAAGGATCCAGGACTATCTCACAGGATCTAAGTTCAAATTCCAAGAGACCTTGAGTCCAAGCTGGCCAGTCTAGAGAGGGCATGATAGAGTCATGGTTAGTAGGTATACAAAATCTCAACAGACTCAGATTGAAAGCCTGGCTCTACCATGTACTAGTTGCATAAACTTAGGCAGAATATAAAGACCCAGTTTTTTATCTGTAAAGATAATATCTATCTCATGAATTATGGTCAAAATGAGATCAGTATTGAGCACAGTTTTTTTCACATATCACTTGATACACTTTTTAAAAAAACTCTACTCCCAGACCCATCAGCAGCCACTTTCATAGTTTTCTCTCCCAGCCTGATGCTGTCCTCCACAGATGGGGGCAGGGAAGAGGCTGGTAGCTTCATCCATTTCCCTGCATACTTTGTTAGCCTCTAGCTGTCTGGACCCTACATAAAATGAGAAGCTCTGAGAAGTGGACTCTCCCCTCTCAACATCTCTCTAGGCTTTAGAGTGAGAGCCAACTTTAGACAAGGCTGTGTGTGCACGTGAGCCTGGTGGCAGATGACTTGCAATCATTTGTAAGTTTTTATCTTCAAGACATCAGGAACTTCAACTAAAAAAATAAAATAGAAGAACCAGGGCATTGCTGAAGTCCAATGTCCATTCCTCTCATCTTCCATGGAAAATCCAACAGCACCCGCCACAGCCTGGCTCAGGAAGTTTAGGAAAAAACCCCAAAATATAAATGAATGGATGCAACCATCTCACACCCATTAGTATGCTTACTATTTTAAAAAATTTTCTTAAATAACAAGTGTTGGCAAGGATGTGGAGAAACTGGAGCCCTTGTGTGCTATCAATGAGAATGTAAAATAGTGGCTACAGAAAACAGTATGACATTTCCTCAAAACATTAAACATAAGATCACTACATGGTCCATATGATTCAGCAACTCTATTTCTGGCCATATACTCAAGATAATTGAAAGCAGGATCTTGAAGAAATATTTGTATACTATTGTTCATAGCCGCATTGTTCACAATAGTCAAAAATCGCAAGCGACCCAACGTCCATCGATGGATGAAAGGTTAAATAGAATGTGGTATATACATACAACAGAATATTATCAGCCTTAAATAGGAAGGAAATTCTGACATGCTAAACTGTGGATGGACCGTCAGGACATTATGCTCTGGGAAATAAGCCAATTATGAGAGGGCAAGTGCTGTATGATGCCACTTATATGAGGTCCCCAGAGTAGTCAAACTCAGACAAAAAGCAGGATGGTGGTGGCCAAAGGCTGGAGGGAGGAGGAATGAGGAGTGGTTATTTAATGGGTACAGAGTTTCAGATTTGCAAGATGAAATGAGGTCTGGAGATTGGCTACATGACAATGTGAGTATACTTACTACTGGACTGTATGCTTTAAATTAATTAAGGTGGTAAATTTTATATGTATTTTACTAAAGTGACTAAACATGAATGCATGCATGGATTTGAAGCGGCTTGGCTGGGTGGAGGTGAAGGTGACCACTGGCTTCCTTACCCCTTCCTGCTGGTGACTGCTCACTGCCTTTGTCTGTCTAACAAGGCCACATCTCTTCCCCATTACAGGAGCTGTCTGCACACAAAAAAGAGGATGACAGTTGTTTAAACCAGTGTTCCTCGACCATGAGCTGCCATTGGAAGAGCCTGGGTGCTTTCTAAAAATACCATATCCAGACCCCACCTCCAGAGATTTAATTAAATTGGGGCAAGGCCTAGACATGGATATTCTTTAAAAAAAAAAAAAAAAAAAAACACCAAGTGGTTTCACAGAATGGGATCCCAGAGACAGTCTCTTCTTCTACTTGGGCTTTGGATTCTTCCTCCTACTGTGTCCCAGAGAGGCCATGTTCTGATGGCCTCTCACCCTGGTCCTTACACTTTCCCTCTTCCCTAGAAACTTTTCTGTCTTCAGCTATCCCAAAGTCTTTCCCTCAAGCTACCCCTGCTTGGTCTCTCTTCTGCTTCAAACTTTTGCAAATTTTCTTTGCCAAGGTCACCAAAATGTCTTCTGCAATGCTAGATCCAATAGACAGCTTTCAACCCATCTTATCTGACCTCTCCCTGCCCCTCCTTCCCAGGTGCACTCTTTCCTTGGCTGTCAGTCATTTTTCACTTTGTTAGTCTTTTCTGAGAGTTCCTAGGGGTTGATGGCAGCCACCAAAGTCCCTTTGGTAGGCTGATAATGGGAACTGTTGAAGAAGTGACGATAGTTCTTTCCACCAAGGACAGACTCTCATGGTCCTTGGACTTTTTTTTCAGTTTTTATCTTAGTCTATGTGAGATTTATTGGCAGGGATGCCCTCTTGGCAAAATCATTCTTTTTCTTATGCAGGAACGAGCATTTTGCAAGCAGTTCTTTGATATCCTGAGGCTTGGCACTGTGGAACATGCTTGGTTGAAGACAATCCGAGAGGACACAGTGGCTTGGATGCGCTGGGGATCAACTTCAGGAAAGGGTTACCTGACACTGCCTGGCCTCCCCATGCTCCTTCTCCCTGGTTCCCTCTGCCCACATGGAAACCCCAGAGATTTTGCTGTCTTTCAAGGAAGAGAACTGGCTTGTAAACAAGAACAAGCAGCAGCCAAACAAGCCCAGTGACTACACACATCTTGAGGGGGAGCTCAGAGGAAAACTGCGGCTTCGGAAATACCAGTTGGCCAAGACATCTCAGAAATGGTGCCAGGTTCTTTCTTCTTGGCAGTGGAATTCGAGTCAGCTGCTCAGGCTAAGATCCCACATTGGTTCTGCATCCTTCTTCATGCTCTGCAAGCTTGGCCTGAGTGTCTACACTGGCTGGGGCATGACCCTGCAGATAGTAAAAGCAGGAGCCCCAATACCTGTTTTCTGATGCATATATCACAGCTGCTGGGGACCAGTAGCAGGTGTATCCAGCCAGGACGCAATCCACATAGGAAAGTGGCTCACAGCAGAGGTACCGGGCTGGCAGGGCACATATGACATGGGAACACCCTCTTCTGACAAAAGCAGTTCTAACATGATCCATCTCCAGTTACAGCCTACTCACAAGGCATCAAGGGCCCAGAGAGAAGCCTGGCATGGCCAGCTAAACATCAGAGCTTTTTATTATGAGACCCAAGATTGATAACACACAAAGCTTAAAGACTGCAAAGGTTTAGCCCATCTCTTAGCTCAGAGCTTCACAGAGGGAGTCAAACCTTGCCAGACAGACTAGAGAAGTGGATTCCTAAAGACCATCAGTCCCATACCGTCCGTTTTTCCTTGCTGGAAACTTTAAGTACCCGTCCTCTGTCCTCACCAGCTAAGAGCCAGAGCCTCTGAGTTCTGGAATTATCTTCTATAGGGTGGTGCATGGCAGTCAACAGAACACTTTGGAATTGCACGCAGTCCCATTTGATTACATGCCATTGTGCCTATCAGGATTTCCCTATTATCTTTATAGCCAACAGTTACTCTGACTTTCATAAAATTGGAGAATAAGCCACAGATTCCCTTTCAAAATGTTGCAGTTTTTCCTCAAAGGAGCTGATGTGTTTTCTTCCACCCTCAGAGAATAAGCTGTATTATTGAATTATGATGATCACAAGCATCAGAAGGTTTCCATTTACTTCCTTTTAGAAGAGGAGCAAACCCAGGCCCAAGGAGACTGGCATTTTGAGATGGCATCTCCATTGGCCACACAGTTGACTGTTACCACTCACAGTCTGGAAGGATGGTTCTTTACAAAGATATAGGGTTATTCCCAGGACTACATAGTACCTGGCCCATGACATCTGACTCTTGGAGTTCGTATTCCAAGACTGGATAAGAGACAGATCTTCACTCACACATACTCATTCATGGTGATTATGAGGGTGGTTTGAGAATAGGATAGCATTGGAAGAGCAGGAGTTCAGGGAACATTGCACAAGTGAATATTAGCATCTGTGGTTTCTGGTTAATTAACAAAAAGAGGAGAAGCTGCAGCTTTAGTTAAGTCCTATGTTCTTGGGCTGCACTGCTCTTATCTCATGGATTAGGCAAGATTTCTAAGGGCTCTGGGAAAATGCTTTTTCAGTGCCAAAGGCTTCCAAAACAGAGGGCTCATCGAAATCATAGTCTAATGCCTCAGAATCTCCTGGGATGTTAATTGAAATGCACATTCTAGAACTCCACTCCCTGGTCTGCTTAATCTGAATCACGAACATGGACCCAGAGGAATCTGAGTTTTTAATAAGCACTTTATGTGACTCTTATGCACAGCAATGTTTGAGAACTTCTGCTAAGACTCTCAATCATGGACATGCCCAGAGAGTCTTCAACATTCTTGCTCTTAAAAAATTAAATCAACAGAAAAAAGAGCATGGTAGTCTTGTAGGGTTCTTTAAAACTCTGAGAGAACTGTGTGTACTCGAGCTTATAATCAGATCCATAAGGAGAAAGCTGTGATAGGGAAAGGTTTCCACTCATCCCACAAAGCTGGTTGAACAAGGTCAGTAATCACTGCCAAAACTTATTCTTGCAGAGCTGCCCCAAATAATGTTAATATTTTAAAGCCCTGCTATACACTCAATCTTGAGCCAATTCACAGAGCCTTTCCAATGTCAGTGTCACTTTCTTTTAAAGGAACTGCCTGTCAGGGGGTAATTCTGAATTTAAAAAAACATTTGCAGAACTCTAAAGAAATGCTAACACCAAAATGTGGGTTTCTGGTATGCTGTTGAACCGCTGGGGTGAAACTGACAGTTGAAGCAGTCTCTTGATACATTTTTAAGTTAGCATCTATTGAAGCTTCGAGAAAAAATGATGTTTTATGGAAATTTTCTTATTTGATATTTAGGTACAATCTAAGAAAAACCAGAAGCATGAAAAGACAAATTATAATGTGACAATTTTTGGCCACATCCCATTTGGTTAAAAAAAAAATAAAGTTCTGTGATGGGTAGACATTCTACACCAGGAAACTCACCAACCGCTCTCCTATAATTGCAATGTGAGAGATGACTATATATGTGGTAAAGAATTTTGACCTAATAGAGAATCCCAAGATGTGTCAAGTTAAAAGGAAGCAGAAACAAAACGAATGTGAGTAGAGGGTTTATTTGGGACAAGTTTGAGGACTGCAAGCTAGGAACATAGATTCAAGTTGCCCTGAACATACACCACATTAGCAGCACTTACGAGTGGATTTTTTAAAGGCATAAAAGGGGGGAGTGGGCTAATACCAAGGTGTTTGTCAGGAATTCTCATTGGCTTAGAGAAATAACATTGATTAGTGATTGGCTATACATAGTTAAGCTATAAAGTGTGGGCTACAGTACCCTGTAACTACTCATAGCTACTTGTGGCAATAGCAAGCAGTTTGAAGAGATAAATACGCACAATTCACTATTGCAAGGATGTGGAAACAACCTAAGTACCCATCAATTCATGAGTGGATTATTAAAATTTGGTATGTGTATACAATGGAATATTACTCAATTGTAAGAAACGACAGTGATCTAGCACCTCTTATATTTTCCTCGATTGAGCTTGAGCCCATTATCCGAAGTGAGGTAACACAAGATTTGAAGAATAGGCTCCACTTGTACTTGCCATCAAATTGGTAGTGACTGATTAACACTATGGTGCTCACATGGTAGTAATATTCTCCAGGGCTGGGAGGCTGGGGGGATAAACTCACAACTATAGGACATGTGAGCATTGTGGGGGGAAGGGCAGGCCTCTAACCCCTGCTAGGGAGAGGCAATGATATAAAATGTAACCAAAATGTTTGTACCCTCATCCTGAAATAAAAAAAATAAATAAAAGTTACCCACAGGGGAAAAAAAGAGATAAATACGTAGCTCAAAGCAGGGAGTAGGACATATTTGCTGTCTCATTTTCACACCTTTCTGGGCCTGATCATTTGAAAGGGCTCATATTCCTCATATGAAAGTTCTCTTCTTTCCTCAGGAATAAATATCTCCAAGCTAGTACTACTTAACATTTTTTCATGTCTTAGTCCATTTGTGCTGCTATAACAGAATTCCACAGGCTGAGTAATTTATAAAGAACAATAATTTGTTTTCTCACCGTTATGTAGGCTGCGAAGTCTAAGACCAAGGCACTGGCATCTGACGAGGGTCCTCCCACCACAGCCTCTGGGGTGGGAAGAGGAACATGGCATTCTCGTGGCGGGAGGGCAAGAGAGTTTAAGGCCAGTGAAGCCTCTTTTATAAGTTCCTTAATCACATTCACAAGGGAGGAGCCCTTGCAGCCTAATCACCTCTCAAAAGCTCCACATGTCAATATTAGCACCTTAACCATTAAGTTTCAACACCCAAGTTTTGGAAGGGACACCTTCAAATTATGGCACATCATTACCCAGTTCATAGAGTAACCTGGAGTTTTTGTTTTGTTTGTTTGTTCTGTTAATTAAGGTGATGCTTGAGTCCCACTCCCAGATCCTGGCTTAATGGGTCGGGGTGAGGCCCAGGTGATTACCATGTGCATCAGTGTTGAGAGCACTCATTTGCAGTCAATAAAATAGGTTTTCTGTATATTATCAGCAGAGAATAAATTCTAATATAGGTGCTTTGTGTTCTTCATAATACAAAGGTTTCCAAATTGAGGTAGGATTTTCTACCTCCAGTTTTGTTATGGATAAAAGTCAATCGTCCCATGTGTCTCATAGTTATGTGACCTATGCCTCCAGGGATCTCTGTGCCTAATTCTTCATGAGTCTACTAGAGGAACTTTATGGCTTCAAATTTGAATATCTGAGTATAAAGGAATACTATTTCTGGCCTCCTTTAAATTAGGCCAAATCACACACATGCACCTTTGATTACATAGTGAGGCATGTCATCTCTGATTAGGTTACATGGGCACAGCCTGATGCCACATCAGGGGGCTCTGGATGCAGATCAAATGGAAGGGGGACCATCAGAAGAAAGCCTCCTGATTTGAGTGTATGATCGTGAAGCCCCATTTCTTCCAAGCTCTCCACTTTCATCTCACTTTATGCCCCACGTAAACCAGCTGTTTCTAATCCCTGTGGCTTTGCTCGAATTTTCCATTTGTCTAGTGTCCACTCCTGCCTTGTCCCTTCCCTCAAGATACTTTCTACTCATCTTTAAGATGCTGCTCTGGTCTCCACTCACATGCACCTCTCTCCGGAGTTGTTCTTGGCATTCAGAGTGACTTTATAGTGAAACTAATGAAGCTTACGTTTCAGGGTGGCTTCCTTGCCTGGGTCCCTTCCAAGGCCCTGGGAAGGGACCGAGCAGGGTTTTCACATGCTCATGCTTTTAAAATAAAATTTGAGGGTAATATTTTAACCATAATTGTTTTAGCCTCTCCATTTCTGCTACTCCTTCATCACACTTCCTCTTGTGTCAGGTGGTGTTGGAGAGATCATGAGCATTTTGGGGAATCAGGACAAAGGCATGTTGGGTTTGGAATACATCTAGTTTGGATTTTAGTGGTGTAATGTACTTATGTGGTTGTCAATCTAGGAATGGTGTATTAGTCAGGGTTCAACCAAAGAAATAGAACCAGTAGGAAATATTAAAATAAATAGTTAGACTGATACATACATACATATACTCATACAGAGTCATATTACAAGGAATTGGCTTATGCACTTGTGTCAGATTGGCTAAGCAAGTCCAAATTCCATAAGCTAAGCCACCAATGGAGAAAATCAGGAGCAAACTAGAACTTCATGGGCCAAAGCTGTGGTTCACAGGCTGGAGTCTCACCTCCCCCCTCATCTCATCTCATCAGCCCTTCCCCCACCCCAGGAAGTACCTAAGCCCAATCTTTAAGGCCATTCACCTTATTAACCACTTTGGTACTAGCGTCGCCTATAGTTGACAGCCACAGATGAACGCACACAGCCGAGCATCGGCTTTAGCTGACAGCCAAAAGCTTTTACTTTTATCTCTGCAGTTGCAGTGTGTACATTCAGCTAATAAGTTACTACGAATCTGTGACCTTTTTACAAGTCCTTAGTAGGAGTTATTATAGTTATTTTCCTAAAGCTGCCTGTAAAGTAAAACAAGCTTTCAGTGCTTTAAAGCTTTCCTCATCACACAAGAGCAAAACGGATTCGTTGTCAATGCACAGCACAAACTACCATGCGGACTGTGAGTGCTGGCTGTGGGCAAGGCTTTGCAGCCAGTGAGTGTGGTCCCGAAGTGGTTAAAGAGGGGCCCCAAAAGTGTAATGTCACTTCCCACACAACCTGGCTCTGCTCCTGCTGACAGCCCTGTCTCTCTCTCTCTCTCTCTCTCTCTCTCTCTTTCTCTCTCTCTCTCTCTCTCTTTCTCTCTCTCTCTCTCTCTCTCTCTCTCGCTGCTCCATTAACACCTTGAACACATTCTACCAGCGTGTCCACCACCTGGTTGTAAAATGATCAGCTTGCGTATCTGGACAACTACTAGACTGTGTTCTCCTTGTGGACAAGCCCTGCGTCTTACCGGTATCTGAATCTACAGGGGCTAGCTCAATGGCTGGCACATATATTAGATGAAAGAATGGGTAAAGGTATAAATGAATGCGTAAATGAATTGAAATTGAAAAAGGATGCCTCAAGTGTCTGCTGGTCTCTGCAGAGAGCCTCTTTATTTTTAGAGTTCAAGTTATACATTACTAACATTGTTTGCATTCAACTTGGAAAAAATAACCCTAGGAATCTTCCAGCTACTGAATCCTGATAAAAACCTGAAGCAAGTGCAAAGCCAGTGAGGAGAGCAACAACACTTAAACATTTAATTCCCAGAGAAAACTTCTGTTTAAAAAAAAAATAATCAAATAAACTACAACAACCAAACTCGAAACGAAATGAATAAACCAAGACCAAACCTCCTCTTTTCTACCTATACGTTTCCTGCCCCCTCCAAATAAACCCTTGATATTTTAGTATTATGTTTGCATAGGTTTGTAGATACATATGCACATGAATTATCTCTTTGATTATGTGTTTGGGTAGATAATGTGAGAGTGTGAAGTACAACACCCAGCAACCCTGTCAAACAAAGACCGTTTCCCGAAATGATAAGACACTGGAGTCTGAGATCAATGTTTGACTTCCAAAATATTTTCTGTGAAACAGCAGCTCTGAATTCTAACGAAAGAAACTTGTGTAAGGAATTTGGAAACCATGCTCACTCATGTATTTCTTCTCAAATTCTCTCTTGTCTCTTGCGGAAAAATTATTAATATATGTGTGTGTGTGTATATATATATATTGAAAAGGATTTCCTTAGTATAATCCATCACACACTGCTTTGATACTACAGCCACTGTTTCCATCGGAACTTCTGCAAATGGACTATGCTTTGTTCTTGCCAAGAAAATGAAAAGCAATTTGTTTTCTATTATTGGAGGTGCAGAAGGGAGTTGTTTGTGCTCAGCAGGTTTTTCCACAATTGCCCAATTCTCACTTTCTATTTCTTTCTAAACTGGTGTATTGGACACTCCATCCTACCCCTTAACCAATATGCTGATTCTTAATCTTTTTTGAATGATGGACTTTCTTGAAAATATAGTTATTTTCTTCCCAGAAAAAAAGACACAAACACAGATAAACACAACATTTCGCATGCAATTTGGAGTCCTTCAAAGACCCCTTAATGCCATCCAGAGAGTCCTGGCCAGTGGCCCTGGGTAAAAAACTCCTGCCTGTGGCAATCCCATAAGACAGTAAAAAGATGGGCTGGCAGTGCAGAGTGGTACCTGTGTAAGATGTAAAAGCTCCAAAACATTTCATAATGTACCTCAAGCTCTGTCTAAGGCAAAATTTTTAAGCAAAAGGGAATCGTCAAAATGAGGAAAAGATATTTGGAGTTTTAATTTCCAATATTAGTGCCTTTGATTGTTGAATTCTGAGTTGAGTCAATGTTATAGGGGAAGATGTTGGAAAACTGAACAAGTCATTATGGTAAAAAATTCATTTTATACACAATGTTTTAACAACATATCTTTTCCAAATAGATGAAGAGTTTAATTTAAAGGATTTCTTTAAAAATAATATTGTCTATGAAGAAAGTTAAAGGATAAAGTGAATGGATAAATAAATCTCATTTAAAAGCAAATGTACACTTACCAAGATCACCAAAATGCAAATCTATTAAAAATAGACCTTGTCTTTAATGTTTATTTCACATTATCTAAGTACATCCAGTTATGCAAATTTACATTTTTTATTTCACATCCTTGTATTCCTGATATACATAAAACAGGACAAAGAACACATTTGCAATATTTAGCCTGTAAAATTCTGCCTGGGGAAAACAAGATTCTCGGCTGGCTTATTCTGCTACATGTGTACGAATACAATTCTAAATAATTGAAATGGAAATCAATTGGTAAAAGAGAAAACTGACTAAATTTTTATACTACCGGAGGTTATTTATACTTAATTTTTCAAATGTTCTTCTAATTGTTGAAATACAGTTTAATAGATAACATATCTTTGGGAGCTCCTTAAAATACTTCAAGAGGCTTCACTGATTGTTTCTAGAGTTCTTGCGATTACTGCATGAAATTGACACTGGCTACATATCGGTGATACTTAAATGTTGGCATTGTAACACTGTGTATTTCGCTATGATATTTTTAAGAGCGGTAATCAACATTATTATCCCTCTTTTGTAAAAATGTCTTGCCAGCTAGAAAATGAACAATTATCTCTTCAATTAGGCAAAAGGAAAGGACAGACCAGTACGATACAGTACAAATTTTAAAGGAAACAATCACATCGAATTAAAGAATTTAAAATTTTAGTTACAATTTTATGAAATTCAAATCGATCAAGATCACATGGTGACACTAGAGGATGGCGTGTTCATTCTGTTCGATATTGCCCATGAGATCTTTCGTATCGCTAGTTCCTGAACTTGGCTGACTGTTAAAATAGAGAGTGTTTTCAAAGGCACCCTCTGGAGGTAGGGGCACACGTCTTCTCTTGTAATAGAAATAGGCGGCGAGGCCAGCACCCATTAAAATAAGGAGGACCACGACAACCACTGCTCCTGCCACGTTGGAAGAGGGTTTGGCAGGATCCATCTTCCTTGAGTCAGCTGTAAATAAATAAAATCATTAGTGAAAACACAGAGGAAGACAGAAGGTCAAATGCTATGGAAAACAATACGACTTTCCTTGTTGAAACACTAACATGCATGAATAGTCTATCAAGTGACATTTGTCAAACAGAAATGCAAGACCTGGAAGCAAGAATTTCTATGACATAAAGGATTATGAAGAATTTTAGATGATTATTCAGTTGTAAGAATACTTCATCAGTCTATGTAGCATTGAGCTAGTTCATCAAGGTTTTTAAACAATGTAAACCTTGCTTCAAAATAATTTAAGGCTGCTTACAAATACATTATAAGAAGATAACTAGAATAGTAATAATAATGATGGTGATACTTAAAAGCATGTCAAAAAATTAGGAAAAACAGAAAATAAGCACAGTGGAAATTTGAACTCATAGGTATAATTAGTAAACAAATAGCATCCATGGGATTAATAAGGGGGTTACAGTTAAGCCACAAATCTCACTTTGAGTGTTTTAGCAGTCAACAAAATGAGTGAAATAGAATCAGTTACCTAATTCAAGTTGACTATAAAAATTAAAACAAAAAACTTTGCTAAGAAAAGAAAAACCCACAGGGATTCTTGAGGGAAATTTCTTCCGTGGGTTCTCATAAGGCAACTCCTCATAACAGAGCAAAAAAGATGCCTTCAATAACTTCTTACGGTAAAAACACCAACCTGACTCCGTGGCCTGTTTTTCTAAAGTATTATTCAAAGCAGGTGGATGACGCAACGACCCAAAGGTCAAGCAAGTCGACTGAGAGTGCAGGGGAGTCGGAAGAGATCACGATGGCTTTTAAGACAAACTATATTGATGTGGTATTAACACAGAACTTGAAATTTCATCACGGTCTTACCTTTTGTTGTAATCAATGTATGAGTAGGTTCGGCATCAACAACTGTTTGTAAAAAAAAAAAAAAATTAATTAAATATTTGTAAAAGCCCAGAATAATTGCATGTAGATAGTAAATATTATTTGGGACATAAATACATGGAATATTCCATTTTTGATTTATGGTGATATGATATGACAGAAAAAAATCTTTATCTTTCTCCATGTATCTGTCTGTCTACCTATTATCTATCTATGCCACAGCAGCATCCTATAGCTTTATGGCAAGTTTGAATACATTAGAAGATCTGAAAATGTGATTCTCCCAGTTGCATTTGAGCCACTGATATCCTTAAAATCACCCCGATGTACCCATAAGTAAAGCATTCTAGGCTAAGGGCTTAGAAATTGGCCCACTGAAGTGTTACAAGGTATTTGAATAAAAAGTAAAGATTCCAACATTGCACAAAAGGGTGTGGTGTCTTAGAACAGAGTTTAGAAAAAGACAAAAGACCTTTGCTATTTTTAAATGATAGAAACTCCTGAGACAACAGGGTTAGTGTATCTAATTCATTTATTTAAATCTATTACCTAATTAATAATTTTATTTCTTGGGAAGGATATTAGACGAGATGGAATGATGACAAAATATCATTACGGTCCAGATCATGGGGTCTCATGAGCACTGAACACTATTAATTCCCCCAATCCCTTCCCTTTCATGGTCTCATACTCAACCTCAGAAGGAGACTGAATTAGTCTATGACTCATTCCATAATCAATTGTTTTTTGTTGTTTGTTCTTTGTTTTTCAGAGACAGTCTTGCTGTGTTACTCAGACTAGAGTACAGTGGCATCATTATAGCTCACTGCAGCCCTTGAACTCCTGGGCTCAAGCGATCCTCCTGCCTTAGCCTCCCAAGTAGCTGGGACTACAGGTACACACAGCCACGCTTCGCTAATTTTTTAAATTTTTTTCTAAAGATGGGGTCTGGCTATGTTGTCCAGGCTGGTCTTGAACTCCTGGGCTCAAGCAATCTTTCCATCTCAGCTCCATAACCAATTCAGATTCCTCCGCAAGAACCCTGGCCTCTTCTGGTTTGGGCTTGTAATTACCTTACCCACTTTCCCCTTCATGTGGCAAAGCTTTGTAGAAAGGCTCTCCCGACTGCTTACAGCTTGGCAAATCCATATGCATAGATATCCCATTATAAATGTATTGATAAATCAAAATCATTATGTCAGCTAAGCAGACAGAGTGTCTCTTGCTCACTCAGAGCTGCAGACAGCAATGGATCACCATGGCATGACGGATTGTTCACCGACAAAAGGAAAAAGCTTGCAATGGCCCTTGTAATTCCATTATAATCCCACACCTGATATCTTTTACTAGTTGAAAGAAATGATGGCCAGGGAACATATGTACCATGTGACAAACCTCTTACTTACTTTTTGGTCTTTTACAAATATATCCTTTGTAGGAAGAACAGTGAATATTGTTCCAAAACCCAGAAGACGCATACAAAACTACACAATCATTGCGTTCACCAGAAGGATCTCCTGCATTCCAGTTGACAAAGGACACTGGGTTGTTGTTTACCCAGAGCCACATCCCTGGTCATCAAATAAAGCCAATAAAAATAAAAGTTAAAAATAAGCCATCTTAAACTTTAGTTCAGCTTATTTGTGCAAAATTTCCAAGCCTATTATTTTACACTAGAATCAATGTTCATTTAAAACCAGGCTTTTAACAGGTAAGACTATAATGACTATTATAGGGAAGGAAACCAGGAAGAATATGTTTATTATATAGATTTAATTGAAAATTTATTTCTAATTCGTACAAATATTTATACTTATCTTTCCCTAGACTTTCTTTCCTGGCCTCCCCCACCAAAAATATATATATATATATAGAGAGAGAGAGAAAATGCTTTTTAAAGCTTCTTAAACTATCTTAGCTATAGAAGACATTTTTTAATTAGCAACTTTGAGGATAGCATGATATGAAAGTCATTTAAACTGTCAGTTCTTATCTCAAATAAAAATATGAGTTTGAATTTTCAAACTCATCACCAATTAACCATTATGTAAGGCAAGACTTTCTGGAAATAAAACCTTGTTTTACATACAACATTTTGAAATATCTGCGATGAAATAATTGTTCCGCAAAAAAATTACCTTCGATATTTCTGAACAATCCGATCCAAAAATTGGTTTTACTTTTCAGTGGCTCAACCTGATAGGACAGAAAACTAGACTCAGCCGCACTTTCGATGGAAACCAGAGAAGCACCTGAAAAATATAAAAGGACAAAGATAACGGACGTATATTTAAGCAGCTGAAAATATTTTTGTAAACAATATTGATAGTAAGAGCAAGAACAATCAACTCTACTTAAGGAGAAGAATTCCAAAGAGTGGACATTTTTCTTTTCAGAATTTTAGTTTCCATTCTGAAAATATGGTTTTTAAAGAATCATTTGAGTCCAAGCACTGAACTAGTTCCTGCAGGAAGTTCAAAGATGAATAGGACATAGAACATGTCTTAAGAAAGTTATGGTTCGATGGCCAGCAATAAGTTGAGAGTACAAAGGGATATCGTAGAAGAGAAATTGAGTGCAATGTGCTATGGACGTGTCAAATATTCATTTTAGGTGAAGCAACTGAAAGGGAGGATAGAGGAAATAGAATTTAAATAGAGGGGAGCATAGGACTTCATTAAAAAGGATAGAAAAATTTCAGGAAGAAGAAGTAGTAAGAGGAAAAACAAAGAGAGAGGGAAGCATAGAACTTCTTCAGGAACAGAGATGGCTTGGTTTGGTGGGAACATAGCACCAGTCTGGTCAACAGGCCAAAAAAGACATGAGTTAGGTCTCCCTGCAGAAGGAAGGAGATTGGTATTTAGGGCAATATGGTGGTAAAGAATACTTAGTTTTTTCAGGCAGTGGAATGATGTACTATAGGACTATTAATCCAGCTATTATGTATGGAACCATTCAAGGTAAGAAGAGGAAACTGGAAGACCAGATAGGTAACTATGGAAGTGATAACCCACATTAGATTGTGTTAGTGTTAGATTTTTTTGTTTTGTTTTGTTTTTTCTTCTCCTTGCTTTTTTTCTTTTTTCTTTTTTTAATTTCAGCATATTACGGGGATACAAATGTTTAGGTTACATATATTGCCTTTGTCCTGCCCAAGTCAGAGCTTCAAGCATGTCCATCCTCCAGACGGTGCACACTGCACCCATTGGTTGTATATATACCCATCCCCCCGCCCCCCTGCCCGACCCCCGATGAATGTTACTACAATATGTGCACTTAAGTGTTGATCAGTTAATACCAATCTGATGGTGAATACATGTGGTGCTTGTTTTTCCATTCTTGTGACACTTCACTTAGTAGAATGGCCTCCAGCTCTACCCAGGATAATGTAAGAGATGCTAGATCAGCATTGTTTTTTGTGGTTGAGTAGTACTCCGTGGTATACATATAGCACATTTTATTAATCCACTCATGAACTGATGATCTTATAGTAAAAATCGATAGCTTTTTAATAATAACCAATACCTCTTTTTTAAAGAATTTCATGCCTAACATTTTGCTTTGGACTTTATAAGCATTATCTCATTAAATTTTTATGACCACCTCATTAATAGGTACTACTGTTACCCCATTTTATAGATAAGGAAACTGAAGCACAGAGGATAAGTAATTTGCCAAGATCCTGACACTAGTAGAGGGCAAAGTCATGGTATGACCCAGGCTTTCTGAACCTTGAGCACCTGCACTTAACCATGTGCCTGTTTTCTGTATCACTGAGTTCTGGGTTATTCCTTTAATGCCTATTTTCACTGCATGATTCCATAATCCATCATTAGGTATATTTTATAGACATTACTCACTATGAAATATCTGTTACCTATTTTGAGAATGAGAGTAAGAATCATTCATTTTATTTACTGGAAAATACAGTCACCTAAAATTGAAGACAAAGTTTCTACATATTCATTGTAAAAAATTTTTTTTTACATACTAAGTAACATGAAGAAAAACACTTTTTTAAACTATAAAAGTCTAAAACAGACATCGGGTAGCATCATCGGAAATGACTGATTTTTATCCTAGCACATTACCATTGGATGAAGAACCCTGAGTTAGGGCATAGGAAAAATGTAGTAAAAATAATTCGGTAAAATATTTAGTGGGATTTAACTAAGTGGCTCTTACATGTACCCTAAAAAGTTAACTTTTTTGGACATTTTTTATCTCAGGGGGAAATCATTCATCTCCGTCATGCCTATTTTAGTTTAGTTTTTCTTCACAAATACAATAACCAGATATAAATACTTTTCTATTCATGGTTAAAAAAAAAAATAGTTCCCTTGTAAAGTCTGAGCTCATCCATCATGAGAGGCAAATACGACACCATGCATAAATGAGAAAGAGGATCCTAACAATTTAGAACATGAGGGCAGAAAGAAAGAAATAATTCCTCAGCAAATGATCATTTTCTACCTGAATTCTCTAAAATATTGATGCTAGAAAGTTAGAAATTACATTCGGGGAACATGATATTGACCATACACAGTTATAAAATAAATCATTAAAATAAAAATAGGTATTTTTACATTACTTGTGTTTTTAATGTAGAGTGTTATTAGTGTCCCAGGACTCCAGAAGAGATGTTGTGAAATTTTCTTTTAGGAAATGTGACACTTACCCATTCGAAGACATTCCAGAGAAGCTTGGCCCCAGTTCCTCGTATATGAGGACTCAATATAGTAGCAGTGACCATGGAAAGGAATCCACGCTGTGTGTGCTGACTCTGGGCATCTGCCGGGCAGTTGTGGGGGCTCAGTGGCAGGGATTTCTGTTAAGAAAAAGATATTTGAAATAAAACAAAACCAGAAGTCTCTGCTGTATGTAGAATATTTCAGTGGCGAAGGAAAATTTTATCACCGATCATTATTAAAAAAAAAAAAAAAAACTTGCAATGGTTATCATTTGGAACTACCAGTTTTATTATTGGGTTTTCTTTTACTTTATCAATTTTTTTTTCATTTTAAATATATTTCACTAGAATGCACTATGGTATTGTAGCAATCAATCACATTCATAATTAAGACTACAGTTCTACAGATACCCACAAAGATAAGTTTGGAAAAGTCACTCCAAAACAATTTGTGATTGTAAGCCATTCTTTCCCTTTTCTGGGATTCTAACCCATATAACTCCTTCTTAACTACTAACGACACCTGTGATATAATGAAATGCTATTGCTAGAATTCTAGAACTATGTCCAAAACATCACTGATTCTGATGAATCTACGTGCGTTCTGATAAAATTATTTCAATATGGATATGTTGTCAACATCAAAGGTAAGCATAATTTCCCAGGGCATCTGTTATCATAGATTCAGAAGACAACCTCAATAATAAACATTCAGAGATTTATTAAAGAGTAGATAATCCCAGAAATAAAGAAAATTTTCTATTGCCATGATTTTGATCTATATATGTCGGTTTGTAGCCAAGACAGTCTTTGGTTAGGTGAAGGAATACATTTTGTCTTATTCTTAGCTACCCAACATTTGGTAATATCAATAGGGGTGTGTAGTAGCTTCATCAGAAAATTTCCAATCCCCCGATGGTTTTCATATATTCATTTACCATCTGATTTTTTGCAGAGAAAATAAAAACTTTCGTTGCAATGTGCTGTCTTCCAGTAGCCGTCAAGGTCAATATAAACGCAGGCTGATTTCAGTTTGGGCTCATCGGCACCCCAGTTAGTGTACCTCACCCTCCATTTATCAGTCCACACGTACTCATTGTTGGTCTGCAAGAACAAAAACCACCATGAACATGGAGCCCTGCCTCACTTAGAAAATACCAAAAGAACCAAGCAAAGAAGAAAGAGCATATTTAAGGCTGTGATTTGACATAGAATTTTGAACATCTGAGAATAAAAGAAACCTTATAAATCATTTCCATCAACTCAAATTCAGTAAATGCAGCCTTTTTGAAAAATAATTATTTCTTGGAGATTCCCAGGAATGCATCCTTGAAAGCTGTTTTGAAAAACACTGAACAAAAAAAAAAAAGAACTATGTCTTATTGCATAAAATTCTCTTTTTTGCAGGCTTTCAGGGCAAAAAAAAAAAAAAGAAGTTTTATCTTCATAATAAATAAAATATTTCTTATATGAATGTTGAAGTTATAATAAAAATTAAGTAGTTTTCATTAAATTCATGAACCCTTGAGAAAAACACTCATCTCTTTTGGTCTTCTCATTGCTCTGCTGTAGAAACAGCACCAACTACTAAATTTGACTGGCTTTAAAAAAAAAAACAGCACCAATGATAAATGACTTAGTTAGGGTCACATGGGTAGTTAACCTAGGAGCCTAGGCCTCTTGATTTCTAGTTAGGTGGGTTTTCAACTATATGAATCATGATGTCATTCTTTAAAAAGCAGATTGCTTTCTCATTCACACACTTAGTTTCTTATTAAATTTATGGTCACATACAAACTAATGGATGACATCAAAAATATTATTTATCAATAATATCGTTTTAACAATCTGAAAGAGATTTTACAGGTAATGCCGAAGAACAGATGATATATAACATTAATAAGAAATAATTGAATTTTTAAAAGATTCAAACAATTATCCCTCTTTTAACTACATTATGTAATTTACCAAGCCAATTACCAAAGATCCATCGACAAAATCAAAAGTATGTGTTATTTCAAAGTAGAATTGTATAGTATTCTTCCGTGTTTAAGCAAATAATGCTTGCATAATCATGAACTCCATAGTCACGAGGAAGATACTGTTTGTCATGAGTATTGGTATAGTAGAAAACCATTTAATCTTTAAAAATAAATAAATAAAAGTCTGTTTTGAACTCATAAGAGAATTGAGAACATGTCTGTGAGAGGAAAATGAATGATTTATCGAATAACTTAATTATTCAAAAAATAGTCAACGGAGACTTAAAAATGCCTTGCCCAAGTTTAATCACAGAACTCATTACAGAACTACTTACTTTTAAATATTCACTTCCCTACTTAGGAAATACTCATTGCACAAAGTGTAAATTCCTATCTCTGAACCATGGCATTGCAAGCTCCCTGAAATCTGACGCTGATCTACTTCCCAGTTTTACCCTCTTCTGTCTTTTTTCTCTCTTTCTGACACTCCTTTTTTATGTTCTGCCATCCTAGACTACACCTACAAAGCTTGATTTTCTCTGAGAAACTCTCTTGGTCTTGGTCCTCCTCCCCTGGCCCAACTGTTTCTTTTTCTCTCTTCCTATAACTCTTTGCATATATTATACTTCTATTTGATATTTCTGGTATTATCCCTTAATTACTCACTGACATACCTATTTCTTCTGCTAGAAAGTTTTCTGGTTGGCTAGCTAAATGATGGATAAAAGGAAGGTAGATGGTTGACAAAGCACCAAAGAAGACTCATTTTAGAGATATTTTGGCGACTCTATCACCACTCTTAGGTCCTCACCTCCACCCCATTCTCTGCCATCCTTTCTTTCTCTGTTATAGAATTCAGGGAATTGACTGCAACAAAGTATTTCCCACACATGGCTGGAAATGTGCTTCGCCATCTTAGAACCTATAATAAATAACTCTAGAATGGCTGGCCACAAAAAATAAAAAGTATCCCCATCATCAGCCACTAACTATGTCCCTTTTTTTTTTTTGAGACAGAGTCTCACTCTGTTGCCCGGGCTAGAGTGCCATGGCGTCAGCCTCGCTCACAGCAACCTCAAACTCCTGGGCTCAAGCGATCCTCCTGCCTCAGCCTCCCAAGTAGCTGGGACTACAGGCATGCGCCACCATGCCCGGCTAATTTTTTCTATATATTTTTAGTTGGCCAATTAATTTCTTTCTATTTTTAGTAGAGACAGGGTCTTGCTCTTGCTCAGGCTGGTTTCGAACTCCTGACCTTGAGCGATCCTCCTGCCTCGGCCTCCCAGAGTGCTAGGATGACAGGCGTGAGCCACCACGCCCGGCCTAACTATGTCCTTGAGCTGCTTTCTTCATTCCTATGGCATAGTTGTAATCCTGACACTGGAAAGAGATAAGTGAATCGACAAAACTGTCAAGATTCAGAATATAATTGTAATATTCAAAAGCAATAAGAGACTTAATATCAGTTAGATAATTCTTAGTTTGATTTCTGACACACATAATGAGCTGGACAGGTGGCTGAAGGTGTTGGATCCTTGAAAGACTGAGTCTTAAGCATGTCAGTACCAGCCACATTGCTCAGCACTGTTTCTTAACAAATAACACGCGTTCAACAGGATGAGCAGAAAGAGAAACATATCCAACCACAATTTATCAATCATGTCAAGTTGCTCATGTTTCCAGCGTCTTACCAAGTTACTGTTCAGGGCAATCCACACACGTTCCTTAAATGTTTGCATTTGCATCCACACAAATGCATTACTGTAGGGATCTAGGACACTGGCAAGAAGGGAAGTATGAAGCTTGCAATAGTTCTCTGCTTCATGCCACTGAAATTTAAATTTCATGACCGAATAGCTGCTTTTACCATATTTAATAAAGCCATCTGTTGGAACCGTGGCCGGAGAATGAGGCAAGGATGGGTCTAGAAGTAAAAAGATTATTTTCATTAGCATTATCAAGAAACATTGATTGAGTATCCTCGGCACATGACTACCATATCAAATCCATCATAAAAATAATCAGAGTAGCGTAAATCCAAACTTTCAGGCATTAAAAATATTTTCATAAGCCATTTCGCACCAGAAAACAAAGCTTTCTTTTTTAATCAGTATGCCTGATTTAAATTAAATAATTACCAAACTGTATTTAGAATATTCAGGTAGATTATACAATCAACTTTCTCAGCTAAAAAAAAAAGTATTGCAAATTCAATATAATCTAGTATCTGGATGAAAGAAATGCCACAGTTTAATGCCACAAATTAAAGAACATTGATCATTGTGTCATTACTAATCTTTATTTTTCCATCTCAGTCAAATGTCAATGTCAAGACCAGTCTTCCCCCCCAGGGAAGACTGCCCTCTTGTGTTGGTAGGTTGGAGGTTAGACCACCTCCCTATATTTGTTCCACTCCATCCATGAGTTGGTGTCTATTTCACTGCACCTTTGAGTTATGCACCTTCAGGGGACTGGTTTAGGCTCTGCAATGAAGCTATGCACACGTCCCTGGTTCCTCTAACACTGAGGACAAGATTAAGCTTCACTCTTGATGATTCCCTATGCTCTTCACCTGAGCCCTCCATAGCTTACTCAAACTGACCCAGGGGTTGGAGCCCCTATAAGCCAGAGTTTGCTTCCGCTTTCTGTCTTCCCTCCCCAACCTCCTAGCATGGGCTTCCCATCACTGCATCATGCCCACCCGTTCTCTGGGCCACTTCATGGCAACATCCCAGCGAAGCACTTGTTTCTGCATGATGCTGATGTCATGGAGCCAGAGGTTCACAAACAAGAGCCAGAGGATAAAATCTGGCCTGTTGTCTGTCTTTGCCTATCAGTTTTTGTCTTGGCCACTTCTCCAAGGTGCTTTACTTTATACCAACTTGTCTCAGCATCTGCCTTGTTCTACTGCTACAGAAGTGCGGGACTTTCTTTTGATCGTGACTGCTACGCACTAACTTTATTTCAGCAAAAGGGAGGGCGTCCTCCCCTCTCTCCTGCCGTTGCTGCCCTCTTGTGTTGGTATAATGTCATTAAACCTGGAGACCCCAGCCTGGATCCTTAAAACGTTACAGCCTGTCTGGAATTGAACAATCCCACAATTTCCCAGCTTAGGGAGATCTGGGCTTATTTTAATGCCATTAAAAAATATTTGGGCCATTCAAGGTGATAAATTAGGTTTGAGGTAAAGCTAAAAAAAAAAGTTTCATGGAAGGCTATATACAGCTAGGAAACTTAGCTCTTCTGTCCAATTTGCTTGTTTATAAAAACATTCATTTAAAAAATTGTATAAAAAAACAAAACTATTGAAAGATTATTTTTAGGTGGTCAGATCATAGGAAATTTTTTCTCTTCTTTATGTGTTTCTATATTTTCTAAAATTTTGGAAAAGAATATGTTTTATATACTCTTTAAAATAGTGTTTCTTTACTTTAAAATTTTTATATATATAGATGTATATATTTGTAGGTTTTAAAAAATGCAGAAAACTATAATGAAGGAACTAAAGTCTCCATAATTCCACTCTATAAAGATAACTACTATTCCCATTTTGATGCATTTCCATAGAGTCTTTTTTATTCTTTTTTTCTAAGGAGGAGGGGGTTGCTATTGTTTTTGGGTCATTTATAACTCATAAAAATTTTTATATGCTGCTTTTTTTCAACTAATATTGTGAACCTTTTCTTAAGTCATTAAAAATTTGCAAACTACACCAGGTACAGTGGCTCACACCTGTAATCCTAGCACTTTGGGAGGCCAAGGCGGGAGGTTTGCTTGAGCTCAGGAATTCAAGACCTGCCTGGGCAACATAGCAAGACCCCCATTTCTAAAAAAATAAAATAAACAAATTAGCTGGGTATGGTGGCACATGCCTGCAGGCCCAGCTACTTGGGAGGCTGAGGCAGGAAGATCTCTTGAGCCCAGGAGTTCAAGGCTGCAGTGAGCTACGATTGTGCCACTCACTGGACTCCAGCCTGGGGGACAGAGCAAGACTCTATCTCTTAAAAGAAAAATAATCTGCAAACTACTGGCAAAATATTCTATCACTTATGTTTATAAAAAGAAGAAGATTTTAAATAAGCTTATCAATCACCATTCATTTCTGGAAGGAGCTTCCCCCCTCGACCTAAAGAATAGAGGTACAGACAGCGTGATTTGGTATTACTGGTGGCCTAAGATTCTGGTGCTGTGGGGCACAGTATAAAGAAAAGTGACAAGACCTTGGGACAACTTTTGGAGTAGGAGAAGGTTGGAATTCCTGCAGTTCTTT
>VBSM01003148.1:13380456-13425700 GCA_008086735.1 Cheirogaleus medius | reverse complement strand
TCGGCCTCCCAGAGTGCTAGGATTATAGGCGTGAGCCACCGCGCCCGGCCTGAATTCCTGAAGTTCTTATCGATTAGCTGAAAATATGTTCTGTGATTTTTAGTCATTGTCATGAGTTGACATTAGTTCTCTGATTCTCCCAAAAGTATAGAAAAATCTATTAAGTCTGGGAGAACACGTACCTTCCAACTCAAACTCATCCTCTAAGAGCTGTAGGCAAGATGACAGCAATGCTCCCCACCCTCCATCCTCATGTCTAATCTATTTTTAAGTTTCTAACCCTTTTACGTAGCTAGACATTTTTATTCCAGTTGCACTAGAAACTAAAATGCGTACAACCATCATCTTGATTCACAATAAATATCCACATGCTCCGTGTCATTTTCATTTAACCATATTCAAGCCTCCTAAGATGAAAAAAACAACCCTCAAATCAGATATCCACATTTTTTAAGGCACAAAATACAGAGCAGATAATGAGGTTCATATGACGCTTTGTGCCAATGATTCAGAAAAAAAAGAAAAACAGGAGTTGAATTCAGGTGTTCCCACTGTGACATTTAAAAAAGGTGCAGGTAGGTGTTAGAACTCAGAAAACAATACCCCAAAATGAAGGCCTCAGAAGCAGTCTCAGAAGCAAAAGTTTTTCTCCAACCTTTTCCTGCCCTCCCGTCTCTCAGTCCAATTGTCTCCCAAGGCTGGCCATAGAAACTAGAATCCTTTTTCCCATGAGAGTTCATAGACACAAGGGCCCCTTGTCTCCGAAGTCAGCCATAAAACCTAAAAATATTACCCTAACATCCCCTGTCCCACCTCTCTTTGTAAAAATTGGCCATAAAGAAATTATCTGATCTCCTTCTTTGACTGTAGGTCATAAGACCCCCCTATTCCAGAGAGGGTCTTGCCCCACACCCAGAAGGAAGGATGCTACTACACACAGAGGCCAAGAAGAATCTAGACAGACAGGCCTTGCTCAGTAAGATCAGACCCTTTTTGTCCAATCTTATTTCTACACAGCTGCCTGCACTTTGTTGAACCTAAGTATAAAAATGGACAGTTTCCCTGTACCTTTGGGTCTTCATTCTGAAGGTTCCTGTGACCAAACTATGACCAAACACATTTGTGTGCCTTTTCTCCTATTAATCTACCTCTTGTCGGTGATTTTCAGTGAACCTTTAGAGGGTGAAGGGGGAGTTTTTCCCTGGGCTCCTACGTAGGCAGATGTTCCAGATTTCTAACAAAATGAGGAAGAGTTTCAACATCAAGTTTCATCTGCACAGGATTGCCTGCTAATGAATGAGGGGGCAGACCCATGAACAAAGTGTAGAAAATCTCACCCTTTTTGCCTGTCACAGGCTCACGTGCATTAAAGTGAGAATCAAACCTATTGCTGTGCAAGGGAATGATGTATTTTTTAAAGTACATTTAAAAACCCAGCTCTTCCAGGCAGGTGGGGTTTGGTAGAACTTACCAGAACGTGTATGGCATATGTAGCCACGCTTGCTGTCACAAGTGTCATCCATCCATTTTCCTGCTTCATTCGATTTGCCTCCGATGATAACCACACAGTCAGCCTATTTATTTACAGAGAGAGAAAAAGGAAACAAGTATGAATTAGCAATTATTTAAAACAATTTGTTAACACAGCAGAAAAACATCTCTCATTGTCCCTGCCTTCCAAATGTTCGGATCATCCTAATTTATGGTATGTTCAACCCACCATGACTTTCTACCCAACTGTGCCCACCTTCCATGCAGAGCCTCTACATTTGAACTCTTGCTATCTGAACTGAAAACCAAACAGATTTGGATAAATTTTGGAGATAGGCCTGAGAAACTTTGCAATCAGAACTTGTATTAATCGCTATCAAAACTTAGAAACCAAAGAAACCAGGAAAATACAGTATTCTCTCCGTATGAATTCTCACTATCCAAACCCAGAAGTAGGTATCCTGTTATCAAAGGGAAATGAGCACAATCTCTGTTTTTCATTGCTAACTTAATTGATGAAAGTATTATTATAGATTCGGCGCTAATTGTGAGGATAGCTAGAAAACTTTGTATCTTATTTATAATTGTATAGGGGAGTATGCCAGGGCTAGAAAAATACTGCATTCGTTTGGTTGTGAATGTATTTGCAATTCCAAGATTCCACAGGATAGTCTATCAGCCAACAGTCAACCCGAAAAGTTATAAAACATGCACCTGCGTGAGTGTTCATCGAGTGTCAGATGAAGATTTTGATTATAACATGTGCCGGTCTTTTGTAATCTATCGTTAATAATAATTATAGCTTATAATTATTATAGCTCATAATGGCTGACACTGTTCTAAGTACTGTACATGCATGAATTCATCTAAATTCACGCCCATCCTATGGGGTAGGTAATATGATTGTGCCCATTTTACAGATGAGAGAAATGAGGCAAAGGGAAGTTAGATAACTTGCCCAAGGTCACACAGACGATGAGTGAACGAATTAGGATCGAAACCCCAGTCATTCAGGATCCCTGCAGCCTGGCTGCCGAGATACACAGTACTGCTGCCCCATGAGTGAGGAATGCATGGTGCCCTGGGGACAGGAGGGCTCCCAGGCTTCTTGTTAATAAAATGCAACACAGGGTGGGAAGATTGAGTATTGCTTTTAAGGGAGGTGCCACCTGGAACTTCTCCATCATGCCACAATGAAGAGAGTTGGACCAGCAAGCCAACAGTGCAGAGAAGAAAGATGGAAAGAATTTCCATCCTTGATAATGTTGAAGAGTCATGTATTGTATTTCACCCATTTTAAGACAAATATTTCTCATACATTAACATGTCTATAATGAGATATGCATACCATAATCAGTATGCCAGAGTTTAATGAGCAGCTGTTCTTTTTCAGTGGCACATACAATAACAGTGAATTTTTCAGTCAATGGTATCTTAGATGCAATGACATATCATAATTAGCCTTTCAGACTCTGGACTGTTTGTTATGGAGATAATACAATTTCCTTACTGTTTAAACTGGTTGAGCTGTGCTTTTCTTGTACCTATAGCTTCAATTGTCAGTCCGGATACACACTGGCCCTTCTATACGACTGAGTCTCCATTGCTGTCATGGAACTATATGGGAGTAGTTAGGGATATGTATGGATGCAGTGACCAGCTGCCGGGAATTTCCTACAGGTTCAAGGTCACGGACTACCCCATTGGCTACACCTGGGCCCAGTCTTTTAGGAGGTTGGTTTTTGATCATTTAAGTTTCATCTCAATCTTTTTTCCATTTCCCCTTCCTTTTGAAACTTAAATATATGAAAAATGCAGTTAGAATATGTACTCTTTTTCTCACTGTCTCTCTCTCTCATATACACACACATATAAACACACACAGACACACAGATACATACTCATATACACACATACAAACATATACACACATACACACACATATAAACACATACACACACACACATACAGACACACACACACCCCCAAAAAAGGCTGAAAAACTGAAAATCAACAACTCTTTTTAAAATACATTAGAAAATGGAGATCTCAAGACAAACTGCTGTCCCCCAAGTTAGAGAAACAGGTTGATAAAGGGAATCACGACTGGCCACAGCAGAATCCCAGTAGTAGAAAACTGCGCGGGAACCAGTACTGAGGTGGGAAAAACAAAACTGTCATTGACAAACTGCTGGAGGCTCCAAGTGGACAAGTTTGGAAATTAAAATCTCTTGGCTGGGGTTGTGGGGGGAGGCAGTCTTAGGGAGATCCCCACATTTTTGTGAGTTTTACTGCCAGGAGCCTTTACCAGGTTCTCACAGTGAAGAACAGAGAAAAAAATCCCTCTTGCTTCCCACAGAGGATGTGGGGGGAAAGAACCCTTTTGGCGCTGTGTTCTAACAAGACCCGCCCTGAAGAGCGACTGGGGTTTGGCCATATATTAGCCAACCTGGGAGAAGAGCAGTACCCAGCTCCAGCTCACTCTAGCCTTCCTGTCTCACTTAAAGGGAAAAAGAAACAAAACAGCAAAACAGAGAAGCACTTTTGGAGATCACAGCCCAGGGACACAGACTCACTAAGAGACTAATCATAGAATTATAGAACACTTCCCCTCCCCCATACCTTGTCACCATATCAGTAGGGCTCCTATAAGTTAAATAACAACAGGGTCCTGTATTGAAGAACTGTGCCTCTCCCAATGTTATTTCAGAAGCCTTTGGAAAAACCCAACGGTAATAGGTGCAATAAAAACAAGGACACCAGAGAAAATTTTAGCCTCTGACACCTACAGCTACAGCAAAAAGCAAACACAGCCTAACCTTTAGCTGGATAAACAAAACCTCACACTAAAGATCTACTCACCTCAGTTCCCTTTGTCCAGGACGGCATATCCAACTTTCAACACAAAAACACAAGACATAGTAAAATATTAAAAATGCAATTTGGGCTGGGCACAGTAGCTTACACCTGTAATCCCAGCACTTTGGAAGGCCAAGGCAGGAGGATTGCTTGATGCCAGGAGTTTAAGACCAGCCTGGGCAACATAGCAAGACCCTGTCTCTACAAAAAATAAAAAAATTAGCTGGGCATCGTGGTGTGCACCTGTAGTCCCAGCTACTCAGGAGACTGAGGGGGTAGGATCACCTGAGTCTAGGGGTTCTAAGTTGTAATGAGCTGTAATCACATCACTGCACTCCAGCCTGAGTGACAGAGTGAGACCCTGTTTCAATAAACACACACACACACACACACAATTTGAAAAAAAGAGCAAGCAGAAGAACCAGATTCAGATATGGCAGATGGCAGAGAGAGTGGAATTATCAGATCAAATATTTAAAACAACTATAAGTAATATGCAAAGGCTCCAATGTAAACAGTGGACACTATGCAAGAACATACAGGTAATGTAAGTAGAGAGATGAAAATGCTAAGAAAAAATCAAAAGGAAATGGTAGAAATAAAAAACACAGTTAACAGAAATGAAGGATATTTTTAATTGGCTCTCCAATAGACTGATTATGGCCAAGGAAGTAAGAGACAAAGGAACAGAATAAAATAGTTGAAACAATAATGACTTGGAATTTGCCAAAATTAATGATAGATATTAATGATAGATGAAACCACAGATCCAGGAAGCTCAGAGAACACCAGACAGGATAATTAAAAATGACATCTAGGCATATCAGACTCAAACTGCAGAAAATCAAAGATGAAGAGAAAAACTTGGAAGAAGCCAGAGAGAGGAAAAAAAAGCCTTAACTATAAAAAAGCAAGAATAGCAATTACATTGGATTTTTTCAGAAAACATGCAAGCAAGAAGAGAATAGAGTATGATATTTAAGACACTGAAAGAAAAATATTGCCAACCTAGAATTCTGTATCCAGGGAAATTATCCTTCAAAACTGAAAAGGAAACAAAGATCTTCTTAGACAAATATGGAGAGAATTTGTTGCCAGTAGACCTGGCTTGAAAGAAATTGTTAAGAGAAAAAAGAAGGAGAATGATGTACATCAGAAATTCAGGTCTATATAGGGAAATTCAGATCATTAGAGAAATAACAAATGAAAGGAAAATAAAATTTTTCATTGTCCTTATTCCTAATTGATCCAACAGATTACAGTTTGTTCAAAATAATAATAGCAACACTGTATTTGGTGATAATAATTTAAGTATAAGCTAAATGAATAACAGCAATGTTATAAGGGACAGGAGGGAGGAATTGGGAATACTTTGTTATAAGGTGCTTGTACTAGCTGGGAATGGTATAGTGTTATTTACAAAAGGACTTGGATTAGCTATAAATGTATGCTGCAAATTAAAGAGCAACAATTAAAGAAAGTCTTTTTAAAAAGTATAATTGATATGCTAAGAGAGGAGAAAAAAATGGAATCATATAAAATATTCAAGTAAAACCAGAAAAAGCAGAAAAAGAGTGAAAGACAAAAAAAAATGAAACATAGAACAAATATAAACAGTAACAAATACGATAGAAATTAATCCAACTATATCAATAATCATTTTAACTGTTATTGGTCTAAATGTACCAATAGAAGGACAGAGACTCATATGTTGGTACAAGAAACTCACTTTAAATATAAAAAACACACACATATTAAAAGTAAAGGGATGGAGAAAGATATACCATGCTAACACCAATCAAAAGAAAGTTGACTATACTAATTTCAGAGAGAGTAGATTACAGAGCAAGGAAAGTTATCAGCAATAAAGAAGAGCACTATATAATGATAGAGGGGATAATTGTCCAAGAAGACATAACAATCCATAATGTATATGCACCTAACAACAGAGCATCAAACTATGTAAGGTAAAAACTGATAGAACTTCAAGAAAAAATAGATGAATCCACAATTAGAATTAGAGACATCAATCAAAAATGAACAAATCCAAGAGGCAAAAAATCAGTAAGAACACAGTTGAACCGAACAGCACCATCAATCGACTGGATCTCATTAACATCTACAGACAACTTTATCAAACACACATTCTTGTCAAGCTCACACAGAACATTCACCAGGACAGACCACATTCTGGGCCATAAAACACACTTTACCACATTTTTTTAAAAAAATAGAAACCATATGAACCATCCTCCATGACCACAATGGAATTAAATTAGAAATCAGTAACAGATAGCTGGAAAACCCCCAAATACTTAGAAATTAAAGAAAATGTTAAGTTGGTTAATAATACACCAGTAGTAATACACAAAGATCATAAAAAGTAAAGTGACTGCATTTGTCTGAATAAATAAAATGGCAAAAGTGAAGTGTCACTGTAGAGTGAGCACAGCTTGGGCCCATCCTCTGAGCTATGGCTAATCCCAGCCTAAATTCCTTTAACCACCATTTTGTCAACCTCCCTGCTTCCAGCAACCTTGTCCCATGAGCCTCCACTACCAGGCACCGTCCATCCTACATTCCAGAAGTTCTCCACTCATCCCCATCTCTCTCTTTAGCTATTTTCACCTTACATTATCCTAGCTCCACGTCTCTGCTGTGCTCCAGAAAACCTTTTACAAAACAAGCATGTTTCCACCACAAAACACATAGAAGAAGTTTTCTCCCACTCTCTTCTCTAACTGTGTTTAATCCTCTCCATTTTTCAAGTCCCCAACTTGTAACGAAACATTAGGTGTGTTTTTATTTCATTTTTGTAAAATATAAACTTTATATGTTAGCACACACCATAAAAAAGTCTAGGAGTAAATTCAACAAAAAATTAAGTGTTGTTTTGTTTTTTTTTTCCTGGATGGCGAGATTACAGATTTTATTTCAAGCGTTTGTTCTGACTACGAGTTAAGCTCAGAATGGAACTAGGTTTCCCTACTTCTCATTAACAAGTGGCTTCCCAATCCCCCAAGCCAAAGAGTTCTTAACTCAATTGATACCCCTTCCCTGAAGGCGGGCTCAGTCTAAAACAGTTCAAATCTGGAAGAATGGACCAGATCAAGGAGTACTCTTGTAAATTTTTCACAGAAGATTAATCAATAATATGATGGCTCTATGCAAATTGATAGTATAGAGAGAGGTGACCCGAAACTGATATTTACATCTTCATAAGAAAGACTGCTTCTTCTTCCACCAGGGTAACCTTTCCCCCAGTTGGTATAATGAACTCCTCGTCCGTCTGTCCAAAGGAACGTGTGTTCTGAATTGACATCATTCAGCCCGATCCAGGCATTAAAAGTGGAGTCTTTCATGTGATAGGTAAGAAATGCTGAAAGAAAGTTTCACAAAATAATGTTAAACTTCGAGGGCTGCTACTCAAACTGTGAAAGCTATTTCAAATAGATTAATGTCAAAATACTGAGCATGTGATTCATGTCTTTATCGCTATTTAAAAGCACTTACCGTGAAAACAGACACATTCTGAACTTAGCATTGTGTTATCGCTTGAGCCTTGGACTTTGAAAAGTTTCTTAACAATAAAAGTCTAGGTTCTATCTAGGCCACTGCAGAGAGTCGTGCAAGCTGCACCCTGCCTAAGGACATCAGGTTGAGAGAGCAAAAGAAAACCGAAGTCCACCCCAAGCCTCAGTGTGCACTTTGTGCATCCCAGTCTGGATGGTGGTTTCCCACTATCGCGCGGGACGTGGCACATTTTTCTATTCATAAAAAAGTCATCATATGGGCTAGTGCTGTCTTGCTTCTATAAATAAGATAATCTGATTATAATAACATGGAAAAGAAAAGGCTCCTAACTGAGAAAAGTTCTGAAAAACAAAAATTGTTTGTCAATACAAGAAGCATTAGGCTAATCAAATGATCAATACCTCGGGTTGCCAAACCAAGAGTTACACAACTGGGACTTCTCCTGGGTGGGTAACCCTAGAGATCGGTGGCCATGCACTGAGTGTGCCTGAACCCAGGGGGCCATCTCCATGCTAAAGTGCTCACATCACTGGGCGACAATATTGAACAAATATGGCTTCTTGCTTTCTGTCAACTCTGGGGCAGAGAGGATGGTGGCAAACATCTAAAAGCCATAAATGGTTTAATTGTCCATGTGCCCCTCCCTTTTCCTTAGCCCACCTGCCTTGTGGGGCCAGCAACAGTGCCCCAGCCATTGACTTTTAGGCAGATGAGCACCTACCCATTCTACAGAACAACAATTTGCAAACATGTATGCTTAAATAGGAAATGGAATGACTGAGCACTTGCACAAAATGCAAAAGAGAAGTCCACAGAGATAAAATTATCTGTCCATTCATGAACAAGTAATTCCATGAATGAGCCATGGCTATACGCTTATTCTTTCTGTAGAGTAGAAAAGGCAGCAGCCACCTTGCTTGGAGGTTCACATTTTTCTCAATTAACTAAAAATTTTTGTAAAAAACTACTGTTTTTGGACATTTTTAGAGAGAGAAGAACATGGGTAGATATTTATTTTTGGTTTTATTTTGTTTCCAAAATAAGATCAGAACTTTTGCCTTGTCCCTCAATGTGAAATGAAATATGGAAGTGCTCTACCTGCCAACATTCAGTGCTGACTTCTTTTCTGCCAACAGCCACAATAAGAATTCAACAACGTGTGCCTGTTTTGCCAGGAATAATGTTATTTTATCTGAAAATTGTTTCCTTCTGCACATCTCTATTATCCAGGTTCTATTCTGTTATGCCAGGAATCAGCACTTTGTGGTTAAGGGAGGAAATCAATGATTGTGTTTCTCTGCTGGGCAGCCAAGCCCCAAATGGGGTAGACAGAGAAATGTGAACTTTGTATTCTTGTATTGCGTCCTATGGTTTGACCCTTTTCTTTCAGTGTCTGGCAAGTTGCTCAACTTGTCATAAGTCCTCGGTGAAAGCTTGGTTGATTTATTGTACAGTGTGTTCTAAGGGAGCACATGGCAGCATCTATAGAGTAAAATAAACATTTGGTAGAGCACCATGCGGGTTTCTAGTGTCTTTTTATTTTTTTTTGTATTTTTTGAGACACATCATTTCTGTTTTTAGTAAATTATTTTGGAAGTTAAAGAATCTCAGAAAAGAAAACGTATGCAATATCTAATCCGCATCTCTCCTATAACATCCTCATAAACAACAAACAACGATGGAACACCTTCTGTACTATGGGCCAGCCAATATAAGTGACCCTATAGCATCCATCTGAGCACCTTCCAGTTTAAGCATTTTCACAGCCCTTGAGAAACCTCATCTCAAACACAAAGCAGTTCTGTTTCCTAATTTTGAGCCTAAAACCATTTCCCTATAACTGCCACTCATTGGTTCTAGGTCTTCCTTCCGGGGCCACACAAGATAATCCTTCAAAGCCCACAGTCTCTCTTTTCCAAGCTATATAACCTGAGGCTCTTTCAATCATTATTTGCTTGCAGCGGTGTTCAAACCCTTCATCAGTTTATTCTGAATTTCCTGTACTTGGTGGTCAACATCCTCCTTAAAGTACAAGTCACAATTTAATCTAACACCTGTTTCAGTGAAAACAGCCCCAAAAAGATCACGCAAAAGTGGTAAGTACCTCTTTTATTGACGACACTATAATGGATTTTACAATCTGCTATATGGATATGGAGAATTTTTCTCCTTCATAGCTCCGGCTTATCTTTATGGTTTAGCAAAAATTTCTCCTCCATTTGTTCAAAGTTTGTATTTAAAATATCAGTTTTATTGTATGACAAGTTATATGATCAAGTGACTAGAAGGGCAGTAAATGGGAAATCGGCAATTTTTTATCTTATTCTTAGAAGTACTCGTCTTTGGCTCTTTGGGGAGAAAGAGGGTGGGATTTAAACTGGACAGACTTAGGTTTGATTCCCAACTCTACTGCTAAGCAGGCAAGCTCCTTCACACAAGGCTCTCTGAACACCATTACCCCATTCACAAAAGGGAGTAATAGCACCTGCCTTATAGAGTCTTTCTGACAACAGAAAAGGACTTTATGTAAAAAGCTCAGCATGGTGCCTACAATTGAACAAAAACAAAATAGTTTTCAATCAGTGTTTGATTTTTTTTCCCACCTATTCCTAGTTTTTACTCAGGAGAAAACAAAAAATTGTTTACTATCAGCAATATGCTACCATTTAATGGGCAAAATTACATATTTCAATGCATCATTGATTGCAGAATGGCCTGCATACCTTGTTCTTTTTCATTTTGTATGGATACCAGATTGCCTCCAAATCCCATGCAAGCCTTTCGTGCCTCTTGCCAACTTTTTCTTTCTTCTTCGGCAAATCCAAAGATTTGGAAACACTGCAATGAAAGGAGAAAGGAAAAAGCCATAAGGGTTAACTAGAGATAATAAAGTTTCCTCCGCAGAAATCAAAATTAATCATGAAGATTATGGCTAAATATAAAATTTTCTCACAACCAAATCGAGATTTTAAAAAATTAAGTGAGTTTTATGACCCCCCAAACTTTCTTTGTGAGGTTCTATTCTACCTTGGGATAAAGGGTATAACGATTTGGATATTATCCCAAGTATGCTCTCAATTTTCATAGAAAATTTATCATGAGAACCTTCACCTATTCTGGCCCCAAATTTTCTAAAGTAATCAGGTTAAGCAAAGGTGAACTCTGAGCTGAAAGATTTGCATTGGCACCCTCCATATTGATCAATGCCGAGATTGCAACTAATCCTCCTAGTACCTTGTTATTGTAAAACTTCCAACCTTCCTTACAGCCCGATGGGACTGAGGGTGTGGTCGGCATCGCCGTGGCGTTGATGCTGCTGTTGTGTCGCTGGCAGATGAAGGCATTTGGGTAACCACAGTTAATGTCATTCCAAAACCCTGGCAAAGAACAAAATCGTTAAATTAGATTTCCATGTTTATGTTCAAAAACACTCTTCTTCAAAAATGTATTGATATTTTATATTTGTAAGAATTCTCAAAAATGACTTAGACTATAATCAAGCTTTAGTTTTACGTAAGTGACTAGAAGAATCCATGCAGTTCTTTTGCTCTTTCACTTAAACTAATAAAAGTTGAACTTCATAGAAAGCTTTCTATGAGCCAAGCATGTACTTGGTTTTACAGATATATTGTCTAAATAGTGATAACTAATAATAATAATCTCAAAATACCTAAACTTTATGTACATCAAGCATCTGCATTGTATTGTAGATGTTATTATCTCATTTTATCTCCTCCCATTTTATGGAATAATAAAGAGCTGAAGAGAGAGATAAAGGAGGTAGATAAATATATTCTGGATATTTTCCTGAAATCAGAACATGAAAACTGTTTCATAATTTGAGGAGTAAGAAGATGGACTATACCCTTTATCAGTGTAAATGTTAAGCATCCATTCTCCTCACAGATTGAATGGGTAATTCTATACAATTAGAATTCTCCTTTATTCTTATCCTGCCTGGCTTAGGTGCACAACTTGCTACTTTCAGCCTAGGGATGTAGGAAATGACACATCACACCACGAAGCGAATTCAAGAATATTTGTGTATCGTCTACCTGAATTTGAATACATGGTTACACAGTTTTCATCCTCATTTGCAAAATTGGGTTCCCCTGTGGCCCAAGACACATAATCCACCTTGCTTCCATCCATCCAACTGGAAAAGAAATTTCAGGCATTTTGCAACAATCCGGTCATTAGAACAGTTGGCCACAGTCTACTGGAGGGAAATGATAATTCAATCCAAAAGAAGGAAAGTAGAGAGAATGGTGGGAAAACCCCAAATGCCTGGGTGTTTGGTGTGTCCCAGGCACTGTGCTCTTCTGTAACCACCCTGATGTTTTGGCTAGTCTGTCTTTTTTTCCCTTCTTGGAAGAAACTACCTTTAGTCCTGAAGCGGGAGAAGAAACAGAGATCTCAACTGCTCTGGAAGTGAGTGAGACACAAAAATCCTCCCACAGTTATCCTTGGGGATGATTCTCATGATACAAAACCACCCACGGAGAGGTAGAGGACTTAGAATTTCTCATCAGGCCCATTCTCTGATTCTGATGTTTACTCTGGTTTCTTGTAAGGGAGGTGGGCCAATGCTTATTTTCACAAATTTTAGAACTTCAGAGACTGTGAGAGCTGGAAGGGGAGCATAAAATTATTGAATTTGACCTTTTCGTTTTAGAGATGATAAAATGGGTGTTTGTCCAAAGGAACATCAAACATTTCCTATTCTTTAAAGATAATAACCTTGAATTTATATCTCTATTGCTTTTCGTTTTAGAGATGATAAAATGGGTGTTTGTCCAAAGGAACATCAAACATTTCCTATTCTTTAAAAATAATAACCTTGAATTTATATCTCTATTGCTGCTCTAGGATGGCAATAAAGTCCTCCGGAATACATGTGGCTAAAATATCTGTTGCATGAGCCAGGGAGACATAGCTGCTCTTCAAACTCTGGAGAACACACGAATTAGTGAACAAGAAGAGAAATCCCCAAAAATGTACTATTTTCTTCACTCTCATAGCTTTTCCTGGCTCCTATATCTAATGGAAAACAATACAGTCATTCTTTTAAAGGGAAAATATTTTATGCAGTTGAAAGAGTACTTCAAAATATTAATAGTGCTGTTATCACAGTGAATGGTGCCAAAAAAAAAAAAAAAATCTTTGGTTCCAGGCGCCAAGGTTAGTCCAGATTGGATCATAAGTATTTAAATAAATTCATTATCCATACCTGTCCAATACATCTTTTTAGTAGATTATTTACTGACAGATGATGATACCCAAAAACAAAGGTAGGTGAAGTTTTGCAAGATTAAATCCAATTTTGAGCTGTTAGCTGGAAATTTATAGTGTTTAAAATATTTAATAGGATTATTTTAAATTCTTTTTAATTTTTTTTTAAAGATACTTCGTAGATAGGGAATGCTATAGGATTTTTTAAATGTAATTCTGCAAAGCAAAAGTCTCAGAATAACTCAGGTATTTACCAGATCACTATCCCAAGCAAAGTTATTTTAGCTTGATTTACTTACGCAAACTTTTTATCGAAGCTGATCAATAAACCAATAAAATATGCTTCCTGTGCATCATTCCTGTTCACCTGAAACATGGAAGTTTACAGATAGCTCAATTTATAATCACATATTCAGCAAGTTCTTAAACAAAACCTACATATTCACGAGGCAGCCTATTGGAAACCTTTTCTAAAGAGGAATTCATGCAGAGATGTTGTCGATTCTACATCATGTTTTTCAGGGAAATAAAAAGAAAAATATGTGCACAACTGAACAACGTGCATTTATAAAGCAAATACCTTAAGCCATTCTCTATAATATTAAATGCCTATAGTAGTTAGGTTGTTGATGGCATTCTTTAAAAAAAAAAAAAGCAGTCAGTTGAGATTATACATGAAAGAAAAGACTTTATATACATATAAAGTAAAATCCATGCATATATACACACATATACAATTCATATATATGTATATATTTTTTCAATATTAGGGAATATCCTGAGAATTTCAAAGCAGAGTATATCCATAAAGATAATGATGAATAAGATTATACTCTAGTACCTTTATGATCAAACAATTTTTTATTCTGGGCTCTGTGATTCTGCACTAAATATTTAAACAATAAGGCATGATTTCTGTGATGGCCTCCTCCCCTGACAGTCACATCTTTACCTCTGACTTCAAGAGGTGCAAATTCAGCACATAATTAGAAACTGTGCCATGGGGTACCAACTGTAGACATAATGTTTATCACACATTACTCTTCCATTCTTAAATTAATCATGTTCTTACATATTTCCATAGAAACTTCTTTTCACTTTCACTTTGAATAGAAACAAGATCTCCAAAATTCCTCTTGCAAAATGCCCGTGCATTGTCCATGGTTTCCTTCTCTTTGCTAAAATAATACTGGTAGTCTTTGTAGATAACCCACCCATCTTCAGTGACTGGTGGATCTGAGAAATTAATGAGAAACGGTGATGAATTTTACTTAGACAAATTTAAAAATCTGGTCTCTGTAGTACACAAAAGTGAAAAAGACAGAATAGCTGCAGGAGAGATATCTGCAACTCTGAGAGCCCAGAATAAGCAGAATGTCTATGACAAATACAGACTGAATTGCTCAGGGCCAAATATCTACTTTCTGCCAATCTCGTAAAAATTAGCCACTTTTTCTGCCCAACTAAGTCCTCGTGTTACTTTCATCAATAGGATGGTGTAGATGGGAGGGTGCAAATACATCTACCCATGATGTTCTAGATCCAAGAACTGGGAACTACAAAAAGCAGATTTCATCCCAACATTAGAAAGAACTTCTGGCAGATGGACTTGGTTGCTTCAGGGTAGAATTGGAAAACCTAGAAATTCGCTTATCACGAGGGCTCCCAAGGTTTTTTCCAAACCATAGGATTCTACGGTTCTGGGCTATAGTAGGTTGAATAAAGGCTCCCAAAGATAACCAGGTCCTGATCCCTGGATCTTGTGAATGTTATCTTATATGGAAGAAGGGACTCTGTAGATGTGATTACATTAGGGAGCTTGAGATGCAGAGATTATCGCGGATTATCTAGATAGGGTCTAAATGTAATAACGAATGTCCTTCTAGTGGGAGGCAGGGGGAGATTTGACTACATAAGAAGGTGACAACGTGACCACTGAAACAAGATGCTCCATTGCTGCTTTTGACGCTGGAGGGAGGGGCCGTGAGCCAATGAATGCAAGGGCAGCTGCTCTACAAGTTGGCAAAGGCAAGGACATGAGTTCTCCCTTAGGGCCTCTGGAGGCAGTATGGTCCTGCTGACATCTGGATTTCAGCTCAGTGAAACTGATTGCAGATTTCTGACTCCCAGAACTGTCATGTGTGTTATTTGAAGCCACCAAGTTCGTGGCAATTGTTCCAGAAGCCTTTGCAAACTAATATATGTGCTGAAGGAGGAGAAACCTGGGTCCTTGGATTGGACTCACGAACCGTTGAGAAATTATATTAACAGCCTTCATGGTTGTGCCTATGAGCTTCTCTCTGAAGGGAAGATCTAAACTCTCATCATGAGATTCTCAAAAGTATTAAGAACTTGTGCCTTCCACCTTCTCAGAGGACGTAATTTTTGCACTGAGAAAGGAAGGAAGGAAAAAAGGGCTATCAATACAGAGATCAGAAAATAAGAAAACACCTACTATCTTGCGGAGCTGGTGTTGGCTCGGGTTTTGGTGTTTCTCCTGTAAAACAAGAGAATATTAGATACAAAATGTGTTTGAACGTTTGCTATTACATATCCTTCTATTTTTACTACTTTCATGGGTCAATATTGCTAAAAACCATTCTTTTTCCTTTTTTTCGCTCCCCTTTCTCTTTCCAATGAATCGTGTTGTAGAGAGGAGAATGAAGGAAAAGAGAATTAGGAGTTAAAAGTTAAACAAATTAGGTGCAAGAATAGTTACCACAAATTGGAAGACAGTTTTCAGGCACAAAGAGCATCATATAAAAGAAGAAGAACATGAGTTTTAGAACCAGGAAGCCTCACTTCAAATCCCAAACCCGGGTTTCAATTATTTAGCCCTAATTTTGTCAGTTACAAAAACGGTTTAGTAATATGCATAAATATGTAAAATATGTGAGTTATTGGTATGTAGTAGGTGTCCAGTAGATGTTAGCTTCCAGGCAGACATCTTATAACTAGCTGTGTTTCATTATTTGAAACTATGAAATGTGAACTATTGATTTATAAAATATGGAATATGTTTTCTTTAAAGAATCCTATTATTTTTAAATGCGTAGTTTTACTAAAAGCTAAATGAAATATTTTTCTTTCCAATTCGTTAATGATATATCTGTATTTTACTGGAATCTGACAAAGGAACTCAGATTACCTAGTTTGGGGGTTAACATATTCAACATCTGCAAGAGTAGAGCTACTATTAATAATATTAAATAATACAAAAAGGATACTAGCCATTGGCAGCTGGGAGACCTTTAATAAATAACTGGCTACTACTGATTCCTCTATTCTGGAAACTTTGAAAGCCATAATCTAAGCAGAAAGAGTCATGGAAATTAGCAAAGCAATGAGGTATCTCTAGCAATAGAGTCGGGACAGTGGCCAAGATTTCCCAACAGCAGAGGGCAATGCAGTTCCATTTATCTGTTTACCACAGAGGAGGTCGATGTATGTATTTTGTTTAACAATAGATTTGTTTATCTGAACATTAGAACCTGGATCCTCTGACCTCCACATCTGACTTGGATATGTGGCACTTTCTGAGTCATCGATAATGACTGATAGCATTCACATTTTTTGATCAACAAGACGGTAGATATAATAGCATCAGTGCCTTTACACATGGTGCCTGTTCTTTGTGTTGAAACTTTACTTGGGAAATCAATATTTAGAATATTCAGACTTGGGGCAACCTTCACCTATTTGATGACTCACATAGATGGTCAGAAGGTGAAAATTCTCAAAAAAGAGATTGCATTTTAATTACTCTGCTTACAGTGTAGGGCACCCCCCCACGTCTGCCACTATAGAACCTGGACGGGAATCAGAGCTGCTCGTGGGAACTATTTGGGAGGACGTGACTCTTGTCAGGATTTCTGCGTGGCCTTTTGATCTTCTGTTCCTTTGGAACATTTATCTGTGCTCAGCGACTTCATTCTTATCCTGTGAAATGATGGGCCCTGACAGTTCCCTTATTTTGTTATTTGGGGTTTTTTGTTGTTGTTGTTGTTGTTCTGCTAATAAAGGAAAGATACTAGGGTGTCAGGAGGTTCGTTCTCCAACCTGAGATAAAGGGAAGGACAGGCGATCATACCTTTTCGTATCTGGCAAATCCAGTTGTTAAGGTGTTCACAGTTAATATCATTCCAGGACATACCAGGGTCACCTTTCAGCTCACCACAGTATTCAACATTCTGATAATTATTAGGTTCTCCATACGCCCAGTTTTCATATGAAACCTATATTAGAAACATTAAATCATAACCATCAACCATTGGTCAGCCCAGTGCCAGTTTTCTATACAAACAGAAAAAGAAAAACATGTTGGCAATGTTTTATTCATTTACTTTTTATCACAATAGCTTTGCTTTGAAAGTACAGTTCATAAACATGGGTAGAAAAGAAATAGCTTTCATTACATGGAAACTTGTGAAATGGAAGAGTATGCAATTGATTATTATAAAATTTTCTTTACTTTTATTAAGGAGAATGGATTCAAGGGTCACAAAAGTGGGATTCATACGTAAGAAAAGCTCCACTTAGTATTGGGAGTTGCTAAATTTACAACCCAGTCATAAGGGATAATGTTTCAGTGTGTTGTTGGAAGCTTTTTCTTTATTAACTAGGTAGGATAAAGAAATACAAACAATTCTTCTTGCAAAAGAAAAAGACCTATAAAATATTGCTAACAAAGCTACCAAACTTTGCCAAAACGAACAGTGGGAACCCAATGGAGTCCCTGGTTTAGGTCCTTTATGGAGTTTTCCATGTGGAATCACAGCCCACAGGGTCTTAGCCTAAGCATGATAATATATTTTCCAGAGATGTAAATATAAAATTCAAATATCAACAGAGCCATCAAATAAACCATCCACCCAAGTGCCTTGAAAAATTGCTGGTGAACTGTGAGAAGGGATAGAATTGAAAATATACAAAATCACTTCCGGTGATGACGAGGGCTTCTTAATATTGCAGCATGTGCCAATGATCTCTCACTTCTCCATTCCTGAGAATGGAGAAGTCTGACAAAGCCTAATGTTTATAAATGGGAATAACAAAAATGTTTCCTGTTCTACTGATCTATACGTTTTTAAGTTTACCTGCATGCCAATTTTGCATGGTAGAATGAAGGTATTATTTTATATAAACTAGTGGAATGAGCTTTCATTCTAATTTTTTTTTCATCCAGTCAACTATGGCTATGCCTTGAATGACTAAGAGAACTAAATTGGGTTGGGAACAGGATGCTGATCCTAAAATAGAATTTATTTTTCTACCTATTGCAATGACCTGCCTTACTAAAAGTTTGGGTTAACCCAAAAGATAACATCAAGATAAATACCTAATAAAGTACAAAAATGATATATGAAGTCAAATTACTCACAGGAGAACCATCACTCCAAGTGAAGCCTTCTGAAGGACTTCCGTATGTCAACCCCAACCAAAACAGTTCATGGTAGCTTCCACTAGTCCTGCAATAACCAAAACATAAAGAAAGCATGTGCTATGGCATGAAACAAGTCCATTAACCTCCAAAACATAAATGAGTAGTACACGAGTAAAGAGATTTCATGACCAAATATAATTTCCGCAATAGATGTTCATTTTGGTGCATCCCATAAATATCCTAGAAATGGGCCGCTACTTGAGAATAAATAATCGCAAAGCATTGATTGTCATTCATTCGCTCATTTATGTAACAAATATGTACTGAGTGTCTTGTACTTTTATAGAGCAATTCATCACAGAATTTACACCTGTAAAATTAAATGATGTGGAAGTGAAACTCGATCAAAAAGGGCCTATGGAGTTGGAAGATGATACAGTTTCTTAAAGTAGCTTCCTGAGCCAAAAATCTCATAACTATAAGGATTTTCTCCACATTATTAGCACAAATAGGTAAAAGAAAGGAGTGTTAGGTAGAGAAGATACTTACGTTATCAACCGCCATATTGTTTGCTGTTCTTCTTTATTGTTGATACTGGCCAGATCTCCCCCAAGAGCTCTACAGAAATCTCGGGATTCAAACCATGTTTTCTTCTCATGTTTTCCTTTTGCAAACAGCTAAAGATGATATGGTTTCAGAAATTATTTTACACTTCATAGCTTGTTAAACCAAAGAAACAATTATTTACTTTTGATGAGATTCCATTTGCAGAAAAGCAAAACATTGCAATGGCCTAAAACAATGTCATTCTTTGGATTTAAAAATCAATTTACAAGTGAATATGTGGGTAACAAAACTGGGGGATCATTTTCTTGAGAAAACAAAATTATGATTTAAAATAATATTATTTTATAGCAGAGGAAAAATTAGATTAAAATCTTAGAAGGTTTAGGCATATGAGTTAGGTATATAGCTCTTGTTGAAAACAGGGTTATATTGGCTAAATATGAAAAGTGACATTAAATGAGAAAAAAAATGAAAGCAACTTTTGATGCAGAGAAAGTAAACATGAATAAGGAAAATTTTAAAGAAAATAACCTTCCTAAAACTGTGTTATAGTTTGTTATCCTATTTAAACAGTGAATAACCAGGTAATCTTTCAACACTTTGCTGCTATTGTCCTTTGAAACTGCCTGGTATTTTTCTTTATGGCTGCATATTTTACCTATTGAGCACATGCAACAACAGACACTCCTTTGGCAGGAATGTGTCATACGCTAAACTAAATTTAATAGATTATATAATTTAGGGACTATGTCATATTGTCCAGGGGACTGCAAGGAGAACAGTGAAATGCAATCAACAGTGACAGCCCAGGACATACCTACCAGTATGCAAACAGTAAGGAGTTAATTGTGGCCACTGACTTTTATAATTTTCATTCATTGTTACCTGTGAGTCATGGCTCCCACCTCATAGGTTTATGAAAAAAGGGACTTTTGGACTGTGGACTATGGCTGCCCCAGCTGTCATCAAGCAACCCTAGACAACCTTCACCTCATCCCTAATTTAACTTCAGCTCCCTGGAAAAAGGTGTCTTGATGAAGTATCCTCATAAGTAGCTCCCAAGACTCCTATGAGCACTTAAACTTGCTAGACTGTGACATAAGATTTTACTCTCACCTAGATGTTATTAATAATTCTCACATCTTAATACCTACAAAGGTGGTCTATATGTTCCCAAACAAACGCTACCCCGAGGACCTCTAAAACTGCATAATTTCTAGTGAGGTGCATATTTTGATTTGTTGAACATTCCCCTAGATATTCTCTCTGCTGGAACCCCTTGTTCATTTCCCAGCTCTGGATAATTCTGCTGCTTCTTTCACAGAACTGCCACCAAATCCCCATAGCCTACCACCCTTGGGCAAAGGGATGTGGCTAGGATGAAACTGGCCTTTGTGTAGTAACTCAAAAGTTCCCAAAGGTACCTGATTTGCTTTGTGTTAGCCCTCAAATAATCCATTTACAAATCTCTTCTGTCTTGGCCAGACACATCCCCTTCCATGCAAACTATGTTTCAGCCCTGACTAGCCAAGCTGGACTGAACAGCTCTTGGGTTTCTGTTGCTGCCAGTGGGAGTCATAGCTCAGCTGGCCATACCCCTCTTGAGATAGAAAAGACTAGACACCCTCACTCAGACACCATTCAACAGCCTTGCCAGACTGGCTTACAAGAAAAAGGAATGGCCCAACCTAGAAATGTATAGAATAATAGAACATTGCATTGTCATTTAATGGGCACTGGAAAGCCATGATTTATCAATACATAAAAAAAAAATGGAACATTCTCTCTAGAATGTCCATGTGGCATATTGCAGAAACCCCGGGAGAAAGGAGAGGAGCAGGGAGGGAATGAGAGCGGAAAAGCAGGTGAGGAAAGACATCTGTGAGTTGTGTTTGAGTGGTTGGTTGTGTTTGTGGTCTACATGCAACTGGTTGTTAATGTCCAATCAAGGAGCTCTTCAAAAACAACTGATGCCCAGGTCAATAGAATCAGAATTTCTACAGGTGGAGCTTGGGCAGCTGTGTTTTAGTTTTATTGTTTGTTTGCTTGTTTGTTAAGTCCTTAGGTGATTCTTTATTTAGGCTGAAGCATATTCCAAATTCTTTTACTAGCTTCGTAATTGACACTTACCTTGAAACACAAGCTTGTTTTGCTGGTGGTTCCCCAGTCCTCCGGGCATTTGGGTTCGGGAGTTGTAGTGGGCTCTGGTGGGCGGGTTACTCCTTCTGCCCAGTGCTTGCACACAAACTTTGCCTTTTCGTCACATTTCAAAACCTCCCATAAGCCCCCTGCAATCCCGGTTTTCATGGCAACGCACCCTGCCTTTCGCCCTGCGTTAAATACATAAAGTAGAATTCACTCGCCAGGTGTTTGCTGAAGGTCTCCCATGCTCACAGAAGAGAGTTCCAAACTGAGCATGTGATAAAGTCTGCACATGGTGAGGAAAGCTTTTGAACCATTGTTTGCCTATTTGTGTGGTCTATATCCCCAACTGAATTACGATCTCAAATGTAGGGGGGGGTTGATAACTTTTTGTATTTTAACATCTGACAGAATGCCCCACACTTAGTCATGTAGTGATGTCATATTTTTGTATGAGCAAATTTATTGTATGGTAAAAACAGTGCTTTAAATTTCTCTTCCTTCCTTTCTTTCCTTTCTTCTCTCCTTCCTTCCTCCCTTTCTTTCTCTTTCTCCCTTTCTTCCTCCTTCCCTTCCTTCCTTTCTTCCTTTTTTAATTCTTTTTTTTTAGTTAACACATTTTTTTTTACTTGGTTTTGTATCCACATGATTATAAAAAAGCAAACAGTGCTAATGATCCCTTTTTTAATTCTTTAAGATCCTTTTGTTCCTCTTCCGGGTAGGCCTCCCAGGATCAAAGTTCTTCCTGGACTTCAAAATGAAACGCCCCTGAGCTAGAGATGTTAGGTAAGTTACTCAACCGCACTGAACTTGCTTCCTTATCTTAAAATGCAATGTAAGACCTACCTTACACAGTTGTGAGGAATGCCAGCTTTAATGAACAAAAGTAAATAAAATAAAACGAGGAATATACTAAGCTTTATAGTTTATAATTCTGTTTCACAGTTAGAATATTTCCAAATAGTAATTAACTAAGAGCATTGAACATCAGGATTCTTTGCTGCTAAGATGAGATCATTTTTTTATGATTATTATTAGTCTTTTAAAGGACAGTAAGTGCTTAGAAGTCCTTCTCAAAGTTCTGGAAAGGGACACTTATTTCAGGATGTTTTCTCTGAAATCTCTGATTTCCTGACACCCCAAGAGTTTGCTCTGACTCCTATGATGGCCTCCTTGCCTTCCCACTACGGAGTTGAAACCTAGTAACTCTGGAATAGATGACACATGAGGTTGCCACATCCTGGAGGTCCCGTTTCAGTTCAGCTGACCTGATGCTCAGGCCAAGTCTCCTTATCCACTGCTCCTGAACTTGTGCCCTCATTCAAAGAGGTCAGCCTTCCTCAAGAGGGAACCACCATCCTTCCATCAAGGATATACCATAACAATGGATACAACTGAGTTGTGGCTCCAATTTGATCCATTTTGATTCCCCAGGGACATTCCAGGGTTAACCTCTCAGAATCCTACTACTGAATGAGCAACACAGGCAAAATTAAGCAGTTTCATCTACAGAGTAAGACTGACCACTCCTACCAATATTAAAAAAAAAAATTCGTACACAGTCAGCTTTTAATATACTATCCAGTTATTTTAAAAAATGAACCAAAATCTTACCATTTTTCAAAAAGTTCAATAATTTGATAAACTATAATCACACAATCCAAATTACTGATCTGTTTTCCTTATTGAAAGCTGAGAATGCAAATTAAAATAACTCCTGAAGATTAGGACATATTAGGCCAAGTAGTAAGTTCATATACTTGAGCTATTATTCCTTTTTTAGTTTTTTATTCAGGCACAATGTGATATTTGCTATAAAGGATGTTGACTTTTCTGTGTGTTGTCATACTGAATAATGTCATATGCTAGAGATACCAGTGCATAAAAAAGGCAAAAAATCTCTCAAAGTCTATTTTAAAAACAACTTGCAACATTGTACTAGCAAAGTCAAGTCAAAATTTATGGGGACGGCTGGGCGCGGTGGCTCATGCCTGTAATCCTAGCACTCTGGGAGGCCGAGGTGAGTGGATCGCTCAAGGTCAGGAGTTGGAAACCAGCCTGAGCAAGAGCGAGACCCTGTCTCTACTGAAAAAATAGAAAGAAATTAATTGGCCACTAAAAATATATAGAAAATATTAGCCAGGCATGGTGGCACATGCCTGTAGTCCCAGCTACTCGGGAGGCTGAGGCAGGAGGATCACCTGAGCCCAGGAGTTTGAGGTTGCTGTGAGTGAGGCTGACGCCACAGCACTCTAGCCTGGGCAACAGAGTGAGACTATGTCTCAAAAAAAAAAAAAAAGAAAAAATTTACAGGGAGGCAGGCAGTGCAAACAACACAGATTTGGGAATTACACAGATTAGTCTAAATCCACGCTTGGAAGCTTTCTCATCACATAAATTTTCTGAGTCCCAGTTTCCACTTCTTTTAAATGAAGATACTCAAACTTACCTTGCAGGGTTTTTATAAGAATAAAATACATCCAAAGCAAATAAAGAACTCAACCTGGTGGCACATGCAAGATATTGAAATAATGAGGTCTATAAGAGCACTATGTTTTGTTCCACCACCCAAATACACTAATATTTCAATTCATAGTTGCACTGAAAGCTTTTATATCCATTTAATATAGGTTTAAGTTTTCAGAAATGAGTTAACCATTTGGAAGTTTGTGATCATTTACAATTTCATAGTTTTCAAGGAGACCAGTACCAGATAACCTAGCAATATTTTCTTTTTCTTTTTCTTTTTTTCCTTAGAACACTGCAAACTCATTGGGAAATTTAGGGGAAAAAAAAGAAACAAAAGAAAAAACAAAAAATATATATATAATGCTACCAAAAGCACAATTGATTTACACAGTCTATTTGGAAAGGTACACAGAGGGCAACTGAAATCTTCAAAACACTGCACATACCTGGCATATCTGAATTCCAGTGGGTAAACTGGACATCTTCCTCGATGGTCCACTGAAAGGTCCCTTTGTTTAGTATATCTGAAAGTCCTATCCAAAAATATCTTTCAGGCCTTAATCCAACCAAACTAGTCAGGAAGGCTTGTTCATATCTTTAAAAAGAAAAATTAACATGTCGACTAAGTTTTAGAAACATTTATGTAAATTTATGAAAAGTATCTCAGTCCTATGTTTGAGCTACAATTTAGTTAGTAATGCAAACATATCATATTATATTTATATGCCATTTAAATTATACAAATTTTCATGGGGGAAATGTGAGCTTAGGAAGGAGAAATACTATATAGCTCAATGAATAAAATCATTCAAATGTACTCAAGCCATTTCTCTCTAGTTCTTGCTTTCCTCTTTGCCTAGCCTCAAATTTAAGATAATTTTGAAAACACAAAGAAGAAAACTATAGCATTGTAAAATATGTTGTTTAAAAAATGAACCCACTTTTCAAATAGGCCAAATGCCCTACTCAATTCTTGATTTAGCAAGTTAAGGGATAGTAACATTACTAAAGATAATACAAATAAAATAATCTACATGGACTTCCCCCTCAATTTTGCTCTTATATCTCAGCTCTGAAATAAAAGAGAAAATTATCAAGAAATACAGAGAAACAGAGGTTTAACCTCTAGAAAGAACAGGAATCAGAATCATGAATTCCAGCACTTTCTCTCTCTTTGGATTCTCAGCTCTGTATTTGGCATAATCTGGTAATAATGCAAGTTGTTCGGTAGGCACCCAAAGTTTGTCTTCACTGACAAACATAAAACCACGTAGGCAACAACACAGGCAAAAATCTCTCTTTTGAGCAAAAGAAAAAATAGTGTCCAAAGTCCCCAGGCACAAGGAGAGCTGTAGGTGGCTCCAGAGAGAGCAGAAAGGGAACATAGAGCAACCTAATAATAACACAACATTTATTTGACCATAGTCTGAATAATTGCATTCCCTAAACAGAACCAAAATAATTAAAAGTGCCAAACTCAATTTGGTTTTCGTAAATGCCTGAAAACACATTTAACAACAGAGTTAGTGAGCTGCTAAGTATAAACATCACAGAAGAAACACAAAGAAAAACAAATATAAAATATAGTGAAATCTTATACATAGTATTCCAATAGACCAAAAGATCAATTATAGAGCAGACAGCATATGACTCCACAGTATTCAAAGATGGGCCATTCACCTCTCTTATTATAAGATAAAAAGGATTTATGTTCTGATTTTCAGATGTTAGCATTATATCAGGATGCTATGATGCATTAGACATTTCATTATACACGAAAGCAGGATGTGGGTTGAAATACGTTTCTTTCATAAAGACTATGCAAATATTATAACAACTGTCATTTTTACCAAAGTAGTTTTAATATCAATAGTATCCCCTATATTTTTATTGGGTCTGCCTTGAAAAGCTAATAAATACAACTTATTGTATTAAAACAACAATTTTTTACCTCTTTACTGCAAATGAAATAGATATTTTAAAGGTTTTTTTAATCTGTAATGGGTATTTTTTTTTAATTTAAAATTTTTTTTATTTGAACAGATTTAGGGGGTCCAAGTGGTTTTTTGTTACATAAATAAATTGCATATAATGGTGGAGTCAGGGCTTTTAATGTACCTGTCACCTGAATAGTGGATATTTTACCCAATACATAAGTTATGATCCCTAACCCCCCTCACGCTCCCCACTTCTGGGTCTTCAAAGTCTATTATATCACTCTATATTAAAATTGTTTTTAATTTTCTTCTGTGCCTAATCCAGGGCTTTGCAAAGAGTAGGTAAAGAATAAATAAATAAATCTTAAAAGGAGATGGGACCCTAGAAGTCAAAAGTTATATAGAATCCTCTATGTCCATGTGATTTTTCTTGACCTGTGAATCTAGTAACCTAACAAAGCAAAGAATGGAAGAATGGAAAGAAGGAATTTTTCAGTACATCTTTCTGCCCTCTTTTTTGGTGAAGGGAGTTGGAAGGACACAAAAGTAAGATTTTGTGCTGGCAACTTTTACTTACTTTTCCTGCTTTAAAATTTTTGACATATAGTAGAACAGAAAAAAATTAGATCTATAAACTACATTTACTAGATTATTATTAATAAACTCTTCTGAATATTGCTTTATAGTACTAAAAGTAGCATAACAGTTTATAATGTTTGCAATGAAGAACTCAAATAAGGATATTATTTTTAATGCTTCTACCTTTATAAACCTTATCTCCAGATCACACATAATTTACTCAGGAATTTAGAGCATGTTGATACTTAGGCTTTTCTGAAAATTTTTCACTATTTGACATATTTGAAAATAAAATTAAGGCCAGGCATGGAGGCTCATGCCTATAATCCTAACACTTTGGGAGGTCAAGGCAGGAGGATTGCTGAGGTCTGGAGTTCAGGACCAGCCTCAGCAAGAGTGAGACCCCGTCTCTACCAAAAATAGAAAAAATTATCCAGGCATTGTGGCGCATGCCTGTAGTCCCAGCTACTCAGGAGGCTGAGGCAGGAGGATCACGTGAGCCCAGGAGTTTGAGGTTGCAGTGAGCTATGATGATGCCACTGCACTCTAGCCCAGGCAACAGAGTGAGACACTGTCTCGAAAAAAATAAATAAATAAAATTAAAATAGCTACATACCTGTCTTCAATAGTCGTTAAGTAAGCCTTCTCACTTTTACAGGTTTCGTTTGCTTCTGTAAATGTTGACAGTGTGTGTCCAATCAAGTAGCAGTAAAACCCATGTCTTTTCCAGCCCTATTAATGTCATCAAGCAATGAAGAAACAAGCAGATTATCATGCATATTTATTAGGAAATATTATTTTAATGATTCTTCTATCATGAAACAACTTGATGAATAATAGAAATGTCTAAAGAACACAAATCTGAAGAATTAGAAATGCAATGAAAATTATCCGTATAAATGAATAAAGAAAGCAGTAGCGCATTGTTCCTCAGATGACAAATTATAATATGATACATAATGGGGAGGCAGTCATTCTCTATACTTCTGATGCATTTTCCAATGAAAACTCCTTGTGAAATGTTCACTGAGGAACTGAACGGATTGGCTAAGATTTCCGTTTTAGAGTAAGTAACCACAGTAAATAATTTGGGGAATAGCAATCCTGGTTGCCTATTGAAGCCCACAGTAGATGATGAGTGTAAAGCTATATTATCTGGTCATAACAGGGCACTTATTAAACTCTGAGAAATATAATTCGGTATATTTCCTCTCCCATACTTCAAATACACAGAAATGTTAAATAAAAACCTAACCATAAATTAAAAATCCATATTAGAGTTTGAAAGGAAGAAGCAAAAATCTTCCAGGTACCAAAAATAAGTAAAATACTAAAAGCTGAATGGAAAATGCACACACTGAGATTATAATTTTCCGGGGGTGTATCAGATCTAGATTAAGGTCTAGATTATTAAGGGCTGTGGTATTAATGTCCATACAGAATGTGATATTTGGCCTTTGGCCCACCTGCGGCAAGGAGTTAGAACGGAGGTTCTTAAAAAAAGATGATCCCACTAAGGGTACCCCTTCTGTGAGAGGAGAACTAGAATACTCTACCCACAGAACCAGGAAATGGCAGAGTCTTGTCTTCTGCCCGGGGTTCTAGGTGCCAGAAAAAAACTCTTCAGTTTGAAAATAAATGCTAAGTCTGTGCCACAGATAGGTGACAGTTCCAACCTTACACTATCCACATGGCATGACAATCCACAGCCAAAATAGTAAAGTAATACTTTATCTACAAAAGAGAAATCTCTTAAGCAATCAAAGAAGTAGAACGCAAAACCACACAACAGAAATATTTCCACAAACCAGATCATGTGAGACTATGACATTTGGGGGTAGAGGTGGGAATGGAGATAGGAACTAACTCACAATCAAAAATTACAAAACATGTGAGATAATGTCTTATTTTAAAGAAGAGTCAACAATTTAACACAATAGAATACTCTGAAAAATTATTATAAAAATAAACATGTTTGAGATGATTTAGTGACAAAACTAAAAATACAGCTAATAGCAAAAAGATCAAAATACTATGCACAAAGAACAGGAGGATATGAACCAAAAAATAGAATTTCTAGAAAAAAGATATAGTAATGAAGTTAAAAACTCAATGGTTAGATTAATGTAATAAACAGGGTTTCAGATAATTAGTAAATTAGATGAATACAGCACAGAAAGAGATGAAACTATGAAGAGGTTAAAAACACATTGATAGAAAACAAAGACAGTAGATTGAGAAGGTTGAACATTGACCTAAATTCCTGGAGCTATGAATAAAATTGATAAATAATAATTTTCAAAAATTGAAAGATAGCTATGAATCCTCAAAAAGAAAAATCACACTAAGGACCAAAGGGAACAAATGAAACAATTCCAAATCTAGACACATTGTCATAAACCTGCAGAATGCCAAAGACAATGAGAAGATATTAAAGTCAATCAGAGACAAGATAGAATACCCACTTAAAAACAGAAGAATTAATGTGAGAACAGAAATTCCAGTGGCAAAAATAAGGGCAAGAAGAACTATATGAATTGCTGTCAGAAAATGGTTGTCAATCTAGAATTCTAAACTGACTTAGCTGAGCTATTATTCAGGGTGAGGATAAATTTAAGACATGTACAGACAAAAACAGAGAGTTTTCTATTCTCAGATCCCCAGTGAAAGAAGTAATAAAAGATTTACTTTGGAAAGAAGGGATTTTAACTCGGGAGGAAAGAGTGGGCTAAAATTCTATTGACCAAAGAAATTGATGTATGTCTTAGTAAACCCAGGTCTAATTGCCTATACTAATAGCAATGATAATTAGTTGGAAGGTGAGAGGCTTCAAGAATGGAATAGAAATAATATAGTAATAAGTTAACTGTATCATGTCAATGTCAATTCCTTGGTTGTGATAATGTCCAATCATTAGATAACATATTATCATTGGAGGAAGCTGGATGGATGATAATAGGGGGACGCTACTATTTTTGCAACCTCTTGTGAGTCTACCATTATTGCAAAATATAAAGTTTAAAAAAATGTTTAACTAGAATAATAATGTTGCTTTTGTTCAGGCAGCAGATAGAGATATTAACTTTAATTTCATCAAGTCAGAAATGCATGTTAAAAATATAAGTTGATTGGCCAGGCATTCTGCCTCAGGACTGTAATCCCAGAGCTTTGGGAAGCCAAGGTGAGAGGATCGCTTCAGGCCACGAGTTCAAGACCAGCCTGAGCAACATAGTGAGATACCATCTCTACAAAAAATGGAAAAATTAGCCAGGTGTGGTGGTGTGCACCTGTAGTCCCAGCTACTCAGGAGGCTAAAGCAGGAGGATCCTTTGAGCCAGGAGATTGAAGTTGCAGGGAGCTATGATGATGCCACTGCACGTTAGCCCAGGCAACAGAGCAAAATCCTGTCTCATATATATATATATATGTTGTACTATTTAAAAAATAGAAGTAGAAGGTATAGTTCCCAAACCTGTAAAGGGTGAGAATGGGATAAACATTACTTAACAGAAACAATGGAATGCAGGAAAGGAGGAAAAAAGAAAGCAAAGCGTAATAAACAAAATAAAGCACAAAATAAGATGGTAGAAATAAATCCAAATGGATCAAACAAATTTAAACTCACTTGTTTGCCAGTTAAAAGCCAGAGATTCTCAAATTAGATTAAATGTAAAAACACAGATATATATTTACAAGAGACATTTCTAAAATTTAATGGCATAGCTATATTAATATTAGGTAAAATCAATTTTATAGTAAGAAAGGGCATTATTAGGAAGGAAGAAAGTAATTACATAATAATTAAGGGAACGATTCATCAGAAAGATACAATAACACAGCCTCAAAGCAGGTCAAGCAAAAATTGACAGAATTACAAGGAGAATATTTTTTCAAGCAGACAAAATTATTAAGAATGTAGAATATCTGGACAACGCCATTGCTAAATTTTATCTATTCAACATTCTGTACCAAATAATCACAGAACATTCTGCTGACGCACACACGGCATATTTACAGATACTGACTATGAACTAGGCCATAAAGAAACAAATAATGAAAAAAAAATTTATATGATCACAATTCAGAGAAATTAAAATCAATAACATCTCCCCAAACATTTAAACTAAAAAACGAACAAAATTCTACCACCAAAAATCATTACTACTAAAACCCCCATCACTGCCAACACACACACACACACACACACACACACACACACACATCGAACTAATTCATGGGTCGAAAAAATCTTAATGGAAATCAAAGATATTTTGGATTGCACCCTAATGAAAACACTACGTAAAACCTGGTGGGCTGATCCATGGTTTCAAGTCCATCTTTTCTTTCTGTAAGCGTTTTAAAACACATTTATTTTAATGTCATATCTATTAATTTCCCCATCTGAAGATCCTGGTGGTCTACTTTATAATTTTGGGTTTCACACTCATCTGTGAGGTTCTTGCAGCCTGGATAGTGGAGCTTGTTTATAACGAGGATTCACATTTGCATCCATCAGGCGTCCTGGAGTGTTACCAGCTCAGGACTCACCACTTTATGTTAATTTCTTGGGTTAGGGTCTCCTACACTGGTAGCATTGACTTGAACATTGAATCCCAGATCTGTGTGACAGCAGACCTGTGGTTCTGAATTATTAGGAAGACCATCATGGGCCTTGTTATCTTCCTTTGCTGGTAAGTCGATTTTTTTTTTCCTAGTCTTCCTAGCCCTTTGAGGAAGTCACTGCCTAGAGCAAGTGTTTTTAAACTGGCCAAATTATGTAATCTCTCTGTGCTTCAGTTTCCTCTTATTTCTAATCAGGACTATTTATCCTACAAATGCACTAGAACATAATAATAACTGTACTTGATAAAGGGTTGCTGTTATTTTCCTGTTTTGATTATTACCATCCTAATGATGACATTGGCTTATTATCAAGATTGCAGATATGTGATAATTAACAGAAAAAGATGAAACTTAGATTGATTATGTAAAAGCAATAAAAATTTAAGGATTGTTTATTATTTTGGAAAATATTATTGTTAATATGCAATCTCTTAGATATGCATATGATTAGGCAAAGAATGTATAAGTCTACTGGTAGCAAAATAAAGTACAGTGGTCTATGAGCAGGAGATCTGGGTTCTATTCTTACTTCTGTTGACTATAAGAAAGTTATATAGCTTCTCTGGGCTGAAGTTTCCAGAATGCAAAAATTAGAAGAGGAATTTTGATAATCGCTAAGCTCCTTTACATCTCTAACATGTTGTGATTTTCTTCTATCTGCTCTATTTTTCTCTGTGGCTTATTCACATAGTACCACATTATATTTCATGAATTTTCAGCCTTCTGGTATTTTGTTATAAGATTATGTGACCACAACACAACACTCTGGGAAAGAAAATTCATTTCTACTTCATTTTTATTCAAGAGAAGTGAGAAAGGATAAAAGGGGAAGAAGAGACACTCAGCAACCAACAGGAAAATGATAACCCTACACCCTGTATTTTTGTAGTTTCCTTATGCTTTTAAAAATTGTTTTACAGAGACCATTGACCTTATCCTCAGAGAAGTATAACAGACATGCAGGAGGTGTTGCTGTCACCCAGGTGAGGCTTGTGTGACTATTTAATTTAATTTATTTACTGCAGATCCCAGCTGGAGTCTGAATTTCCTGCCTCTGATTGCTGTGATCTGCTAAGGAGAACCCCACCAGACAAAAGCTAATCAGGCATATTATAAACGGGAAAAAATGAGTAAGGACAGTTTGCTATCAACAACTTGAAGTTATGTACTAGAAATATTCCCGAGTACCCACAGGATCATAGGCTGCCAAACCTGGATGGCATCTGTCACCCGTAACCTGCCTTCATCTGGTGAACCCTCCCCAGGCTCTAAGGGATATGTGATTTTATTCCCTGTTTTCTCTCTTCCAATTCCCATGACATTCCAAGAGGAGCTACTGGCCATGCGTACCCCCATATTAACTGTAGAGAATTCCCAAAGAAATATTCAGGGGGAATAGTGCTATCCAACACTGACAATAAACCAGTGAAGGTTTTAGACATGGCTGAACATTTGGCTATCGCAATAACAAAGCACTTTCGCATATAAAAATAAACCAATTGCATCAAAGAATATTTGCTAACAAGCACCACATGTACTCACCAGCAAATTGGTATTAACGGATCAACACCTAAGTGGACATATAGGAATAACATTTGTTGGGGGTTGGGTGGGTGGGAGGGGGGAGGAGGGGATGGGTATATACAAACATAATGAGTGAGATGTGCAACGTATGGGGGATGGTCATGCTTGAGGCTCTGCCTCATGGGTAATATACATAACCGTAATATTTGTACCCCCATAATATGCTGAAATAAAAAAAAAGAATATTTGCTGATCCTAAATCATTGTGTACTCACTTTCCGGCAGCCTGTTTCAACTTCCACTATTCCTGGAGCTTGGGTTTGTGATTTCATCTTGCAGATGTAGCCAAGGGACTGCTCGCAGGCCCGATCTGCCCAGTACCCATCCTTCAGAGGGCAGAGAGAAAAACATAAGGGATTACCAGTTTGGGGACGTCGATGCTATGTTCTTGTCATTGGGCCTCAGAGAAGGAAAATGAAGAGTCAAGGTTATTAAGAGAAAATGGCATCTATAGAAAGGAAAGGTAAACTGATGTTTTACAAGTAAACAGTACATTTGACTCTGGCTACAAAGATGTACAAAGAGATTGTAGCCCCAATATGATTTTGTATCTTAGACGTCCAAGCCACTGTTCAGAGTGGTCCAGAGAGAAACTAAAAATGCTTGTAAGTCCTTAGATGATGGTGCTCACAGTTCTGAGCAGTCAGTTCTGTCTTTAAGTAAACCAGGTACATATAAACCATTTAGGACAACTCCCTAGCCCAACACACCAAAGAGTCATCTTTCCTTCCTTCTTCCAATTTCTACTGATGAATGTTCTCCTGGTTCTAAGTCTCAACATTCCACTTTGTTTCAGATTCTACCTTCTTCCCCTTCCTTAGAGATTTCGCATTAATATTACCTCTCCTCTCCTTCTCTTAACTTCTAGATGTCTTGAAAAATGTTTTCTGCATCATCTGTTGTAATTCCTCATCCCTCACTTGGTCTCAACCCATTGCAACCTGGTACTCAAGCCTTCAGCCATAGTAATATTTGTAATTTGCAAATTAGGTCTTGCCACTCCTGAGATAATTCACAATGCTAATGTCTCTACTCACCCCTTCTGCCTCTAACCCCATACTTTCAGCCAAAATGTCCTTTCATCTCCTCCCAAGCATGAGATACTCTCAGGTTTCTTCTGCCTACTCTTTGCAGAGTTAATACGTACTCTTTTCTTAAACTTTCAATCACAATAAAAACAACCACAGTGACAAAAATAGTAGCTAGTATTTATTGACCAATAAACTTGGGGCAGGAACTGTCCACAATATATGCATTAACCCATTTAATACTCATATCCACAGGCGAGCTGGGAATCATTCTTGTCCCCATTTTGCAAATGAGGGAATAAGTCACAAAACAAACCTAGCCTCTTACCTACCATGTTAATTGTCTATGAACAAAAGATAATTTGATGATAGTCTTCAGTTGCTAAGGTCATACTTAAATCATGGAAGCAATCATTTCACATGATACCTCTATGTAACCTGAGAAAATAAATGTAGTTTTCCATGTAGAGGCTCCAGGCTGTAGAACCCAGAATAGTTCGCATTATTCTGCATCCACTCAGATCAACCAGGCAAAGGTAGAACCAAAGCTCTGATGCATATTATTAATAGTTATTGGTCAATGTCATCCTTGAACCAAAAGTTTCTGTCCATTGCCTTTGTGGTCCTCTTGAAAATGTGACTTTGCTAGACAATTGTGAGAGACTCAAGAAATTGTATTTGGTGCGACTTTGATTCATGTCAATTTACCCAGAATAAAAGCAATCTAAACAAATATATTTCATTAAAGCGGACAGAAGGAAAGATCCCTTGCGACTTTACTAAGTATCACCAATTCAAGTGGCCTCACCTTGCCTTTCATCACCACACAGTCCTCCTGCCGGTTGTTCTCATGGCTTGGTTCTCCACGAAGCCATTTGGTGAATGTCACAGGGGTCCCATCACTCCACTCAAAGTACATTTGGATCTTGATGTCATTTAAGCCAATCCACAACTCATCGTTTGGCTCTAAACAGGAAGAAAGACACAAGAGTAGTATATACAAAGGTTGCTTTCCAAAGGTCAGGAGGGCATCAGGAAGGGAAGGTATTTTGCTTTATCAGTAGGGCTCTACTCCCTTGAAATTATCACTATCATAATCTCGAATATTAATATGAGTCCATAATGCTATGTAGAGACTTAGATGCCAACCATATTTTATGTTGTCACTTTTAGGTTGTGTAATGTATTCTTTACATTGTGAATGTAACTGTATTCTTTAGTTGCGCTATTATAAATTATATCTCCTGAGAGTTGAAAAAATGAAGTTGAGGTAGGTCTACTATTACTCCCTACCATAGGAAGCTACTTTTTTTGTTACAGATAATTTACCATGCCAATTGCACTCATATTGTTAAAAATATGGTAGCTTATTTATACAAATCCATTTGCCTACTATAAATCTTACAAATGATTTAAAGTAACAAACATTTAAAGCCACTTCTATTTTACTGACTGTTGTTATCAAGAATATTCTAGGTGCTTCTGTTAAACATAAATCATCACACTAGGAGTGAGAATGATCTATACAGTGAGAGAAAAATAAAATGAAGAGTGAGGCTGACTCCTGACATTTGGTACTTATTCATTAGTCTATAAATATGAGTCAATCTGTAATTGTTTTTCCCATAAAATGTTGTGCAATACCAGCAAAACTTAAATAACAAATAAGGTTAAAACAAAACCAACATAGATTTAAAATGTGATTATTTTGTTTTGAGATTCTATTGAGAACATGATTGATTTCATCAGTAGTTATTCTGAAAAATTCTAAATATCACAACAGAAATGAGACACAACTGAAGTGATTGAAAGTCTAGGATTTCATGGTCGAAAAATAAACATTTCCAAATTTAAAAAAATCAGAGAGCACACAATTCAACGTCTATTTAATTTGCACAACCAGGAATGCCATCCCAAATGCTGGGTGTATTATCTTTTAACGATAAAATAAAATTGCTTGCCAAAGGATTGTAAAGATGCAGTATAGAAAAGGAGGAAAATACCACACTATATAAGAATTTCCCTAAGTGGTTTAGTCTCTTCCTCCTAAAAGCTGTCATTCAAGTTTGCTTTTGGAGAAGTCCCTGTCTGGCCTCGTGCCAGTCCCAGCAGATGTTTCCAGTGCCATGGGTTGAATGGCTTTGCCAAGCTGATGCCCTTTTCCTTTCACTTGATTTGGCAAATCATGACTTTTTAAGCGACAAATACAGGCTTCACAGTGAACTCATGTACCCCTCAAGGATTTCAGCTGAAGACCAATGAAATACCAACCTCCTAAGTCCCACAATTATAATAAAGTACAAAGAGTTTCCTATACATGTTCTTCTCACTAAACTGTTCTCCACCTATAGCTTTTGCAATTCCTAAGTCCAATCTTGATCCTACAAAAATGCATAATATGTGAGTACAAAGTTGTTAAGCTGATTTTGATAGATCAGTTGGGGAAGTCCTAACTAATTAGTCGGTATAGTCATAACTTACGTGGGCAGGTCCCAATGTACCCACTTGAAATATATTTCCAAGGTTAATATAAAAGATACCATCTCAACTAGCTAAACAAGGTTTTCCTAGGCTTTTGTTTTAAGAGCAATAATTTTAACTTTATGACTTTACTTTTATTAATAACTTTTTTATTGTTCCAAATAAATATATCCTTATCAATAATTTTTTAAGTGGAAGGTTTTCTAATTCATTTACTAATTGTCAAGCAGAATATAAAAACAACTGTGGCCATCCAACTTCCCAAAATAATTATAGCCATAAAAATATCAGCTTCTTCTATTACTACATCACATGCTAGAAAGTAGAACAAAATTTGCACTTTAGTTCTACAACTAACCTGTTTTCTGATGATTCTTTGGCAAACGTGATTAGCTATTATAAGTGTCATGATAAATTTAAGTAACTGTTATTCCAACATAATCAGTTTTGAGTCCATTATTATCTTTTAGTCTGAATTTGCCAGGCTAGGTAGACATAAAATAATCAAGAAATTGTGGGCCAGGCGCAGTGGCTCACGCCTGTAATCCTAGCACTCTGGGAGGCCGAGGATCGTTTGAGCTCAGGAGTTCGAGACCAGTCTGAGCAAGAGTGAGATCCCCGTCTCTACTAAAAATAGAAAGAAATTAATTGGCCAACTAAAAAATATTTAGAAAAAATTAGCCGGGCATGGTTGTGCATGCCTGTAGTCCCAGCTACTCGGGAAGCTGAGACAGAAGGATCGTTTGAGCCCAGGAGTTGGAGGTTGCTGTGAGCTAGGCTGACGCCACGGCACTCTAGCCCAGGTAACAACGTGAGACTCTGTCTCAAAAAAAAAAAAAGAAATTGTGAATAGGCTACAGCCGGCTATTATAATGGCCTATGACAATCAATGAGGTTAACAGAGGAAGATGAATTCCATTTGGCACAGGTTCCAGGAGTAGTAGGGTTTGGGGATCTTTTAAGTCTCTTTCTCTGCCCGTCCTCTACTTTGTTCTCATCTGTTTGCTAATTGCTTTTCCCCTCCTCCCTCCAACCCCCACCAGCTTCCAGGCACTAAGTGTCAGGAAACTGTCTCCACCATCACCACCATCCATTTCCTCTTGTTTTGCTGGAGGGAAATGAAGAACAGCTGCAGCTGTTGCTCAGCAGCCTCATCAGTGCAAGATGAAAATGATAATCATTTAATCACAAGGACTGCAGAATGCCCATTAGCATTATGTGGTTTCTCAATGCGATCTTCTTCAACACAAGCACTCCCAACTCATTTTATCCATTGTTTTTCTAGTTAGTACATTTTCTATGTATTTTTAAAATTATATGCCTAAAATTGAGACATAAATTTCTGTAAAAGGTTTAGGCCAACACCTAACCACTCCAAAAAAAAAATTCCATTCCATTCAGTGTTCAACCCCCTATCAGCAGCATTAGCTAGATTCCTAAAGAAAAGAAAATCCGTAAGTGTGACATGGTTCCTTGAGAGACCTTCCTTGGGAGATAAAATACGGACCAAAAAAAAGAAAATACACACATGTATGCACACAAATCATTTCCAAAGAATGAAACATCGTTGACAAATTTAAGACAGATCGCTCTGAATCCAGATAATGTATAGAAAAATAATATTTAAAAGCTATCCAGAAATTGATTATATAATAAAAGAAAAAAATAATAAGTTGAATTATCTTTTAGTGATAAGAGTTCTTTAAATTACCATACTGTTTTCACACGGGCGGTACGATTAGCGTTTGTTATTACATTTATTAAATTGCTCATGTAATTGTTAATTTAAATGGATTAAATTTGACATTTATGATTAAATTGTCCAGAGATGGGTGGAGAGACGGGACTAGATTCAAGCATATTACCAGTGTAAGGTTTCTCACCATATCCTAGCTGAGAGATAATAAAGTCGAACTCCTCGATGCTGTGGATACTGGCTAGATCGCCACCTTCCTTCCTACATGCAATCAAGGCATCTCTCTGGATTCTCTTCTCCTCCCTGTGAATCTTGTAACAGTGACCCGCATACGGCCACCACTGACTAGGACAGTTGGTGGGCACATCACTTTCTAGGAAAAAAAAAACCAGTTTGGAAAACATTTAAAAGAGAAGATTTGTTAAAAACTGTAACCAAAGTTTCACCATTCTATACATGAAACAGTTCCTAGTTATTAGGCAAATAAAGGTAATATTTATTCTTCATTTTTCTGGCATATATATTCACAAGAGATAGATTAGACATATTCTGTTTGTTTTTTAGACTAAAAAAGCAAAAGAATCCATTTTCTTACTGTAAAAATAATCAGATGGGAAAGCTCTTTTAAAAGTTGTACATACAACAAGACTACACTAAGGTACAACAGACTGTCTAATTTTATCTACATCTTATCAGCAAATCTGTACTAAGCATCTATTATGCACTGTTTAAATGTGGGAGGCCTGAAATGTTGGATATTTAATACATCCCTTAAAAGATTTTAATTTACCTTTATCCTGTGGACATTAGGCAGCCAGTCTCTCTTCAGAGGACAGGCAGTACTCAGAAGGCAGCCATGGGACAGAGCAGTGTTGAAGCAGACAATAAAATGGGTGGGGGACAGGGGGCTACCAAGAAGCCACCGCAACCATAGCAGTAGCAACCAGCCACCTGTGCCTCCGAAGTGATCCACTACCATTTACTTGTTCCCAAAAAATGACATGTGCTCTTGTGGCTAGGGGAGGGATTGTGATTCAGAAGTTTTTCCCATGAAACCTGAATTTGCCACAAGTTGTGTGATCTTAAGTCACATCACATGAACAAAAGTATCCATATATGTAAAAAAAAATTAAAAGAATATTAATACTCATACTAATATTAAACTACCCATCCTGTGTTCTTCTGAACTAGAAAACAATAATGTGCATGTAAATTACAAACACCACACAATTATTATTTTATTAAGCCAGTGGTCAACATCCTCATTATTGTTACTAATAGTTAGGGTCGAATTGCATCATCTTGATCACACGTTGCAAAAATTTAATGATAATAAGCCAAGGAAGGTAACGGTAAAGATGTTTTAAGGTGAAGATTCACCTTAGTCATCCCTATCTGCCCTTGAACTTGGCACAGGGCCTGACACATGCAGGTGCATTGAGTGTTGGCTGAGAAAAAAGAATTGAAGTTATATTTGATATACGGCAGTTTATTATTACTATCTTATGGACATGATTTCAAACAGCAATTTGGCAACATCCTTTGTTTAGAGAGGGACTATGTTACCAACTGAAAGTCAATTTATATGTTTATTTAAGCTTGATGTTAAATGCTCTCAAATGGCTGCCTTAGTAAATGTTCAATATGGGTTACCTTTCTTTGCTATTCTTTTAATGAATTGGGCCCATTATCCCTTAAAGGCAAAGAGTAACTGAAACACCTTTGTTTAAGCCCAGAGTTCTATGCTCAGTAGTCATTCAAGTAAATAATCAGTCATGATGCCCAAACACTGGATTATTGCAATAGAAAAATACATATTTTTAAAAATTCTATTCCCTCAATACAATTGAGATTTTGTGCTCTTCCAGTGGTTACAAAAAAGAGAGAAAGAGAAAGAGAAAGAAAGAAAGAAAGAAAGAAAGAAAGAAAGAAAGAAAGAAAGAAAGAAAGAGAGAAAGAAAGAAAAGAAGGAAGAATGAGGGGGAGAGGGAAGGAAGGAAAGAAGGAAGGAAGGAAGGAAGGAAAGAAAGAAAAGAAAGAAAAAGAAAGAAAAATGTTACTATAGCTCTAGAGCCCTCTGGTGGGTTTTTTTTAATTTTGCTACCTAGGAAAGTGAAAATAATGTCAGCCAACACTGAGTGCTTCAAAAAACTGAACAGCTGACCTTTAAAAATATTTTAAAACATAAAAACAACCAATTCAAGCAAAATCAAGGGGAGTTTCCTGGGGTGGCCACAAAACATTAGTTGTTCCTCTAGAGCACCAATAGATATATTAATATAATGCAAGTCACAAATGTGAGCCACACACATAATTTTAAATTTGCTAGTAGCCATCATAAATAAAAGTAAAAAGAAACAGGTAAACTTCACTTTAAATAATATATTTTATTTTACACAGTAGATCCCAAATATTATCATTTCAACATCGAATCAATAAAAAATGAGATATTTTACATTTTTTTCATGCTAAGTCTTGGGAATCCGGTGTGTATTTTCCACTTGCAGCATATCTCAGTTTGAGCTAGCATCATGTCATGTGCCCACGTGTGTTTAGTGGCTGCTGAACCAGATAATAATGGCTCTAGAGATCTGGGAATTACAGATAAACAGGGCAGTGTTGCAAGGACCAACAGGGTATGAGGTTGAATTCTCATCCAAGGGGGTCGCCAATCATGCATGCTGCATAATTTAATCTCTGACATACTTTTCCAAGCTCTGGTTTCTTTCAGTTTATAGATAAGATAGAACAATTAATCCAGAAAGTATAAAGATGTTCAGAAACCAATGTTAAGTGGAGGTTAGCAAGTGAAGCAAGGGAGATATAGTAGAGAATTTGCTGAGTGCGTGACAGTGTGAGCAAGATTTCACAGGAAGAAGAGGTATTCATACTTCCATTTTACAGGCGAGGAACCTAAAACGGACAGGTTAAGCTGCTAATAAGGCCAAGTTACATAGTTCTGCCTCCTATACTAGAGAAACTATAAAATAACCATTCTCTCCCCTTCCCCAAAGAAGGGCATTCTATGTCCTAGAAAGAGAATTACATGAGCTCTTTCAAAAAGGAAGAATTATACTATTTCTCCTATAGGAGGTATGGAGGAGGTAAAATACAAAAATAATTCAGCTCTCCCTGAGGATGTCCCCAGGCACTATGGAAAGCCTATAAAGTATAATTAAAGCCAATAACCAGGACCCTTTTCTATATCCGTTAGAGATCTTGGCCAAATCTCTATCAATTAAAATTGCAAATACACCCACTCCCTAATCCAGCAAGTCCACTTCTAGGAATTATCACATGCATGAAATAACATGTATATAAAGTTATTCACTTTAGGGTTATTTGTAATAATAAAATATTGGAAATAAACTAAAAACCCATTAACAGGGGACTGGCCTACATATATATATATATTTATATATATATATATATGTTCTCCCCCTGTAATGGCTATTGAGAAGCCAAAAAATGAACACAGAACTTTATGGAATGATGTTCAAAATTGTTATTAAGTAGAAAACTTAGGGCAAAGAATATATACATGGTATACTGCCATTTGCATAAAACAGGCAAAAATAATTATAAACATGCTGTTTATATATTCATAGAATTAGTAAGAATAAACACCCAGAAAAAATTCTTCTCCAGAGAGGAGAACTGGGCATGAGAGATGCTAAGAAAACATGATTATTTTATCACTTTGTACCATTTGAACTTCTAGCCATGTCAAGCATATTTTTAAATAAACAACACTGCTTTCAAAGTCAAAGAGAAAAAAAGTCAAGAATGTCAGACTGTCAGGTTCTCTCCGCAGAAAATAAATAAAGAAATAAATAAAACCATTTAACACATTGGTTGCCCCTCCAAAAACAGCTGATAGTAAAAAAAATGTAGTTTGTTTTTTGTCAATTTGAAGAAAGAATTAATTTTTGCCTTGGTAATTTAATTCTTCTATAAAATTATAATGGAGAGCACAGTTCATTTTATTCCCTGAAGTCTAGCCTATCTGTAAAATTCAGTTACTACTTTTTGGATATTTTATTCCATTCTGTGAAGACCAGTGTAAGATGCCACATTGAATCACATGGGAGCCCAAACAGATCTGTGAGAACATAACAAAAATAAGCCTTTCAGATATTTATTATCCTAGTTTGGATTCCAGTGATATGTGAAAGTTTTATATATCCTATGAATATCTTTTTCCTTAGCTATCACATGTGAATGATAATTCCTACCTTATGGGGCTGTCGTGAAGATAAAATTCTTATTTATGTCAAAGCCTTATGCCCTAACACTGCAGCACACACAGGGAATGTTAGAAACCAGTGGTAGCAACTAACAAAAAAATATTGCAGGAATATCCTTAGGTTTACCCCATAAATTATCAACAAAACCTCTGGAGTCATTTCATACAGTTACAACTAAGTTGAAACATTATTTATCTTTAAACTCTAATATCTGATGCACTTCAGACCAAAGAGATCACTTACCTGAGGGAATAACAAAAGAATTCAAAGTAGTGTTGCCCTTCTTACAAATATAGCCTAGTTTCTGAACACATTCCAGATTCTCCCATTTTGCATTTTTTCCAGGATTTAGTGACACACAGCTTTTTCCAGGTTCAGCTGATGGACTTCCTTTGAGGAAAAGGAAAAGTTAAAGTGAGCCTCTTATAGGTATTCCAAGCAGATACCGTTCCCAGCCTCATGTGCTCATCCTTGAGATTTAATGGACTCCTGTTCTGTCTTTTGCTACACATTCGCAAATAAATGTTTACTGACTGCATAGCAAAAGACACGATGGGTGTCTATTTGTTTTCTTATTGTTGGATCATTCCAATGCCCAAACTGCTGATTATACAAATATGCCTCTTTGAAATGACTTTTTTCCTCCATTACCAATGAATAAAGCTAGACCTTAGAACTTAAACAATCATCACCCTGTATCATAGTATGTATCATGGAGAGGTGCATAGCAAAAAGAACACATGATGCTCCAAACCAGCTACCTTAAACATTGTCAATACCCACCAAAAAAAAAAAAAGCTAAGTCAAGCTTACCATGAGGACCAGGCTAGGAAATTTGAGGACATGGAGAAAGTTTCCCCAGTTAGAAAGAGGAGACAAGAAAGAAAGTCAATAGAGGAAAGAGAGCCCAATGGAAGGAAGAAGTGGAAGGGAAAGATGTCATGTTCCAAGAACTAAGATATTTTCTCAGTATCTTCAACTCAGTCCATTAAAGAATACTATTAGCAGCTAAGCCTTCATCCATTTCTTACTGAAAACTGATTTACAGAACCAAATAGAGTGGACATTGCTATTGCAATGGGCACATGCACCGATATCCATATTTCTCATGTTTTTCACTGCTCTTATATATGATGTTAAAATCAGTGCTCTGAAAACTACCTTCATCTCACACCTACAGACAGGGTGAATGGGCCACATTCTGTTAATAACTCTGCCTTGTGACCTTTGACATGCATATAACCTATGCCTGGACTTCACTCTTCCTTCCTGCAAGATGGGAATCATATTACCTGCTCCACAAAGGCTACATCAGAAAGTTTTGAAAGTTATTTAAATACCACACACAAAAAAATTGTTAGTAATAAGTATAAATATGTTTTTAAATTTATAGATATTATTACTAAAATAACAGGACAATTGAACTAACAGGTAAGGTAGCAGTACTAGAAATAAACTTTCAAGAAACAATAATATATTTCATAGCTACTGGTGATCAATTAAGGTATTAATTCATAAACCATGTTCTACATTTATTTATCAATACAACACCCCTACCAACTTTAAGACTTCAATTCATGGTCTTTAATGCTTGCCATGGTTATTATATATTTGAATGCATGCTTTCTACATCATGTATGTAAAATATTCTCACTTCAAAAGTGAATGTATTTTAACAGATGCATTATTTGTTAATTACTCAGTTGGATGCTTGACTGAACAATGTATTCAAGAACAATTTCTAATATCCCACAAGATTTCTAATTTTAGTTTGAAGAAGCTCTCATTCTATTTTAGAAGGTGATTTGATATGATACTGACTTCTCAGGAATTTGTTTTAATAAAAAGGAGAGCTTCATTTCCTTTCCCAATCATATTCCGCTTGCATTTCTCACCTTCACCAAAGGTAACCCCCAAATTTTCTCACTGATATCATAAAATGTGAGTGGTTAAATATTATAATCATCACTCCCAAATTGAATGATAAATAAAATGATCTGCCTAATGTTGTATAATAATTTAGCAACAAAGAGAAGAATAAAAAGTCTAGTCCCCTAATAAATGATTATTACTGTCTAATGACCTAATTGAGCCCAGCTGGTATTTTCCAGTTGAATTTGACTGAATGGGTAGGCAGACAAATTAAATCTTCACCCATTAAAAAAAAAGACATATTCTCTTGCAGTAACATTGATTTTGCATATTCCAGAAGAAAATAGAGCTGATTATCATTGCAAGATTTGAGTGACAGCCCTGTAACCATCATGCATTGAAGGAATACATTGGAAGTGAAATTTCATAGTAAATCCTAATTCATTTAAGCCAAAATATATCCTCTAAAAATTCCCTCTCATGTGGTTTGTTTGTTTGTTTAAGAAAGGGTCTTGCTCTGTCGCACAGGCTAGAATGCAATGGCATGATCATAGCTCACTGCAGCCTTGAACCCCTGGGCTCAACCAATCGTCCTGCCTCAGCCTGCCAAGTAGCTTGGACTATAGACACATGCCGCCACCTGGCTAAATTTTTTTTTCCTAGAGACAGGGTCTTGCTACATTGCCCAGGATAGTCTTGAACTCCTGGCTTCAAACAATCCTCCTGACTTGGCCTCCCAAAGTCCTTCTCATGTTGTGGCATCTATTTGGAATATTATTTTACCAAAAGTTTTCTTTTCTTAATATAATAAGCCAATATAGGAAATGGAGAGTTTAGTTTTCTAAGCCAAATGCAAAAACCATTCAGTGGCTTTAAAAAATAAGTCTGACCGTATGAAAGAACACCAAATCAGTATTGCCCATAGTTGAACTGATAAATGAACATGTGACCAATATGATAAGCCTCTCCTTTCCTATACTCACAGAAGACATCATTAATCATTAATTGAACTCTTTCCTAAAAAACCAAGATCGGTTCTGGGGGGGGGATGGTATGGGGGGTGGCATGGAATCATACCCAATAGAGGACTTCAAGTAGCTACCAAGACCAGATTGTATTGGAGAATAAGATGAAAATGTTTTATCGTTAGTCTTTTTGTTTTCTCTGAATATTGCTTTATATGGACACTTACATTTTTAGTAATAGTTCTCCTTTTATATCCTGTTACTTGTATGTTATGACAATGTAGAAATAATTAGTTCATAGCATTTTCTGTCCTCCAAAAAAAGTAAGAAAGCCGTCATCCTCTAACTCTGTTCGTCTACAAACTACAAATTGTCAAGAAAAATGCTAATGAATTTTTATGATAGTGTGGGATATCATATCTGTAACTGAGATGGTATTTTTAATCCAACTCCATTGTCACAGTGACAGCAAAAGTGCAAAAATCTCACAAATTAAAATACAGTCAGGAAAATCAGCAAAGAAAAATCAAACAACCCTATCAAAAAGTGGGCAAA
>VBSM01003148.1:13361305-13375362 GCA_008086735.1 Cheirogaleus medius | reverse complement strand
AAAAAAAGGCAGGAAGTACTACTACACATCTCATCAGAGAAGTCATTCTTATCCAGATTTCAATTAACATTTGCTGACTAAAATTCCGGAGGCTTGGATAAGATTCAAGTAAGTATGTGAGGTGAACTCAGCCTCTGAATCTCCTGGGGCTTGTTTGCTCCGATGGACACAGTAATCGCCCTTGCAGATTAGGGAAGCATTTCCCGCAGCCCAAGTCTGATAGCAGAGTCCTGGGGACCAGGAAATGAGTCTGTTGCATGGGCAAAGTCACTGTCCCCTCACGTCGCGCCTTGCTTCCATATAAAGTGAGTGAAGAGAATAAAAAGTAACCCCTGCTCTGTCCCTTGGCTTCCAGAAAGCCAGAACACAAGTAAAATTCGGAAAAAGTCAAGATAACACGACCCACAAACGGGTTCAACGAAAGACACAAAACACCCGCCAACTGAAACCATTTCAACCCTTGGTACGCGGTTCCCTCTGCCATGCAAATGTACACAGATAAGCCCAGGATTGTCTTGAGTCGTCCTTTCTGTTCATTAATCGTCTCCATGAACTTATTTTCCTCTCTTTCCATGCTTTCTTCTCTCTCTCCTTATTTTTATACGTGGTTGTAAGGATGAGTGTCTCTGAGACTTTGTCCCAATATCATAAGGGTTCCAAAGACCAACACAAAAAAAGGAAAATGGCGCAGACTGAGGCAGACTTTATCTCTAAGTGTACGAATGCACACAGTGAGATCGTGTTGCTTGTCTACTCTCGGTCTCCTTAATAATAACTTGCAGGATGAATGTTTCCAGATGTTGTATCATCCGAAAACAGTTGAAAACACCAAGTGCTAAGATATGAGGCGAGACTGGGGGACATGCTCTAGCCATTGTCATGGTTTACACACATTGTCCCCTTTGACAGAAGAAGTCGCTGATGCCTTAGGAACCCTCCACCCCTGAAAGCTCCCCAGCTTCACAGAGCAGGGACCCAAGCAGTCTGGCTCCAAAATCTACCCTCTTCACCCCTCCACTCTGCTGCCTGCAGAGAGCAAATACTAACACAGTGTTTTACCGGGTACGGTCCCTCCACCACCTGCCCTGGAATCATGTGGGTGGCTGATGAAATGCAGATTTCTGGGCCCCATGTCACATGGCTACTGATCTGGAATCTCCCGGGTCTGGGCCTGGGTGTCTTCACTTTAGCAAAGTTCCCAGGTGATGAGAATAAGCACCTTCACATTTCAGAACCACTGCACTCACTGTCTTCTTGCCATCAACTAACTGTGCAGTTGTCTAAACCTTAGGCTGAATGTCTAAGTAATTATTTTTATTTCACTGCGTCATCATTTGTCAGTCAACAAACATTCACAGAGACTCTTTTCCTTGGAAGGCTCTGCGTGGATCTCCTTGGGGGAAGGAAGGAATATACATATTCACGAGACGGTCCTCATGTCCAGCCATTTGCCCCACTAACCCAATCACCACACAGCCTCTGCTTTGCTTCCTGCGTGGCACTTACTGTAATCTGTACCTATTCGTTTGTTTATTCTCTCGTTTGTGTCTGTTTTCCCCATTAGGCTTTAAGCTGTGGACAAGCCAGGGTCAGCTTTGATGTCCCCGAGATCTAATATAAAGCCTGGCACACAGATACCAGATATCTAGTGGAATGAATGAATGAATGAATGAATAAAAAAGTCTTGTAGGGGAAAGGGGCATATACGTAAGTGACTATTACAAAAATGGTACTAAGTAAGAGAAATGCAGATGGAAATGGAGAAGATCGCATTTCCACTACATAAAATGTGGTCAATTTCAAGCAAAAGAAATGTCACAGGAAAAGACGTGGAGGCGAGAACGTACGAGACACAGATGAGGAACATGAGACTTCTCTTTCGTCAAGGGTGCAAAATGCACAAATGTGAACAGTAGTAGGTGGACAGATGACAGCCCCTTAATGTCAGGCAAATGTGTTTTGTTCACTATTTGATGGGAAATAAAAAGCCACTAAGGGTGTTTTGAACACGATAGTCACAGGAACAGCGATGTATTCATCCAGCGCAGTGTCCAGGTAAACTGTAGGGAGGGGACTTAGGGGGCAGGAAATCAGGGGCTGCTGTCGCTCCCACACTAATTTCCTAACCTCTCTGTTTCCCCAGTGTATATTTAGAAGCTAAAACAGATACTCTTTTCTCAAGCAAATATTAGCTCTTTTAATCTTCACAATCTTATAAGAACAGATGTTTAAACACACACACATACACACACACACACATATATATACTGCAGAAAAGTGTCAATAAAACCTGCAAACCAGTAGAGCCTGGGAGTTAGACAAGAGGGAGGCAGAAAGAACTCAGAGTTTCAGAGCAGCACTTGACTTGACGTGCTGGTGGTAGCAGCATTTCATTTTATCATTTTATCATTTTATCATTTATCATTTTATCATTTATCATTTTATCATTTATCATTTTATCATTTCATTACGCTCATGAAAGATTTTTGGCTTCAGGTTGGACCTGGAGAGTAAATACTTGGCCAGCCTTGTGTCCAAGAAAAACATCAATAATTGATGGTGGCATCTTTTACTCTGAGCCCAGACTGGTCCTCAGAATCCTTCTTAGCACTGTCTTTAGGGACTGTCACAATTAATAGAACAAAGTCGGCTCCTGAGCTGAGAACTATTTGTCATCCCCAGTGTCATTTTCAGAGTGTAGATTTGTCATATCATCTGCATAATCTGCTTAGGGACTGACTCTGTCATAATGTCTATAATCCCTCGTGCTGTCTACTTTTAAGTTAAATTATAGAGAAACAAAGCGATCATGATTTTACTTACAATCCTGTTTTCTTTTCATGTCATTACCTGTCAGGTATGTTTGTTCATGTATCTCTGTGATGCTCAAGAGTTCAGCATTCTGCTGTTGGCAGCTCTTCCTTGCCTGGTGCCAAGTTAAAGCAGATTTGGAGTTTATCTGGTAGGAAATGCTAGTCAATGGATCCTTATTCCACAAGCTCTCACTGCCCTCAACTGTGAAAGAAGTCAAATAGAATTTGTTGCATTATGCATATAAAACATTGTAGGGGAAAGGGGCATATAACAATAACAATAACAATAACTCTATACTCTAACTCTATATAACAATAACAATAACAATAACAATAACTCTATACTTCATTGTGCTCCATATCTGATGAGGAAGGGACCACAGACCTTTTTATCACCCACATACTGCACACTGTGATATGAAACTTGCGGCCCCATGACACATCAAAGAGGAAGAAAACATATCAAAATCTGATCCAGACAACTGCATAGAAATTTCTAAGATGTTTTAACTGCAAAATCGTTATATGTTTATATAAAAAATAAATATGAATTAGTAATGCTACATTTAAATTATAGTGATCTGAAATCTTATGAGTTTAATGTCTATGCAAATGAGATCATTCAAGTAAGACTGATTTGGGGTTTATTTGAAGACAGAGATGTTTTAAATAATTAGCATTAAAAATTTGGAGGTTTTGTTTCTAATATGGCAGAAAATGTGAGATATTAAAAAGGGAGATTATTTTCATGTCCAGGAATGGGGGAAGCAATGTAAATGCCCAAAAATGGAAATGCAATTGACTCTTCACTTAAAAGAAAGTATATTTTCCATTTTCAATCAAGGATTAAGATATATTTCTCAATGACTATATAGGTTTGCTGACTGTATCTCTCCCCAAAGAATTCAAATTCCCACAGCAAACTGGCATGACTGATGTTGGAAGCCAAAGTTGCAAGCTAGAGAAAATTGAGAGAATGGGGTCTTTTCCTTTTCCTGTTCTCAGGATACTTGAAAATAAATCTCGAGATAGAAGGAAAACATTACAATAAACAATGCAACGGACAATGAAGAGCATATGTTAAGTGTCACTAGGTCAATAACTGGTACTTCATCTTCCTGTATCAAAGTTTAGGGCTTGTTTAAGGCTAATATAAAATAAAATGCTCTTTCAAAAGGAGCACAAAAGGAAATAGATTAGGTAATTACAAAGCCCTTTAAGGTAGGCACGAAATGAATAAAATGTGCTTGAAATTTTTAATGCATATTGAAATCAAACATTTTTTTTTATTTTTTACAATTATTTCCCTTATACATTTAACAGGAAAAATATATAATTTGGTGGTGAAGACATAAATTTGAAGTAACAAGACTAAAAATTCATTCCACTGAACATCCTCAGGATACCTCTCCAACATGTATTCAAGGATATCCAAGGTTGTGAGTTTTCTAGTGATTGGTGTTTTACCATTTGTCGTCTACATTTCATTCATTAAATCACACATTCATCCAGCAACTCATGTGTCAATACCCTTAAGTGGAAGATGCTATAGTTGGACCCACTGAATATATACTCCTAAAAAACTCCATGAAACAGATTTAGAAAATATTCCTACTAAGTAAAGGAGAAATATCCTCCTTGATCAATGAAAAAACAAGTATTGCTTTATCTTGGGAGAAAACAAGCTCACTTTTTTTTTAGAAAAAGACTTCTAATATAAAACTTTGACCTCTATAAACCTTTAATGGGAATCAAATCTCTAAAGGTTGATATAAGAGAGGAAAATACGTCTACATCGATCAAGAATGGGAGAACAGTGTCACTATGAACAGGAAACCTGTGAGTTTTTGTGGGTATCCCTCATGCACAGAGAGACTACACTCAGAAGAAAGATAATTACAATAATACATAGGACTGAGACATCAAGTTTACTTTCAGAGGGATGAATGGAGATTATATATCAAAAGAGATAAATAAGCACAATTCGTAGAATTCTGGCTTTAATTTGACAAACTAAGATATTTTTCTAAGTTGTACTATTGCACAAGAGTGCTTGGGATAACGTGATCATGGGTGGATTTGTGGTCCCGAAAACTGAGTTGTTAGTGATGCTATTGCAATTCAGGCGGCTTCCCGATCACCCCAGACCACATCGGATGTCCTGTCCCTGCCCTGGCCCCTTTGCAGGGCAGCAGGAGAGAGAGTTGTGGGCGGTGCCAGGAAACAGGAGCTGCTCTGCTCCAGGCTATGGTAGCAGGTGAGAGGTCGGTGGGGAAGAAGGTCAGGAAGGAAGAAGCTGCCATCAAAAAGAGGTGGCGGGGTGACGGGGAAAGTGAAGGAAAGAAGAAAGGACACTTTCTTTTCCTCTTTCCTCAGCCCCAACTCTGCCACCCAACATTGACATCTTCCACCCCACCTAAAACCTGCTGCGAGTGGAAGAGCACCAAGAATCCATCTGTCCTTGTGTCTTCCCTCTAATAGAATGCGATGCCACTTCTTTTGCATGATTGCAATACGACTTGAATTCGCACTTTTCAAAAACCTTCAAGCATATAAATGACCCACTTCCATTGATTCCTGGCTGTGTTCAATTAAATGACACTCTTCTTAAATTAAACATAAGAAGAGTACCATTGGGATCATTTTCACCATGCGGAGACTTTTTCGTTACATTGACACAAACTGTGGGAGCCTGTCTCCATCTCTCTCTCCACCAAACCATATGCTGGTGGCTGCATTGAAATTCTGGTTTTGATCTGCGGCTTCGTAAAAGTAAAGCATTAGGGAGGAAGGCATGGCATGCCTACTTCCAGTGTTAAGTATATATTGCATCGTGTACAGTTTAAGTTGCCCTCAAGTCTTAGAAAATAACTGATAATTGGTAGAAATAAAGAGGTCATTTGATGCAGGGAAGGTTGGGATAGTGGAGTCCAGTCTAGTCTTCTGAGATTGAGCTCAGGAAATGTTGAGATAGTAGGACTACAGTCTAGTCTTGTTAGCAAGATCTCAATACACATAAAAAAAAACCCAGGATGAGAGTCCAAAGATCTGTGTTCTAGTGTTCAGTCAATATGGATCATTTTCTCCATTATAAAATGGAGACAATGACATCTATAAAGAGTTATGGTAGGATATAATGAGATCATAAATGTGAAATAACTCTAGGAAAAAAAAATGCTCTAGGTAAATGCAATTTCTTATCACCACGTTGCTGTACTAAACGTGCCAAACTCTTCTTGATGATAAATAGTTACTTACATTTCAGGGGACAAAATCCAAACAGCTTATCTGTGTCGTAGTCCGTAGTGGTTCCACACCAGAGCCACCCGTCTGAGCGCCCAGCACTTGTACAGTCTGCATACCACTTGTTTTCAAACTTGAATGGGATCGCACAGGTTGCTCCATTCGCGTTGCCCAGTAGCGTGTACATGGCTAGAGAAACACATTGATTTGCGTTTGGAATGTCAGCGACATTTCTGAACGCTGACTTTCCAATAAGAAGGGCACTGAAGGAATTGGTCTCACTCTTCTGATCATAGGTGGTGACCCACACAGAGGATTCCTTTTTCATTTTTTCCCCTTTATCCCTCAACCCCAATCTTCTGCTGGGAACATATAGCATCTGTACTTAGGAATAACTCTAGTACCATTTTGTTTCCACGGTCTTTTGGGACAATCTTTCTTCCTTCCTCTATAGACAACAGCTTTAAGGTCTGCATTCCCTCCAAAACAAAGAGAACATTCTTTCTCTTGGTTGGAATCACAGAATTATGGAATCTTTAGATGGAAAATAACCTTAAAGCTGTGTAGCTCACACCCATAGTCAATACCTAAATCCCCTCCAACCACTTCCTGTCAAGCCAGCCTCCACTTGAGTCCCTCGACAAGGATTATAAGGAAGAATAGGAATTTGGGCATAGTTCTCTAACCCACATCATGAGAAGAAACCACTGAAGACCATTAGATACCATCTATAATTGATATATGTCTTTTTAAAAACTGATGCAAACAGATTAAGTGGGAAGCTCTGGATTCAACTGGAAAGGTAAATTGAAAGTCAGAATTATTGTTGATTATGGTTTAACTTAAGCTAAAAGAGTTAGAGAAGCTCAGATCTCCATTAAGAACGAAACAAGTCACGCAGCTGAATTCTCCAGTGTGTTTAAAGTCTCTATCTTTTTAGGGATCCTCTCCCACTTTGGGAGATAACAACCTTTTATATTGAAGTATTTAACCCATTGCCACCAATTGATATTCAGAATTTAATTTTAGGTAGCAATTCTTTTCTTAATTACAGTTGGTAGAGTCTACATGACTTGGAAAAGGTCTTAACAGACATTCAGTCATTTAGATAATATCAAGTTTGTAAAATGTGTAGCATATATGAAGAACATAATAAATGTCAGTTTCTTCCTTCTTTTCCTTCTCTTTTACTTGGTTTTCCTTAAATGCCAGGTTTATTTTTAATTACCTCACAATTACTTTTTTGTCCATGAGCTGGTGGTTAATCACTTTAAAATGCTATTCTAGCCTTAGTTCCACTAAGTTACAGGACTGATCTTCCAAATCATTATCATATAAGGAACGTGCTGGATTCAGAAATAATTGTGCCTCACTCAGTCACTGGGATGCCTGTTCCTTAGTATGAAGGAAACCAGTGAAGACCACCTCTGGGCTAGGTGTCCTGTTCAAGTTGCCCAAGAAATCTTCAGTGCTGGATTTATGGATGCCAGTCAGGACTAACTCAATTTATTTAATAATTACTGAGTCATTTTGTATCCCAGGCACTGGAGAAGCCAAAAGAAGCCCAGCTACCTCACTGATGGATCATATAACTGCAGGCAACTTATTCTTCCTCTTGTGGTCCAAACTTCCACACAACTACCAAATCTATCCAAGTCTACAGTTCTGGTTCTATTATTCCAAAGTAATCTCCATCCTCAATCAGTTCCACGCTCCCACCCCAACAGGTTTTCTTCATAGAGAGAGAGAGAGAGAGAGACTGTAGGATACACCCTCCGTCCATTGTCGTTGGTTCTAATGTATGTCCAGTTAAAGGATTTCATGGTCACTCTAAGGGTCTAGACCATGGGTCCTCAAACTTTTTAAACAGGGAGCCACTTCACTGTCCCTCAGACCGTTGGAGGGCCAGACTATAGTTTAAAAAAAACTATAAACAAATTCCTATGCACACTGCACACATCTTAGTTTGAAGCAAAAAAACAAATGGGCAAAAACACCCGCATGTGGCCCATGGGCCGTAGTTTGAGGACGCCTGACCCTCTAGCAGGACTATCTTCAGTACTGGGAGGTCTTTGAAGAGTATGCAAAATATAGTCAGTGGACCATCTGCACCACCATCGCCTGGGTCTTCATAAAAATAATCGAATAGTTTCATGGGCTCTTCCCTGATAGGTTTATTTAGAATCCAGGTGGCCGAGGAAACTTGAGGATCTACATTTTTAACAAGCTCTCTAAGTGAATCTTAAGCATACTGGAGCTTAAGAACCACTATCCTAAACCCGATGCATATTTACCTGAAAGCCAATGGGAGAACAGGAAGGGTGGGTGAGGGACAGCTACAGTACTATATTTTAAAATAAAATAAGTCTTCCTCAAGTTCAGTTCCTCGGTTAGCATAATTGTCCCTTACATGGAATTCGACTCAGCGAAGTTTAATTCGCCCTTGTCCTGCCCTATAATTATCTATTGAGTTTCTCCTGGAAGGCCCCTTCCCATAATTTCTAAACCTACATTATGTTCAAGAAATTCCTCGGAAGAACTTCTACCTGAGCCCTTCTCTCACCCTACTTCAATTCCTACTCTCCCCTCTTCCTTATATAGGCAGAAAACGAAACGTTCATAAAGTATCTCCTTACAAAGAACTGAATTCCTATACTCCATCTCTGCTGCAATAAGCTAGGTTCAACCAATCTTAGCAGCCCAAGTGACATAGCAATTATAGAAACAGGTTATCTCTTGTCCCCAAAGGCAGGCTCTTTCTCTGACCTTGGGGTTGTTCTAGATAACACCGCACAATAGCCAAGTATCCAAACCTGAAATGTGGTTATAACACTATCTGACTCAGAGACCAGCCTTTGTAAAAGGCTACAAGTTCTTTTGTATTTTTGTTTTGTTTTGTTCTCTACACAGCCAAAGGAGAGTGAAATGTGGCCAATGTGAGAGAAGACTAAATGCTGTGATTTTCTTTAATCTTCAAGAGCTCCAGGAACCAACTATATATAAGATGATCTCCACCCCCCGGTTGGTGGTATCACTTTCTAAGATAGCTAACTAAATATACTGCATATTAATTTATACACTAATTCCTCAGCTTTTCTAATCTTCTGATTATTATAGTCTCCAAATACCCCTAAGGTGATGACATAAATCAGAAACATTTAGAAATCCACATTGCCAAGGAATTTGCCAAGATTTCCTATTAGGCAAATGAATTGGTAAAGAATATTGTTCCATGGATCATTTCTCCAGGGACAACTTAAACCAAAAGAAAAGAAATATTTGGTTAAATTCCTTTATCCGTACAACTTTATAATGTTAAAGGAGGCATTGGGTCAAAGACTACAGTGAAAATTACTTTCTAACATTTCTAGTACACTCCAAACAAGAACATATTTTCTTGAATTAGTTTCTAAGAAGAGAAAAATTTGACACAAAGCTTCTTACCTTCATAACCTCTAGAGCATAAATCGTCTGTGGTTCCATAGATCTTCCACCTGCTCCATAAGCCAGACCCCTTGTAGAGCATAATATTCTTTTCTTGTTTGTTGCCATAGTTAAAAAATAAATCTTCTCCCTTGATCCCAAAAAGTGTGTCATTTTTGCATTCCCATTTCTGGAATTCACTTCTCAAGTCACACGCATACAGAGTGACAGAAACCCAGTCGGTTTTCGATGGCACCCCCAGGCATAGTTTAAAGGCAACACTCATGATCTGGGACTCAGACACCCATCGGAATTTCTGGGATTCAGAATCCTGGTTGCAAACTGCGGTTTGGACTGCATTGGGGCTCACTGCTTCCACGCAGCGCTTGTGGTCTTCATTATAGATTAAAAATTGCCTTGTGTCTGTTTAAAAAAAGAAAAGGAAGAAAAAGAAGAAAGAAAGCATGGTTAAGTGGGTTCATGTAACAAGGACAATATTTTAGATCAAAAGTCCCCAAGCTCTCCATTTCCCCAAAGACTTTTTCGACTACAGGAAGAGAGGTCCCTGAAGCTGGAGGGAGAACCGGATTGAGGACTGCCCTAGGTGCTGGCACTTGGCGGGACACCTTCAAGATGTCCTAGTTTACGAAGAACCTCGTGCAAAGGTCCATCTTACACACTCGCGAATTATAGGGAGTGAATGTCAAAGTCAGATTATGGAAGGAAATGTTATCAACCTAGGAAAAGAAAACTTGGGCGACATGAATACGATAAGCTGTAAAATTAAATACGTGTATGTCCCAGAATAAGATATTTTTTTTTCAGAATAGGATTTTGAAGTGTGACACATCCAACCCTCTTGGAGATAGATGAAACCTATTTATAAATATTCTAATGATAGCACTAGGGATTTGCATGTATTCTTTTTAATTTTAAGAATAGTTTTACTTTAGGTAAATTTCATGAAATCTTCATTTCATGTCTTGCAAATTTTTGAATTAGGTGCTTTCTGGGTCACCCAGGACAGGCTAACTCAACAAGGTTTTGTTTTATTCTGTTTTGTTTTGTTTTTCTTTCCAACAATAGGTATCATACAGACTTAGCTTCTAGAGATAAATTAGTATCTATTATGTTTCATTTTGTTTGCATACTCAATCTAAACTTTGTATAATAAAAACACACAAGAATATATTTAAAATTTTAATAATTTGTGAAGGTTGCAACAAAGGAAAAGTAAATATAAGTTTTATATCATTGGAGATAATATTTTATGAGAATAACTTTAAAAATAATGTTTTTTATATGTGTAATTTGGGACTGGTGATTTAAGGAAATGTGTAAGGATGGCTTATACTGACAGCACAGAGCTGCTAGCTAGCAAAACAGACTTCCTCTTGCAAAAGAGCAGGGAAAAGGATCTGTAAGCACATTTTTTTTTTCCCTTAAATCAGAATTGAATTCACATGAAGGTTTTGCTTTTTTTGTTTATTTTTAAATAATATCCAAATATAAGGAACTGACTGATTTCTTTTAATGTTGTGACATAAATATAAATTAAACACTTCTTACAAAGTTTTCCTAAGTCCCTTCTATTTATGTGGTTCTTTCAAAATGAGCTAGGAGTATTACAGATATTTGAGGGTCTGAATAAATGGGCTCATCATTTTTAATCAAATCATTTCAGTGAAATACAACAAAGTTAGAACAGTCCTACTGGACGAGTCCTTCAGTGTTTACAAAACATTTTCACAAGCCGTATTTCATGTACTGTTCTCAATGCCCAAGTGAGGTTGGCACCACTTACACTCTGAGATCAGTTCTAGAACATTCCATGTGAAGCTTATGATGAATTTTTGTCTTAAAAGACTTTTTTCTCCTGATGTTACATCAGGAGAATTTTTAAGGCAAAAATTCATCATAAGCTTCACGTGGAATGTTCTAGAACTGATCTCAGAGTGTAAGTGGTGCCAATCTCACTTGCAACCTCAAACCGCTGCTGGGCTTCCACGGCCTGATTACTCATTTGTGCTGCTTTGATTTCTTGGAATCAGGGCTCAATAAAGCCCGGATCCAAAACACCTGCATCTGTTGGCGTCTCCGCAGTTGGCATCTGTCAACGGAACGTGCGATACCTGCCCAAACCTCCTCCCATCTAACTGAACTTCTTTCCACGCTTGATCTCATGTCCTTGCTGCTCGTATCCTAGTGGGGCAAAATGAGTAACTTTCTGCCTTGGCAATAAAATTAAAATTTTCATAAAACGGCTTTGCTCACAAAACACAGGAAATAGGAAAATAAGAACAGTTTTAAAAACACAGTTATGATCATTACTATACACAAATAAATTTAGGCTCCTCTAATCTAAAAAGGTCAGGAACTCTGAAAATTTTGTCATATAAATATATATCTGTAAACCTAACTATACTAGCCTTTATAATTAAAGGAATTTGCCTTTGTTATCTTATTCAGGGCTGATCTTCCACTTTTCAGATAGCTTTGTTCAGTAATATCTCATCATTAATAATAAATATGTTTTTCACCTCACACTTCAGCAATTTTGATTGCATTGTCAAACAGCAAGCGCTTATTAACCGGTCAAATTCAGTCAACTAACCAGTTGGTAGCTAGTCCTTTAAGGGAAGGTGTTCAAAAGTCTCTATGCATGAATTGTGCTCCCCTTTCAGAGGTTTTTATACTTATTTGATTTTTATGTGCCTAATTCTTATCTGTAGTTCCCTCTTAATTTTACTCTAAATAAGATGGGATTTCATGAGCAAACTTCCAAACTTCTCTTTCTCAATCATGGCATCCACCAGACCCATAGACTAAAAACCTAGGAGTCATTCTGCATTCCCAAGCTTTCTCTTACATTCCAGGACAATGGTGGAATCTATTGGCTTTTCCCAAAATTATACTGTGATGCCTAACACATTGACTTCCATGTGAGTTGTATTTAACTCATGCTAGTTTTAAGCCCAGGGCCTCATGAAGCATATGTAACTCATGTCTGTTCAACTTGGGAGCCACATGAACTATTTTTCAAGTTGTATATAACTCATGCACAGAAAAAAATAATAAATTTTTCATTAAATTAGAAAGGATCACTTTGTTTTCAAAGTTTTTATTCTATTTTCATAATAAAACATCATGGACCCAAGGAAAAAAATTATTTTTCTAGTGTGGCAGTCAATATGTTAATTTTATGTGTCAACTGGGCTGGGTCATGGTATCCAGATATTTGATCAAACACAAGTCTGAATGTTGCTATGAGGGTGGGTTTTTTTTTAATGAGACTATTATGTAAATCAGTTGATTTGTATAAAGCAGATCACCCTCCTTAATGTGGGTGAGCCTCATCTAATCAGTTGAAGACCTTAAGAGAAAACAAACTGGGGAAGAAGAGGGAATTTTCCAAAGAGGGAATTATCCCTCTACACTGCTTTTGGACTTGAATTGTAATATCACCACTCTCCTGAGTCCAGCCTAGCCCTGCAGATTTGGGGCTTGCCAGCCTCCGCAATTGTGTGAGCCAATTCCTTAAGTAATACTCTCTCACTCTCTCTCTAAACACACACACACACACACACACACACATACACACACACACACAGGTTCTGTTTCTCAGAAGAACCCTGACTAATACATTAATCATTCTCTTTTCTCCAAACTCCATGGCCACCACCCCAGATCAAGCCACCCTGGTCTTGCTCTGGTCTTCCTCTCTTTTAAATAGAGTCATCAAGTAATATAACATGTGATCTCCCAGTTTCCTGGGCGGAGATGGGCCTGACGTCTCACGTGACTCCAAATTGCAAAACCCATCTAATGTAACAGGTCGCCTTCACTGAGCTACATAAAAGAGAGAGATTTCTTCCTGATTCTGCCATCTCTTTAGCAGATTGCCTGGGATGAGCATCGTGTTCTGGTTGAATGCTTACTCACTAATAAAATTGCCTTCTTTTGATCCCACCTTTGTGGAGAGGTTTTCCTGGATTGGAAGGAGCTTTGGTTTCTAACTATAGTTCCCCAACAATTTAAATCCTTCAAAACGGTACCACTGCACCCAGGGAAAATACATCCAGCCTCCACATCATAGCTCACTCGAAAGGGTAAGATCCAGCCAGGCCACCCCCCTGCCCTCACCCCCTTTCATTCACCACCTTCCAATGATGCTGCCTTTCTGCTCCTCAAAACTTCCAAGCTCATTTCCACTTCGGTGACTTCGTATTTTGAGCTCTGTCTTCATGAGATGCTCATGAAGGTCCTAGCTCAAGTGTCAACTCAACGAGCTGACCATCCCAACTCATCTTATTCTTTTATTTTTTATATAATATTCACAACCATCTTAAAAAATATATATCTATGCTTTTTCTTTAATTTTATGTTCTGTCTCCCTCTATTGGAATACAAATTCCACGAGAAGAGAGACTTGATCTTTCTGGTTCAATACCATAGTTTCTCTTTGGGGAGCATAAATCATCTCTCAACAAATATTATTAATAGTTGAATGAATGGAAGAATATTAACTCTAGGGCCGGGCGCGGTGGCTCACGCCTGTAATCCTAGCTCTCTGGGAGG
>VBSM01003148.1:13199250-13345537 GCA_008086735.1 Cheirogaleus medius | reverse complement strand
TCTCAAAAAAAAAAAAAGAAAGAAAAAAGGAAAACAAATGTAGTTTTATAGTTGTCTTCTGTTATCAAGTGACAACAATAACTATTCTTTTTTTTCCTTCTCCTTTTACCCTCAATAAAACCCCCAAACCCATTACCATCTCTGCCAGCACTTTTCCTTTTTTTCTCTTGTGTCATGCCCTTCCCTCCCTTTGGGAAGTAAAATAAACTATTCTAATCTTTGCGTCGAGAATTCTTTCTCAGCCCGTGCTATGAGTTCCCACCCTAACACTAAGCATTCTCTTATTTGAGGCCTATTGTCCACAGGGAACTTCAAGATAACAATGAGGTTACACACTGAAAAAATACAGAGGTGGAGCAGGCTTTCAGTGTGTTGGTATTTTCCTGGATGTGGGTCCTAAGTCATCTTTACCACTTCATAGTAACAGCCATCACTGGTTACAGAGCTAAGTAAGCACTTTCACACGTTATCTCATTTCATCCTCAGAACAAAGTTGAGAATTAGGGATTACTGTCCCATTTTACAAATGTGGAAACTGGGGCCCGAGAGGTTAAAAGACACCCAAATTCAGGTATACAGTAACAAGGTGAAGCTGGAATTCACACTCAAGATTGTTTGAGTCTCATTGATAAACTCTTAACTTTATGGCTGCTATTACCTGTCTAGAGGCAATATATCATGTGCTAACTATAAAATATATGAATATCATAAAGTCAAATGAATCTAGAAGTTCCCCAGTCCAACTTGTCATTTTATAAAACAAAGCAGAGGCTCACGGGAATTACTATCCTAAGAGGGAATCTGTTTGACCACTAGAGATTCATTGTAAAGAGTAACACTGAATCCAAGATTTCCAAGCTGGTCTTTCCCAAAGGTTTTTGAAGCAGTCAGTAGAATTGGCTAGTCTAAAGCATCTCTTTTGTTTGGCCATGAAACTCTACCTGGTCAACACACCAGTCATTTTGTCACCATTGCATTGCACGTGTGTGTGCTTATGTATGTGTGCGTGTGTATACACAAGGGTGTTGAAATTGAGATTACGAAGGGACCCTCAAATCTCAAGACCAACAAACAATGTTGATGGCATTGTTTTCATACACGAAAGGTATAGCACGTTTGTTTTCAAATATTTATCCACTTAAAGACCCCATTTTTGTTGCTAAGAATTTATCAGGCCTTGTCAAAGTTTACTCAGTGAACATGCTGAGCTGCCTCATTGCCTGATAAGACTTAATTTAAAGGGAGTCATTAAACTGAATAGCTCTAAAGGTCAAAGAGACGAAGTCAATAAAAATTTGTTGGATCACATTCAGCTGAAAGTGAAAACATTTTAAAGTAAATAAATTATGATTAATGACTAATAAAATGCTTGATTACTACAAATATAAGTTTTTTAACAGGACATAATAAACTTTGTTTTCTTTTATGCCATTAACTAATTATTTTTAAATGTTAAGTGTGAATTGAGTATTTTTATAAACTAACAAGATCATCTAAATTCTTGACAAAACATCACACTTCTGGTATGAATCATTTATAGGTAAATGCCAGAAGTCATGACCTTAGAAATCTTTTCACCAACCTTAGAAGCCACAGTGGCCTGAGTGGCTATCACCTTAATAAATAATACTCAAGAAAGAAACAAAGAAAATTATATACCAATTGACTATTACTTTTAAATTCATAAAGTCATCTCTTTATAAATTTAGATGCTCATTTACATCGATCGAATCTCTCATTTTATTTAAAAAACATTCAATACAGAAAATGTGTCTCCAAATATGTCATGTCCTAGAGAACTTTCCTTCACCTCTCTTGGTAGATGAAGCTGTTTGAATGAAAATCCAAATGTCTTTGTCAACATTAAGAACACAGTGTTTAGTTTGGGCCTTTGAAAGATGATTGCAAATTCAGCATTGTTTCAAAGCCAGGAAGTAGCAATCTAAGAAGTGACACATTAACATTTTTTAACAGCCAGTGAGAGTCCTAATATCTGAAGCCAAGAGCAGTTGGTACGAACAATGAATGCTGAGCTAGAGTTGGGTTTTGATGGGCTACATGTGGATTTGGTGAGATTAGGAATGGGAATTTCATCTCTCTCCACAGCTCAGTAGGGACTAGTTTAGATTGGGGGCGGGGGGGTACAGGGACGCTGCTTCCTCTTTTCAAATGAGAATCACTAGAACTATTAACTGAAAAACTCTGCTGACATCTCAAAGGGCAGAGGCGAGTTGAGAAAAGCCAATAAATCTTTTGGTCATTGGAGTGAACCAGCAAATGCCTCTCCGAGCAATGTAAATAAATATGTATTCAATACTGTTCCCTTCGCTCCATGATTAGTTTTCTCTCCAAATTAGTACTTTTTAAATGCCCACTTACAGCTGGAATTCTTTGTCTTGTTATTTTAGTTGTCATTTGTTTCTACTGGCTAAAACAACATTTATTTGTGCAAAATCCGTAAAAGAGACTAGCATAAAGAGAGCGACCTCCTCACTTCCTGAGAGGCTCACGTTGCCCTGTAAAAGGTAAAAATAGCAGCTTGCCTGTGTCCTTCCCCACATCTGATGCCAACTGCTGGAACAACTTTTTGTCTGCACTGTGCAAACTAAATAACTAAGGAAATGTAATTTCGATAACAGACAAGTGTTTAAGTAGGCAAACGCCTACCTGTTTTACTTTATTATTTATTTATATGGATCTATTTCTCCCTCTAGCTTGTTCCCCAAAAGCTTTTGATAGCTCACAGGGGAAAAAGAAAAAAAAAACAAGACCCAACATAACAAATCAAGCGTGAGGCATTTTCTAGAGTGAGCACGTATTCCTCTTGCAAAGAGACTAGGAGAGCAATAAGTTATTTAAGTAAAAAGAAAGAAGACAAGAAGGAGGGGTCACAAGGAAAGACACTTAAAAGCAAGCGTGGAATAAAGCCGACACTAAAAATGCATCAGTGAGACTCCCACCTGCCTGTCATGAGCAGACAGATGTTAAGGCGCTGCACGCAGCCCAGGCTAGCCACTGGTGAGCGACAGAGCAAATAGTATGGAAACAGCACCCAGCGTCATGGCTCTGAGCCTCCTGTAATGACACCAATAAACAGAGAATCATAAATGGTGGCAGGGCTTTCAAAGGCAAGTGAATTCTGTGACGAGCGACTATCACAGGGGATTCGAATTGCACTGAGAGTCAGAGAAGTGACATCTGAGAAGTGACACTTACGAAAAGCTTGGAAAAATAAGTAGGAATGAATTAGGTGAAGAATGGAAGAAAGAACTGGGCAGCCAGCAGGAAGAGCACGTGTAAACATCCTTCCGCTGCATGAGTGGAAAGAAAGGGAGTCTGGCGAGAGGTTGGGGAGGCAGAGAGAAAGCATTAAAGAGCTAATATTTCCTAAGTGTTTTCCATATACCAGGCACTGTTCTAAGCCCTTTATAGGCATTAACTCACTTATAAAAACCCTATGAGTAGATACTATTATTTTCCCATTTTAATGATGAGTAAACTGAGGCACAGAGAGGTGGACTAATTCCAAGGTTACGCAGCTAGCAAGTAGCCCAGAACTTGAATCTCAAACCCTTAACCCCTATACCACACTGTGTGTGGCAGAGACAGTTTGGGCCAGGATAAAAGTTTTGGACTTTATTCTATTATAAATTCAATAGAAAGCCCTTAAAGAGCTCGGAGCAAGAGAAAGACCCAACCGGAGGAGAATGTAAGGCATTGGAGTCACAGAGGATGCAGAGAGATCAGCAAACTAGCATCTATGTGGAGCAAGATTGTTACTCAATTCACGGCAACCAGAAAATAAAGAATTACTCACAATTACACAGAAGTAAGTATGACTAGTCTTAATTAACAGGCCCCCAAATCTATTTTTACTGAAGGGAAATGGCTCCAGGAAAAGCTAAACACTAATTATCTAGACATAACTGAGAAAAAAATTCGGAGAAGAAAATTAACAATCCTATTAAAACAATTAATAAAATATTAAGCGCACAAAGCACTGTTAGACATAATACTCTTAGCAGACAAGAGGAAAAAAGGCAATAAATTAAAATACACTTCAAGGTAAATTATAAACACTGGTATTTTGACATTATATGCTCACTGAGGTAGGGAAGACAGGTAATATTGCAAAGTAATACATGATGAAACATGACACCTACGTCACACGTGGTTCTAATAAAGGAATAAATCAATATCTGTAAAGCACTTAAAAATAATGTCTAACACATAGAGCAGTCATATATGTGTTAAATAAATAAAAAGTAGGCTGGGTATGGTGGCTCACACCTATGATTCTAGCACTTTGGGAGGGCAATGCAGGAAGATCGTGTGTAGCCAGGAATTTGAGACTAGCCTGGGCAACATAGTGAGATCCTATCTCTACAAAAAACAAAATATAAAAATTAGTCAGGTGTGGTGGTGCACACCTGAAGTCCCAGCTACTTGGGAAACTGAGGCAGGAGGATCGCTTGAGTCCAGGAGTTTAGGGTTGCAATGAGCTATGATGATGCCACTGCACTCTTGCCCAGGCAACAGAGCAAGACCCTGTCTCAAAAAAAAAAAAAAAGTATCAGTCACTAAACAATTTATTTTTTCAAATTAATTGGAGTAGAATAGAAAGTATCCGAATGCAGTCGATAGTAAGAGCGACTACAGTTGGACTTTGCCTATTGCTACACTGTTGCCCAGTGTATCAGGGGAAGTCAAAAGTTTGAGAAATAGTGTCACACCACAGAGCCTTAACAAGATCATGAGTTTAGTTCTCATATTTGCCTGTCCACATCACAAAGAGAAATGCTACCCGTTCAGATGGAAAAAGCTTATACCAGCTAACAAGAGCCCATCTGAGCATCTTTTCCCAATTTCATGATCACTGTTCAGCAATAATAGCACCTTGGGAGCTTGAAACTGGTCATGGTGGGAAAATTTACACCATAGAAATTGGCAAATGCTATTAATCAGGATTCTCCCGACCAAAAGAAAGGCAGTTGGTTAAACATTGACTAGCATGCTACTTACTACCTGTACTCAAAACTGTATGCAAGTTTTCACCAAATTATGATGATGATGATGAATTCAAGATAAATATTCATCCCATCGTCAGTTCTGGAAAGCTGATGGGCATACACACTCCCCGCTGTCAAATAGTTGTGACTACTCCCTTTACAAAAGGCATTCTATTGTCATCTGTTATAGTAAATTCAAAAGCCCCGATCCAGTTTCAGTTCCCTGCCATGCACTGCCTAAATCTGACAATAAACAAATGTGTCATTTCTGGATTTTATGCAATGTGAAATTTTAACAGACTTCATTTGTCAGAGGACACAAATGGAAGGCTAGATGGTTTAAAGGTCATTTTCCTGTCTTCCATTACTTTATAGATTCATCCACCACTGGACAAGCATTGCTAAAAACCAATAATATTATCAATTTAAAAATACTCCATTTTTGAAGTTTGAGAAAACTTAACCTAAGCTTCCTAATCTTCAGCTTTTCATTCAGCATATTCTGGCTCTTCTCTCCAGCGGATATGTATTTAGACTAGAGAATGTGATTTAATTTATAATATGTATATATTTTTATATAGAAAATTATATTATTTTTATTATTTATATATGGTTTCTATTTCTAGATATGTTTGACTAGAAAGACATATATTATATATAAAGTTATGCATGCTGAATTTTTTTTTCACTTACCCTTATTCCTAACCAGCTCCCTGAAATATTTATTTTATGTGTATAAAAATAAATAATGAATATATTTAAATAAAACATAAATAGTAAGATAAAACATTGAGGAGCATATAGCTATCTCATTGCCAAACATGACTAATTCTAGACTTAGAAATGGTTTGAAATGCCTTTGCTAGCACTTCCGCCATCATTATAAATACTTGGGAATTTTAAGTGCTTGGATACAGACTCGAGCTAGGAATCTCAGTGTGAGCTCAAGCTGGGTGACAAAAATGGACACATACTGGGAATGAACTTGATTCCCAGCCTTCAGAGCATCTGCCACAGCTTTCATTATCCATAGTTACCTGTGCAGCTTATGAATGTCTTACTATGTCCACTAGACTGGGAGATCCATGAAAGGGGGTCTCTGCTTCTTTCTGTTCACCATTGCACCCCAGCACCTAGCGGAGCGCCTGGTGTTGGTTGGTATGGAGCGGATCCACCATAAAGATTTGCTGAATAAAAAGTGGGAGCCATTTCTTTTCAGGAATCTATTAGCATGATGGAGCAATGAGCATCTCAGAGAGAAAAAACAATCCCGCACTAAGGCAAGTGAGCCAAAGCGTAACAGTTTGGTCCAACAATGATTCCCAATGAAGTCCAAGAGGTAGGAAGACTGTGGAGTCCTCCTGGACCCTGAGTGGCAGGGTCCCAGTCCAGGAGAGAGCTCTTTAAGCAAGGCCATAAGGACTGATTCCTCTAACAAGTCCTGGAAGCCATCAAGAGCTCCTGGCAGTGCAGCCTGGGGACCTGCATAGCTCAAGGGTAAGAGAAGATGTGACATGGCACTGGGCCAGCAGACCACGCCAGCGCAACGTGGCACTTGCACAGCCCAGCAGCACTTGGGCAAAGGGATGGCACCAACAGCAGCAGCAGGGGTTCAAAGCATTTCAAGAGCTCCCATCAGGGGTCACCAGGCAGGGGAAGAAAAGGGCAGATGTGTGATTCCGAGAAGACTGTGTTTGTGAGCTCCTAGGAAGCAGCGCTTAGAACCCCCGTATTGCCCGCCCGTGCACACACCCAGAAATAGGAGTACTTGGGGTCCCAAAATAGCAAGTGAAAACAGAGCATGAGAAAAATGGTGCTCCTATAGATAGGACCCTGCTATTAATACACACACAATGTAAACAAAAATGTCACAGCTCCTTGTAGACCAAGAATGTCTACACATTATGCAGGCAATCAGCTCTCTTCAATCCAAGATAAGAACATTTAAGACATTGAAAATCAATGCCCTATGCTTTCAATTTCACACTGGGCCCTAAGCTTGTCTTGGTTCTTAATGACATGGAAAACAAGGTTTGGTATTCTAAAGAAATGCCTGCTGAATTCTTTATGTTCCCTTGTTCCTACCAGTCCCCCTGAAATATTTATTTCTAAAATAACCCCTACAACTCTCAAGTGTCTCATTTTATATACTAAAATTGGTCACGATTTTTTTTTTTGCCCACTTAGGGAAAAAACAATTTAATGCCAAATTGTTAAAAATCATGTAAAGCTGTCAAAATTGAAGGGAGCCTTGACTGAACATTTTGATAGCACCTGATGTTCTGTGTCAGTTGGCAAAGGGCTCACTCCTCTGTAGTTTTTGGCCCGATTCACATGGGTCTAATCCTGACAGCTGGGGCTTCATTAGAAGGTATAAATCAGAAATTCTACCCTTTACTCACTCCAGTCAAGTAAATGGCCTCTTATTTCTCGAGCAGGGAAAAAAATCCTAACACTGACATACTTTCCTGAAACTTCTTCTAAATCACAAAGGGAGGGTATGAAAGGAAATATCCTCCCTCCTTGGCTGGCCTGAAACACGGTTCCTCATACTCATCCCTGAACACATTGCAAAACAACACATCATGGAAACCCAGATCACATACTGGCCGCGTATTGTATAATAAGCTATTTCTTAAAAAGAACCAAAGAGGAACTCAAAATGCCATTCATTTTATTCAGAGGAAAGCAGAATCCTTTTTTTTTTTTTTCCTTTTTTAACCTCTATGACATCTCTTACGATCTATTGGGTTAACATGTGATGAGTTACATTGCAAGGAAATATGGAAAGCAAGTTCCTTTAAGAATTTGGATTTGGCCTCTCAGCTTTTAACTCGATGTTTGTCACAGCTCCTAATGCTTCCTGTCATCAGGGGTTCTCAGTCAGGTTGGCCATCAGAATTGCTCGTGGAGATTTAAGAAATTACAGATGCCTGGTCTTGCTTTCCCATCTGTTAATCAGTCAGCAGAGCTCATACATATGTATTTGGAAAAGACTCTCTGGTGGTTCTGGTGCAAACCCTGTGGCTAAGAGCCCCTGCGTGCACATTAACAGGTGGCTCCTAATTCACTGGAAATAGCTTAGAAATTCAGTAAAAATTACCATGAGCATTCATTTTAAGGAATTATGTTTTAGTAAGTCAATAACAGGAAGAAATAACTCGGAAAGAAACAATTCCTTCTCCTTCTTCCATTCCTGCTCTGCAAACCCCCAAATCTGGCTCAGTCCCACAGCTCTGTCTTTTCTACATTCAATGCCCAGATTTCTGAGTCTCATTGAAGAAAAATCACGTAATCTTGATGGATCACAGAACAAATTCCTGGTTCCGCTCTTCGCTGCACTCTGCATTGTGCATCCATCCGTGTTCCCGTGTCCCTAGCCCACCTCACTTCCACTCCCCATGCAGGTACCCCCCCTGTAGAGCTTCCCCTTTCTGGTGGTCCTCTCCCTTCTCTCCATCACTATTGTTCTCAGCAGAAAATGTGCTCCCTATTTCACGAAGAAATTGGGGCATGATCAGGTGTAAATTGCACCTGCTTTTTTTCTCCCTAGTGCCTTCACAATTGTGAACCCTCTGGGGAGCTTTAAAAATTACTAGTGTCTGGGTCCCACTCCCAAAAAGTATGACTTAATTATCTGGGGTGTAACCTAGGCATCAAAAATGTTGAAAGCCCCTTAGTTGCGTCTTAATGTACAGCCAAGAATGAGAACTATTGCTCTTAATCAGAACTATAACTCAGAGTCATTCAGTGAGGTTTTCTTTGTAAAAATCTGCCTATGCCCAAATTGCAACCCCAGAGATCCTGACTCAATTCATCTGGGCTGGCGTGCTTGGCATTCATATTTTGAAAGCACTCTAGTAAGTGCTTTTTTTCTTTTCTTTTCTTTTCTTTTATTTCAGCATGTTATGGGGGTATAAATATTACGGTTACAAATATTGCCCATGCCCCTCCTCCCCCCTCGAGTTTGTATATACCCATCCTCTCCTCCCCCCTCCCACCCGCCCAACACCCGACAAATGTTATTCCTATATGTCCACTTAGGTGTGGTATTAATGGATCAACACCTAAGTGGACATATAGTAAGTGCTTTTTATGTGTTAGAAAAACTAGAAGAAATAGACAGAAACACAATAGAGGCAGAGGTCTAACAACTTTGCCACCTGCTCAAGGATATAAACATGTTGATTTATCATGTCTAATTTATTGGTTACATATAAATTAACAAATTTGTCCCCTACAGAGAATCCAACTTTTATTCATTAAACATTTAAATGTAAAAAATTTTTTGAGATAATACACAGAAGAAGATCTAAGTACCTATAAGTTAAAAAAAAATTTAATAAAAAAAAATTGGGAGGGGGAATAATTAGTAAATAATTTTCATTGGCAGTGAAAAAAGATGTTTTAAGCATAAAGTCCAAGACCGAACCATAAAGGAAATATTGATAGCTTGAATTATGTCAAAATTAAAAATTCTCTGTATCAAAGCACCACAGTAACATTAAAAGGCAAATGATAACTCTAAATTGTATGCTACATCCGAAAGACAAAACTTAACATCCCTGATATTTATAGAACTCATGAATCACTAGTGCAAAAAGGACTGGACATACCAACAGAAAACCAATCAAAGACATAAATAGATGATTTAAAAAATATATATAAATTTAAAAAATTAAAAAAAAATAATAGTAGCCAATAAACCTATGAGAAAATATTAAACACAACTACTACTTTAGAAAGCAAATTATGAAGGCAACTATTTTGCCTATTTTGCTATTTTGGCAAAAATAAAATGAAATAAATTATCTGGTGTTACAAGGTTGAGGAGAAACAGGTGTGTACTTGCACGCCTGTTTAGAAGGTAAAATTAGGGCACTCTTTGGAGGGAGCGATATCACTCTTCGACAACACATATCAAAAATCTTAAAATCTTGCATGGACTTTGAGCCCGAAATTCCACATCTGATCAGTTAACCTAAGGAAATAATCATCTGTGCCTCTGAGGTCCCTGCACCACTGGCCCAAATCTCTGGATATTGAAAGACTACACAGCAGGAACTGGACTAGAGCCATTGTGAGCAGATTTATTTGAAAACCTTCCCCTGCCAACATCATACCTGGCACCTCTCACCAATGTGACAGTGGAAACCGCCTCCTCTGCAGAGCGCTGAGGTTTTCTACTCAAATAGCCTGTTGACCTCACCTCTAGCAAGCCGGCTCTGACCATGCACACAGCCACCATAAAGCCAAACCACTCTTGCCACCCCGTGCCTTTTATACAAGCCCTTCATGAGCCCCTCTCTAATTCTCTGCATGAACAGCCAGTCCATAATAGTCATTTTCTTCTGGCAGCACTTTTGCCAAGGAGTCTGGGCATGACCAGATGCTCCAGGTCTTCTGAGGACACTCTGCAGTCATCGTCCTGATACCATCCGGCACTCAGCCAGTGACAGTTAACTCTTCCCATCCCCAGACTCTGTTTTGCCGGTCACCTCACTGAGTGGCTTCCGACTCCCATACACAGAACAGGGTCCTTTTAAACACAGACCAGACCTCCTGCACCATATATATTCACTTGTCTCCTCTGCCCAGCTCAAACACACATTGCCTTACTCGTTCCAACCATCCTTTTCTTCTCAACCCTTTTTACTTCTCGATAAGAGCCATAACAGCAGTGTTTATAATAATTAACAACTAAAACAAATCTAGTTGTCCAACAGCAGGGGATTAGCTAGATATATCATGGCTCATTAACATAATGGAATATTATTTGCCCAATAAAAATGGTGCAATAGAAGATGTAATAACAAGAATGGTATCAACCATACCTTGTTAAGAAAAAAAACCTTACAAAATAGGTTTTCTTAACTGATGAATGTATATCAAGATACTATCAGTTATCAATGTCCAGTTTGTAGGATTACGGTTGATTTCCCTTCTTTCTTTCTTTTTGTTTATCTCTATTTTATAATCTTTTGAAATGGCAATGTATCCTTTTGGAAAAAACAAAATATGAGAATTAAAAAATTCAAAACAGCTTTTTAAAAAAAATTCTGTTTTTTGAAGGTGTTGAGCTTTGTCTACCCCACCAGGATGGGTCTGCGCTCCTTACAAAGCTGAAATTGCCCAGAGAAACAGAGCCGCAGACCTTAGACGGGGTCTCACTTTGCCTCTAGGTGGGACCCTAGAGCCTGGAGAGATAGAGCTGGTGACCTCAGTTATGAGACTGTCCTAGAGACAGGTATAGTTTACAACTCTAATTGAGGTCCTAGACTAATGGCTTTCAAATATCTAGCAGAATAACCTTTTTTATTCCAAAACGAAATGTCACATACAACATCAACTCTTAAACAAATGAAAATTCTGTTGATCTGGTTGAAGTAGGAATTGGAGCATCCAGAGACCCCGATTCACCCTCCCCTTCTCCCCAGCCCACACATGTGCACACTGTCACAGTAGCTCTTGAAGCAGCTTTTCAGGTTTTTAAAATGACAACTCAATAAACAAGCAGTAGTTGGTTTTAACAAGGCAACTTGCATTCCAGCAAGAGGTTTGTTGAGTCAGTGTGTGAAACCCAAGTGGAGTTATTTTTATTTCCCATACATGCCCATTCACTAAAAGCACACCTGACTTCCTAGAGACCCAACCTTTCTTCCACGTAAAAAGCTTTCTTCACCAAGTCTATCTACAGACTCCTGCAGACCCCGGGACCTCCCTTTAGTCTTTTCTGACCTCCAACACCTTAGATAAAATTAAGTTTTCCTTCATCTGTAGCCTCATAATGCTTTAACTATCATGCTCTCTTTGTAAATGGTCCAAAATGGGATACCACTTTGTAGATGGTGTCCGGGCTGGGCTACAAATACCATTCCAATGAGTCTTGAAGGTGGGGCTGAAAACTCCTGCCCTAACCATGACGCCCTCATGTGTCTATTTGTATCCACGGGTTTATTTGGGGGTTGAGGAATCTCAGCGGTGGCTAGGAGGGGAATCTAACAGTGACCGTGATTGGGAGTCAGACAATATACGTAAACTGTATGCAGGGAGAAACTACAAGAAACCATGGAACAAAGCTGCCTCAAAGAAGAAGTCTGGCTCTGCTAGACTCAGCCCCAAGGTCTATGGGTAGGAGAGGAAATGGTATTCAATGGTCTGGACCAACAAACAACGCCATGGGAAACCCCTACTTGGTCCAGCTTTAAAACGGGAGCAGAAACAAGATGGGAGAGGAAGACGAACAGGTCAAGACTCTGCTAGCTAAACTCAGATGGAAATGTTAAGGTGCTCTCCTATAAATCTTAAGATGTATATGTTAATATATTCAGGTATTAATTTATGTTCCAGGGAATAACTGAGAATATCCCATGGATTCAAAATTCACATAATTTATTTTATGAATATGCATCTTTAAATGAGGGTAGGAGACTATTTGAGTGCAAAGTTTGCATTTGTACCCACACACAAGTAAGAGTAGGGGACACTGGAGCCATCTTTCGTATGCTTGTTATTTGTTCACATGACTGGGGACTGACATGCTCAGGTACTGCGTACATCGGTGAGATTGCCATGCCTCCAAGATGTATGTACCAGAAAAATATTCCCATGTGAGGTTCAACCCACAAGAACACACATAGAAGTTGTTGCATGGTAATCACGTGATACTCAGGTATTTTCATTGGTAACAGGAAGTTAGCAGAAAGGATTCCTTGTTCCAGTGAAGACTGCTTTAGTGATAAGCAAATTTTATAGGTAGAATAACTTCTATTTAAACATTTGGAAAAGGAAAAGCTACACCAAGATCAAACTTCTGTAGTTTGAATTTGGATGGTTAGGATGGTGCAAGAGGGTCCCTAAGTCCAGGAATTATAGATGACCTTAGTTCCTTCTAATAAAGTCAAAATTGCCACAAGCTAACAGATACATATGCATTTCAGACTATCTGGATAGAGCACAGAACATATTCACTTTCCCCACATTTCCTTAAGGGAGTCAAATTATTCCAGACCTTGTTCATCATCCACCCGTACCCTATTTCTTTGATTCTGATGGACCACATGTAATGAAGAAATATTTGTAGCATACTTGCCTAGGTTCAGATTTATGTGTTAAGATTTATATGTTAATATATTTAGGTATTAATTTATGTTCCAGGGAATAAATGAGAATATCCCATGGACTTTTATTCTATTAAAATACATGTTTAAATGAGGATAGGAGGCTATTTGAGTTCAAAGTTTGCATAAAAATTAAATGCATGTATTATTCACATTTACAAAGGTATTTTGAATGAATACTGGTTTTTTTAAAGTGTGATTTTATTAAATGGTAAAGCTATCAAACCAGACATTAACCTTCCTAAATTCGGGCAGAGAAGAGCTCAAGAAGGTGGCTCTTCTAGTAAGAAGAAGCAGTTGCACAGGTGTTCTAGAGTCTTCTCCCCAAGGCCTACTCCTTATTTGGGTGTCCTCTTATTTCAATTCTCAGTGTCATCATCACTTCGGGATACAGGGAAAATTCCCCTTTAAAAATCCAACTCATCACCAACAAAACTAAAATGCCACTAACTTAGTCCTAAAAATATACATGTGCATTTCTTTTTTAAAAGGAACTTATAACTTGGACAGAAAGTTTACATTAACGTGGATAATAGAATCATCAAAAACAATCTAATTTGAAGCTGGGTGCAGTGGCATGCACCTGTAATCCCAGCTACTTGGGAGGCTGAGGCAGGAGGATGGCTTGAGCTCAGGAGTGCAAGACCAGCCTGGGCAATGCAACAAGACCCCATTTCAAAAAAATCCATTTTAAAAATAGACTTGTTTCCTTCAGGAATCCAGAGATATTGCAAAGGAGATTCCCAAATCTCCTCAGTTTAAGATGAATACACTTGGCTCTGGAGGGCAGATGTTACTTGGGACTGCCTTTTCTTCAACAAATGGCACCAACTGTCATCTTCTCTACTTGTCACTTGTGTTATGATAAACATGACAGTCCATCCTCTCCCACCCAAGCACAAAGAGCAAAATGCCAAGTACTCAGAGTCTCAGACTTCCTGGTGGCCTCCAACTCAGTTTTGCTTCCAATTTGAACAGCAAGAGTGACTGGATGGTGGTGAGACGTGACCCATAAATGACTGACTGGCTCTAGGGGTGATCCTTGTCACTCTGAAGTATTCTCCCGAGACTTAATCTACTCCACTCACCCCATCAGGGAGCAATCTTACAAGACCTACCCATTCCAAATGCACAACATGATGAAATCTTAGCCATCCAATAACTCGCAGACAAATATTACAAATTAAACAGATACCATCACATAAAAATTGAATGGAAGTTGAAGGAATTTATGACTGCACAAACAAAATATTCAGTTAACAAAATACTTTTTTAAAGGCCAAACTGTATTTAGTTTTAACTGATCTCTTTGGGGGAATGTGGTATACTTTGGTTTTATTAGTGAGACCCTTGGCTTTTTTATAACCCACAGTAAAAAAAACACATAATTCTCTAGGACACAACTGCTATAGTCATGTTGATTCCTGTAGCAAAGATGTCCAACCTAAACTCTTGGTTAATCCATCTAAACTTACAGTTTTAAGAAAGTTCCTAGAAAAATACAAATCTATGATAATTTCCTTAGATAATTTTCTTGCTGGAATGAAAATGAAGGTTTTTGGTATTAAATATCTGGTAACTTTATTAATTTACCAGTATTATCAAAATATAAATAAGAACTACCTAGCTCTCAAGGTAGATTTAAAAATAATTATGTTTAGATATCTTCCTTTACAATCGTCTATTGATATCAGTAATGTTAGCACTAAGAGAAGGTATCATTAAACATGTCATCAGATAACAGAGTGGCAGGAAGGTGAAAGATACATCAAGCTTTTTAAAATATTCATATTTAAAAGAATACTTACCCTTTTGACTCCCTCTAAGAGGATATATCCTGAGTTTTTCAATGATATCAACTATGATCAAGGATAACAGGACCAGAGATACAGGCAGGTCAGGTAACATATCAGCAGACTCATTGAAGTTATTCTCAATCTGTTTTTAGAAAACCATTTAGAAGCATTAAATTATTGTGCTTTCTTTGTTCAAAATTCTTCCAATAATCCAAAAGCAAGACTAAATTAATTGTAAATACATTTAGTTAAAAAAAAAACTAGAAGCTTGTTTTTCAGCTTCTTGGGTTTAAAACACCACCATGTTTTAAGCCATCTCTAGAGATGTAATAAGGGTTCACATCCGTGGAAGAGTTTTCAATTAAGGATACAGCTTGGGAAATGCATGCAGAAATAACAGAATAGTGGGTTCCCTGTATTAGTAGAATGGGTAATTCCTTCCAACTCTACTGCTAAGCAGAGGTTCTGAGAGTCCAGCCCCAAACAGCTAGGGGAAAAATATTGACATTTAGGATCTTCCAAGAAAAGAGAGCCCAGGAAGGCTTGAGGGCACTTCCTTTGTCTGCTTAATGTATCTACAAAAAACCTATGGCAAGCATCATATTAATGGTGAAATGTTGAAAGTGTTCCCTGTGAGATCAGGAGTAAGCCAAAGACGGTACCATGAGCATTCCTGTTCAAAATTTAGTGCACTAGAGGTCAGAGCCAGTGTAAAAGGCAAGAGAAGGAAATCAATAGAAGCACTGGAAAGAAAGAAAAACAAAATACCATTATTCACAGACTATATAGAAAGTCTCCCCAGCATGGATAAATTATTTATAAATACCAATGATGAAGAGTTAGGAAGTAAGATTTTTTAAAAAATGATACACTTGAATACAACCTCAATGAATGTTTCAAGCTTTTGTGGAAAATGGCAGGCTGATTCTAAAATTTATATGGAAACACCAAGAGCAAGAAACTCTGCAAGAAAAAGAACAAGAGAGGAAGGTTTACTCTTCAGGGTATAATTATCATAAAGCTACAAAAATTAAGGCAGGGTGTTAGCACAGGAATAGAAAACTAGGCAATGAGATGGAACAGAAAGCCCAGAATCAGATCACATATGTGCACACCTGATTTATAACAAAGGTAGCACTGCAGGGGGAGGACAGATTTAAATAAATGCTGCTCAATCCACTGGAGATTATTTGAAAAAAGAAAAAAAAGAAGCTTGACTCCCTACTGCACAACACAGACAAAAACCAGTTCCAAATGGATTGTGAATCTATATTGAGAACAATATAGCCTCGAGAGTATAATTAGGGAAACATGTTTGGGACTTTGAGGTTGAGATTCACAAGAGGACAAAATCTTCTCAAACAAGTGACCATAAGCACTCTCTGTAAAGGAAAGAAATTGATAAATTGGGATATTTTTAAATTAAGAACTTCTTTTCACCAAAAGATACCATTGAAAGTATCTTTTGACTCAACTGAAATGCTTGCCCATGCACACCAAGAGACATATTCCAGAATATTCACTGAAGTATTATTTGTGATAGCTTAAACGGGAAACAACTGAAATGGTCATCAATAGGAAAACTGATAAACTTTTTAAAAATTGTGATATCTTCATAAAATGAAATAGTCTACAGCAATGAAGATGAACGAGTTACGGTTATACACAGAAACATGAATGACTCTCACGGCCATGGTTTTGAATTTAAAAAACCAGACATAAGTTAAATAATGTATGTATATTTCTCCTTGTGAAAAGTTCAAAAACAGGCCAACTAATCTGTGGTATTAGAAGTCAAGGTAGAAACTACCTCTGGAAAGGAAAGAAAGACAGTCATTGCAAGGAGCGTGGGCGTGGAGCTGGCCGGGTTTTCCTTCCTTACCTGAGTAGTGTTTATGCAGGGGTTTGATTTGTGGTATTCCATTGATACTGTACATTTACGTTTTGTGTGCTTTTCTGTTTGTGTTACACTTCCTTGAAAATCAAATAAGAAAAAAAAGAAAGAAGGGCTGGGCGCGGTGGTTCATGCCTGTAATCCTAGCACTCTGGGAGGTAAGGCGGGAGGATTGCTTGAGGTCAGGAGTTCAAGACCAGCCTGAGCAAAAGCGAGACCCTGTCTCTGCTAAAAGTGGGCGTGGTGGTGGGTGGCTGTAGTCTCAGCTACTCAGGAGGCTGAGGCAGGATAGCTTGAGCCCAGCAGTTAGAGGTTGCAGGGAGCTGTGATGATGCCACTGCACTCTAGCTAGGGCAACAGAGCAAGACTCTGTCTCAAAAAAAAGAAAAGAAAAGAAAAACATGCAACAGGGCATGACATATCTTAAAAAAGAAACAAAAAGCACCATCAAACCCCAGATATGCTATCCTTGCACAACCATGGTTTTCTTTTAAAGGTTGTAAACCGAATTTTTACAGGTCTTGGGGACCTCCCAAGTGATTTATGAGGTCTTTGTGGAGGAGGGAGGGAGAAATGACAAAACTAGATGGAGATATTCATCTGTTGCAGTTTGTTGGATGCGAAGCACATCTGTGTGGTCTTCCAAAGTTATTCTATGCATTCATTTATGGTCCTAATGTAGTATCTAGGATATAGTCTAACAACTGTGTAATTTCTAATATCATACATTACTTGGTACTCACTTTTCTCACAACATTATGATACTTGTTTTAATCACCTGTTTATTTTTCACTCCACTGTTGGTAAATAATTACTGATGCCAGAGACTCTGCCATATTTCTTGAGTGCTCTATCTCAAATATCTAATAGTGCCTGGCCTAGCCTTGTCATAGGCACTTAATGAATATTTACTCAACATATGAATGAAACATCACAAAGTAATATAAGTTGTGTACTTTGGGGGAATTTGAAAATTATATCTTTCACAGCACCTTGCAAATTAATAAGATTAGCGGGGCATTCTTCTTTGACTTTCCTGGATAATAAAGTTCTCACAGCCTGAAAGTTCTGCTTATAATGTTCCTGCCATGAAGATGCCCATCCAAGTCCTTTTGAAGCCATATTTAGTCTAAACATAAACTCAAAGTTCTTTTCCAATAAATAACATGTGCAAATTATTTGTCAATAGATACCTTATCAAAGGTCTTACAATGTAAACGGTTGTTTCCTTAGATGATGCCATAGTCATTTAGAACCAAGGGTGATCATGAAAACCATCAGGTTGGTGGGAGAAAGAGATGTAGATTGACTTTCAAATTCCTTACTTTTTTATTATTTTAAAATAACATTTCTGTCTCACATAAACAAACATAAAAGTAAATTTTTAAAAAATGGCTGCCAGATTTGTCTCCATAATCACAGAGAGAACAATGATCTTCGTACTTTCAATATATAGATTGGAATCTGGAAGAAGACTGGGTTAAGTTAACTTTAAGGCATTCCTTGGGCCCACTGCCCTCACAAATGTCAGTAACAGTACATTTTAAATGCTCAAAATCTTGCAGCAGAGGAAATCACAATGCCATACCTTGGTCACCGCTATGGAAAACGTGAAACTGGGCAAAGTGGTGAGGATTACGCACATCATCAGAACAGGTCTCCTAGCAAAGGAGAAAAAAAAAAATAAGCCAACGCCATAATGTACAAGATCAACAGTTCCTCTTACATTTTGCTAAATTCGCAGTTCCTGTTCCATTCATCTATAGTTTTTCTAAGAAGCCACTGCTTCCCTATTTCCATTTCCCAAATGTTTGCGTATGGCAAAGAGGAACACAGTGCACACAACAGAGTGCTTATCTAGAACAAAGGGTGAGAGAGTTCCAAATAATCCGAATAATGTGCAAGCCATAAATGACTAAAAGCATCAAGGAGCAAGTCAAACGACATTCAGTCTTTCTGTAATTCATTCATCAGAATTCCACCCAGGTTGAGCTCCTGCGATCAACTAAAAGGAAGAACAGCATGACTTTCGCAATTTATAGCCTGTGTTGTAAAACTGATTTTTCAAAAAATACATTTAGAGATGATAAACTATGAGATGCTTAAAGATCACTTAAAGTAAAAACATTTGGATATGTTTTACTTGAACCCCTCACTCCCCCCCAAAAATCATACATAAAAATGACATAATTTTTCAAACTTGTTTTTGGGCCACTTCTTAAGCCTCATATGATCAATCAATCAAATACTTATTAAGATATAATATGCATATAACACTATATGTTATAACAGAGAAAATTAAAATGTATGTATGCATATTTAGCATCATTAATTTAGGGAAAGACAAAAGATACTCAAAGGGTTTCTATAACGAAATATTTACCTCTTCTTTTTTTAGTTAATATATATTATGTTAATTACATCTATATGATAATGTGTTTCTAAATACAAGCAGTGTTGACTGCTTTAAAATTCTTAACAATTTCTCCTTGATCCTGTCTTGTCTTTTCCATCCCATTTCAGAGTTAGGAGGTGAGATTGTCCCTCTTGCATAGCCAGACCCAATCTGACCTGCCTAAAACCAGTTAGGACGGAACTTCCAATTGGTAGCTTTGCCTCTTTGAGCAAAGACCCAAGTTCCTACAGCACTAGGCTCCCCAAGTAAGATTGTCGAAACCATTCATAAAGTCCTCTTCTTCTCAATTTGACCTCTAAACAATGGTAGTACTCCAGGGATTATTCCTGGGCCCCTTTTTTATCTACATTATCTTCTTGGATTATCTCATCCAGTCCTATGGCTTTAAATACCAACCACTTGCCTAAGACTCCCAAATATGTGCTGGACTTTTCCCTGAGCTCTGGACTCGTACACCCAATTATTAGACATCTCCCCTCGTACGTCAAAGAGGCAACCCAGACTTAGCAAGTCCTCCTCTGTACCTGTTCCCATCCATCATCCAATCCTGTGTGATTTACTGCTGAAATCCATTTCTAACCCATCCTCTGATAATTCCATAGCATAGCACTGTCATCTCTCATCTGCAATATTTCCTAACTGGTTTCCTGTTAATGCTGGCTCAAAAAATTCCAATGCTAGGGAAAAGGGGTAATGGAGAGTTATTGTTTAATGGGTATAGAGCTTTAGTTTTGCAAGGTGAAAAGAGTTTCATGGATGAATGATAGTGGTGAGTTGCACAACAATGTGAATGTACTTAATGCCACTAAACTGTACACTTAAAAATGGTTTAAGATGGTAAATTTTACATTATGTGTATTTCAATACACTTAAAGAAAATCTCCAATGGACACACAACGTAATTAGAATAAAATTGGAACTTGTTACCCCAACCAACATGCTCTACATGATGTGGTTTCTCTTATTTCTCCTACTCATTTAAAATGAACCACCTTCTCTCACTTCACTCCAGCCATAATGGCCTTCTGGCTATTTTGTGATCACACTGAGCGTTCCCCACCTAAGAGGCTGTTCCCTTCGCCAGGGACTGTCGACCATGTCTGTTCCACATCTAGTTCCTTGTAGTCATCTACTTCTCCCACTTTGGTCATTTCTTAATCACATTCCATATATATATTATTTGTGTGTGTGTGTGTGTATATATATATATATGTAGCCCTTATGACTGCCTGAAATTCTGCTGATTATTTCTTTCTTTATTGTTTTTCACCTCCCTCTTTCTTCATCCCCCAAGGTAAGTTTCTTGGAAGCAGGGACCTTATCTGAATTGTTCACTACCTTATCTCCAGTATCCATATTAATGTTTCTGAATTTTTTGGTGTGTAATGAATCTTCTGGGAATTTAATGAATCCTATGGACCCTTCTCAGGATAAAATTTTTAAATGAGTAAAATAAATACAAAACAAGCCAATTATAGTGAAATTACCCAAATTCTTTTTAAAGAATTATATACAATATTCAGTGTCTTTAAAGAATTAGGCTGAGCATGGTGGCTCACACCTGTAATCCTAGCATTTTGGGAGGCCAAAGCAGGAGGATCACTTGAGGCCAGTAGTTCAAGACCAGCCTGAGCAACATAGCAAGACCCAGTCTCTACAAAATAAAGAAAGAAAGAAAAATTAGGTGGATTTGGTGGTGTGCACTTATAGTTCCAGCTACTCGGGAGGCTGAGGCAGGAGGATCTCTTGAGCTCATAAGTTTGAGGTTTCAGTGAGCTATGAAGATGCCACTGCATTCTAGCTTAGGCAATAGAGTGAGACCCTATCTCAAAAAAAAATTATATATAGTTACTTAATTTCCTTTTAAATTTTATATAGTAATACATGTGCCTATCTATGAACATATTGTCTTTTTAAATTTTCTTTGTATTAATAGTACTTAAGATTAGTAAAAATTGTAATCATTCATAATTTCAAGGTAGTGAAGATCATGAACCGTATCCTGACATTTCTGTTACAACTGTTGTGTGATATGAAAAGATCTGTGATATCTGACATGAAAAGCTCTGAGTAATAAAATTACAAGGCCTATTAAGTTAACACTACTGTGGTTTGTTACCAACATCCATATTAGAAAGGAATTCTAGCTTTCCATTAGAGGGTAATGAAAATAAAGATGTAAATTATTTCTCATTCAAGTTCAGGGACTCCATGATGCAAGAGAATGTCTGGCACATAGTAAGAACTCAATAAATACTAAACGAATGGAATATATACCAAATAAATACCAGCCCTAGTCTATGCCTTATTTTACCAGAAATAATGTTAATCCATGTTTGAAAAATCTTACTTACTGCAAGGATATGCTTATCATTTATTAATGAGTGTTATGGATTGAATGGTGTCCTTTCAAAAGGATATATTGAAATCCCCAACCCCTAGTATGTCAGAATGTGATCTTATTTGGAAACAGGATCTTTACAGAGATAATATGATAAATAAGATTAGAGTAGGCCCTAATCCAATATGACTGGTGTTCTCATACAAAAACGGGGAAATTTGGTGGCAGACTTGCACAAAGGGAAGACTACGTGAAGGAATGCAGGGAAAGTGTCATGTGGTGATGAAGGCAGAAATCAGGGTGATGCATCCCCAAGTCAAAGAACATCCAAGCTTACCCAGAAAACCACCCGAGGCCATGGAACAGATTCCTCCCCATATCCCTCAGAAAGAACCAACCCTGCCAACAACTTGACTCTTAGCCTCCAGAAATGTGAAACAATAAACTCCTGCTGTGTAAGCCATCCAGTTGGTGGTACTTTGTTATGGCATTTCTAGAAAACTCATACAGATTTTGCTACCGGGAAGTGCAATGTTGCTGTAAAAACACCTAAAATCATAGACGTGGCTTTGGAATTGAGTAATGGGGGTTGTAATGGGGGTAGAGGCTGGAAGAGTTTTGAGATGCATGATGGAAAGAGCTTGGATTGCCTTGAGGAAATTGTTGGTAGAAACCTAGATATTAAAAGAGATTCTGGTCAGGGCTCAGAAAGAAAAGAGGAGAGCTGTAGAGAAAGCTCCTGTTGTCTTAGAGAACTGATATAGTGCCATGAACAGAATGATGCCAGAAATATGAATGCTAAAGGTGCTTCTGGTGGGGCTTAGGATGGAAATGAGGAACATGTCGTTGGAAACTGGAGGGAAGTGATCCTTTTTGTAAAATGGCAGAAAATGTGGCTGAATTGTGCTCTGTTGGGCAGAAAGTAGAATTTGTAAGTGATGAATTCAGATATTTAGCAGAAGATATTTCTGAGCAAAGTGTTGAAGGCGCGGTCTGTTTTCTCCTTGCTACTTATGGTACGATGTGAGCAAAGACAGGTACATCAAAGAAGGGATTTTTAAGCAAATAGGAACTAGAACTCGAAGATTTGGAAAAGTCTCAGCCTATCTATGTTACAAAAAATGAGCAAGCATGTGTGGAAGAGATCACCAAGGTTGTGGCTTGAGAATCTAATCAACCACATCAGCAGAAACACTGCTGGCTGGCACTGAAGGTAGCAGAAATGACACAAAAGGAAGAAAAGCTGTTGGACTTCTGGGACTCTGGGGAGGAAACCGGCTGATAGAGTGGTTTGGCTGCAAATGTGTCATCCTTCAAGGGAAGGGAACGATGACACTGACAGTGGTTCAGAGGCTGGCACTGCAACCACAGGCCCAGAGGTGCCCTCCTAAATTCAGGGCAGAGCCACCATCTGGTGCTGAGGGGTTGGAGCTGCTACCCTGGTGGGCTTGGAAAGGGGGCCCAGGGGATGGAGCATCAAGCCACAGAGGGTTATCCTCAAACCTTAAAATCCAGTGGAATTTTCCCTCCTGGGTTTTGCACTTGCTTGGGACCCATGACTCTTTTTCCCCTTCCAATTTCTCCCTGCTGATGTCCACTCCACTGTATTTGGGAAGCAAGTAACTTTCTGTCTGGCTTCACACATTCACAGGTAGAGAGGAATTTTGCCCCAAGATGAATCATAGCCCAGTTCTCCTCACACATAACTGATTTGGGTGATTTAGATGGTGAGTTTTGGGACTTTGAGTTGATGATGTTTAGGTGAGACTTCAGACTTAAGAGTTGATGCTGGAATGATTAGGACTTTTGGAGACGTTGGGATGAGTGAATCTGTTTTGCACGTGGGAAGACCATGAACTTTGAGGTGTCACAGGGTGGAATGCTAAGGATTGAATTGGGACATGCTTAAGTCCCAACCCTCAGTACCTTAGATTATAATCTTATTTGTGAATAGGGTCTTTATTAGAGGTAATCAAGTTAAAATGGGGTTAGGGTAGACCCTAATCCCTTTTAAAAGGGAAAATTTGGAACCAGACATGCACAAAGGGAAGACTATGTGAGGACACACAGGGAGAATGTCACACAAAGATGAAGGCAGTGATCAGGGTGACACATTTACAAGCCAAGAAACACCAAAGATTGCCAGCAAACCACCAGAATCCCGGAGAGAGGCATGGAACAAAACCTCCTTACATCTCTCAGAGGAAACCCTTCTCTCTGTCACCTTGGTCTCAGACTGCTAGCCTCCAGAATGTTCAGACATTTGAGAATTTGAAACAAATTGCTGTTGTTTAAGCCATTTTGTGACACTTAGTTACGGCAATCCTAGGAAGTTAATACAAGGAACAGAATTTATGATAGAATATCACAGACACTTCTTTGAAGGTCTACTCATGCCAAAACCAATGCAAGGTTGCAACCTCAGTACAGAGTGGCTGCAGAGAAGGACTTGTGGGCATAGTGTAATGTCCAGAAGAAAGACTGAGTCAGTAGCCAGGCTTGGTGGAGCACACCTGTAGTCTCAGCTACTCGGGAGGCTGAGGCAGGAGGATCACATTAGCCCAGGGGTTCAAGGTTGCACTGAGCTATGATCACGTCACTGAACTCCAACTTGGGTGACAGAGCAAGATGAAACAGAGAGAGAGAGAGAGAGAGAGTGTGAGCGAGAGCGCCAGCCTGAGCTAGGGCACTACCAATAGACCTCTATGCACATCTGTAATAAATTGGCAATGGAAAGGACTCCCCTAGGAGTGGGGCCCATGAAGAAAGAACTAAGCCACATGGGGTTAAAAACTCCTGTGTGTGCAGCAAGCATTTTGCATTTTGGCCTTGATGTTTCTCACAGAGGAAGCATGGTCGGTGGGAAGAATTGGATAATAACTTGGGAAATGACTCTTTGCTCAGAAACTTATAAAGGGTCTCTCAACAGCTTGTCTTTCAAGGCTTCCCCCAACCTGGCCTTACCGCTCCAACATACAATAACACTCCTACTCTAGACTGCACCTTAGTGAGCTCATACCACGTGCCAAGAATTATACGAAAGCATTTTATATACATCACTCAAACCCCACAACAGGCCTGTGAGTGAGGTATCACCCCTATAAATTGATGAGTTCTAATCCAGGTCTTTCTAACTCCAAAACTCACACTCCTAACCTCCTTTCTAGGCAAGTTGGTCTTCTCCCACTCCTTAAAGAATCCATGCTCCTTCCTACATCAACTCATTCTTCATCCTCATTCCCCTGCTCGGGGATGTCTTCCCATCCCATCTTTCCAAGCTCAGTGCAAATCAAGCTTTCTTCATGAGACTTTCTCTGACTACTGCAGAGCACGGCATGCTCCTAATAAACCTGAGTCCATAAACTCTGTATGTTGAAAACCTGGGACTGTGGGACACTGTGGCGGGCTGATGGGTGGGATAGGAAAGATGAATCAAAAAGGACAGCTGCTCTACTGTCAGAAGTTTTGATGACTCTCTTCTTGGTGAGCCACATAAAATTTAGTGATTTATAGTATAGTTTATATTACTTTCTAGTTTTTTTCATGTATAAATAACAATGCAGTCTCCACAGTAGACTACAAACTCCCTGAGGAGGGAGGCAATACCTGAGACAGGAGATAATCCCCTACAGTAGCTTGGGAACAATGCCGGATACAATAGAGAATTTGTGTAGGAAGGTCGTTTGGAGAAGCAGACAGAGGTCAGAGTGGATAGTCTTGAACGCCAGGCTAAGTCCTAGGATACAGGGAGCAGTATACCTGCTATCTGCATGGGGACAGATCTGCCAGGCAGTCAATGGCTACTCAATAAATGTTTATGAAAAGAGGGATTGAGTGATGGGAAATGGGAACTGGAAAGAAATTCAGATAGGTAAATGTATACCTATTTAAATAAACCCTTAGAGTGGACTAATGGATCATTATTAACCTGTAGGATTTCTAGTAAAGCCAGGAGTTTTAGTCAATGTCACTCAATTATGAAACAGGTGACACAGTTGCAGTTGATGCCAATAGCATTATATTGATAGCTGAGATCAGTGGCTGCATCCATAGAACATCTGGGTATCAGTGACATCCTATCCAGGCACTAAAACGACAGCCAACATCCCAAGGTGATTTTCAAAGGACAAAAAGTCCAGAAACCTTGGGACAAGAATGACTGATGGAACTCTGCCCACTGGAGAAGAGAAAACTTAGATGACTCAGACGGGGCATGATTGGAATGGCAGAGTGACGCAGCTGCCTCCAAAGGTTTGGGAAGCTTGAATGCAGAGACAGTAAGCTCAGGGACATCAGCCCTGGAGTCACAATTTTGGGAGTCGTCATCACACAAGTGGCAGTTTATATCATGAAAGTGATTAAAAAGAATTAGAAAAGGGAAGTTAGGGAGTAAGGGGTAGAGCTCCTGGCCATGGTCAAATGCACAGGTTTATAAGGAGAGAGCAGAAGTCTGCAAAGAGGATGGGAAGAGAGCTACATGGTGGGAGGTTTTATTTCAACACAAGGAAATAAGGAAAACTGTTCTAATAATTAGAGCCATAGAGAGTAGTGAGTTCCCTGTAAAATCAGAGGTGGACTGTCTCCGTATGGTGAAAAATAGTGTAGTAGATAAACTCTAAGATTTCTTCCAGCTTTAGGATTCTGTGGAATAATGTCAACCTTTGATTCTACAAGCAAGGGGAAAAGTAGATTTTTAAGGGGTACAGCTGATGTGCAGAAAGCTTTTTTTAAGAAGAGTAATAGCCCTTCAATGAGGACTGGGAAGGAATTTAGGGGAGGAAAAAAAGCAAGAGGTAAGAACACCAGTGGGTGAAGGTTGCCAAAGCCCGAGCATTAGTTAACAAGATGCTCTTCATTTTTCCTTGGACAAAATCAATCGGGACAAATGGTCTGACGCTGGACCTGAATATATGAAAATATGGGGGACGATGACAGAAACTCCAGTGCATGGTGGCCCTGGAAATGAGGGACTAACTGGGATAAGGAAAACAGTCATGGAAAATAAGGAGCAAGAAAGATGAAAGGGGGAGAATGAATGGAATGTGGTGACTTATTGCATATGGCAGGGAGAGAAGAGCAAAAGTAAATACACTCACTCACGCTGATTTACTGGGTTTGCTGGGGCAAGGAAGAGAAAGCCTGTGGTCAAGTACAGCCAAATTATTGACACCAAATATATAAGATGACAGACCCACTGAGAAATGGGAGTGCTCTGGGAAGAAGTCACTGTGAAGCACTGGTGTTAGGTTATCGCTATCTTACCAATGACCTCTCGGAGGTGCTGAAAAGAGTGAGCTCTCTTTCCTTCAGGTTATCCAGTCTGTCCAGCTGTGCACAGATGTTACTGGTGCTGTGTGTTCCACTTGCATGGGCTACTGTGGAACAGTAAGGTGCTCAAGAGACCAGGGTCTCAAGACAGAAGCCCTTGGGGCCGTCTTGGCTCAACTACGCATTAGCTGTGTGATCTTTTAACTCCTGCGCCTCGATTTCCTCATTTGTAAAGTGGACACTATAATTGTCTTATATATAAAGATTACAAAATTAACTAAAATAATATAGACAGATGTTTAGAATTATGCTTGTTACATAGTAATTGTTCGATAAATATTTGCTCTTATTTTACTATGACTACAACTATTTCTGCTACTACCACCACCACTGCTTTAAACAGATCAACAGCAAAATCTCACTGAGTATGTTAAAGGTTTAAGCAAGGTAAAATGTAACCTAAAATGTTAGGGTCTTTTAAACTTGGCAATGCCCAGGATTCATGACACGTCCTAGTCTGAAGTAGTTGTACCCTGAAGGACTTGAGGATTCTTCAAATATAGCTCTGGGTCCCAAGACAGTCACAGAATCCCCACAAATACTTTAGGATTATCCTGCCCTGATGTACCTTCTTGATGGGCATCTGATCTGGGTTCAGGCTAGCCGTGTAGCTCAGTGGTTTCACCCATTGAGTGTAAACGCATATTCCAAGAAAGGATCTTTCTTGTTTACTGGAATACACAGTTTCATATGTATATAAATAGCTTTACTTCATATCCTCAAATATCTCCCTCATTTTTTATGAATTATGACAGGTGTCCCTAGAAGGGAACAATAATACTAAAAGAATGAGGAAGTGTAAAGTACAAGAGGGAAGGAAAGAACACTAGATTAAAGTCCAGACTCCACCGTTCATTTAGTGCGTGTTTTACACTCTCTGAAATTGTTTCCTCCCTTAGAAAAATGGAAATTATGTCCCCTTGGTCAAGTTTACAACGGTGGCGTGCAGGTCTAGTGAGAAAATGAAACATAAAAACACAGTGTCGATGCAACCACTTCATAAGATCTAAATGACATCACTATGTTGGCCCTCATTCTTCTCAAAAAATAAAGGAGACCTGCACAATTCTCCAAATTCAAGGAATATCATTGAAAGCTTATAATTTTCTTCAGTTTTATCATCACTTTTACTGCTTTTCAGAGTCACTGTCGGGATTAAACAAGATCATATTTTAAATGAAAATAGTAAATTCAGTCTGAGATAATGACACTAGTGTTCATTGAGTGCTTGCTACCCAGCAGGTACTATGCTAGGAACTTTGTATGCATAATCTCATGCAGTTTCTTAAAACAACACTCCAGGGGAGAAACTAAGTTGTCCCTGTTTTGCTCATGAAAAAACTAAAGCTCAAAGTATTTAAATAACTCACACAAGGTCTCACAGTCAATGTCAAAGCTAGGACTTCAATCCAGGTCTAGTCTGCCTTAGATGTATTCCTGGGGCACACCTTTTGCTAGCTGATGAGTTGCTCTCTCCTGCAGACCAGCCATAGAGGGCTCACAATGCCAGCATGGACCTCCAGGGAAGCTCCCAAATAGTCTCAACAACATGAAATCTGTGAATGTTCAGGATCTATGAAATTTCATATAAACAATTATCTAATTATTCTTCCAAAATAATTCATACTTTCAATCCCACTTTCTACAGTATCAACTAGTTTTGCACCATCTTCATTTAGCGATTAAGGTATAACACCCTATATATTACCACATATATTATAATATCCAAATGCACACCTTAGGGAAACATATATATAATGCAAATATGCATCTTTGGGGGAAATGTATCCTGATGATACTAAAAGAGTTGCATTTTTCTTGAAACACACTTGGCATTCAAAATCAGAAAGAATAAAGGAAAAGTTGCATAAGATAAAAGAAATAGCATGAAATCTGACAGATCTGGGCTCACAAATCCCAGCTCCACCACGTAACTAGCTTTTTCTCTTGACAAAGTTAATCACCTCTTCAAGTTTCAGTTTCTTTTTCTTAAAATGAGAATGCCAACACCTACACCTCACTGGATGGTCATAAAGTTGAAATCCAATAGCACAGAATGTGCAAAGCTCCTAGAATAGTTTTTAGTAGCTATTTCTTCCCTTCCGCGTAAAAGATAATTATATGATAGTGTTTACGAAGGAGGCCATAAGGACACAGTTCCACAGTTTCACCGAAATTACAGATAACCTGTGGGAGGGGCACGCCACACCCAGAAACAGAAAGACTGGAAGAGTATTTCCCAAAAGAAATGACTGAAAGATATAATTGTTGTGACAGCCCAAGATACTGTAGCAAATGGGAGGGAGGTCCCTGGGCCAGATGTGCAAAATGAAATCGGAGCTGACCTGAGGCCAGTGGGGAATAGAAACAAAAACCTATTCTCTTCCTTATTTTCAATTTCCCCAGGAGGTCGGGACCTCCTCCTTCAAAGAGGCAGTTTAGGGTAGTGAATAGAAGTACCCACCCATTACAGAGTTAGACCTGGGTCCAAAGTCGGGCTCTTCCACTCACTAGTTGACTGACTTTGAGAAAGTTTCCCCTTGGGAATAGTAATGATAAACTCATGCAAATGTCTACTTTATGAGGTCAAGTAGATATATCTATACCACCTCATATCAGTACTTACCTTGGCACATAATAAATGATCTGTAAAGCAATTATAGCTTAATAATAACAATAAGTGATATGGGAAGATTTGTTCTTGACTTTCAGCATCTAGAGTCCTAAGGATTTGAACTAGTGTGAACAAAAACAAAACAAAACAAAACAAAAAGAAAACACCAAGAGCTCTTTCCTGGGCTGTACCGGGCCAGCTTCCCATCGGTTTGCTCCTGTTGTCATGTGGACCTTCCATCATCCCCTCAAAGTTCCTGGTCTCCCCAGGAGTCTTGAGCAATCACAGCAACTCCTAGGGAAATGAGGGGACTAGAGGGCCCCGCCCAGCTCTAAGCTACCCCTTAGGTGACCACAAGGCTCTGGACAAGGTTTGGAAAGCCCCTAAACCCTATTGACAAAAGCAGGGCCAACAACAAAATGGTTTATTTCCAGAATTTCTTTAAAAGGTCTGCTCTTGGGGAACTGCAAGTCTCCTGGCAAGGTTCATGGGGCTACATCCAGTATCGGTAGGGAAAGAGAAGTTCACGAACTACACACTTCTGTTCTGCACCTCAGCATCCTCCTGAAGGAATTTCTAGCTTTCTTTTTGTATCTATTATTTTCCCATTTTTGCCCTTGCTTATGTTAAAATTCCTAGCTCCTCCCTTTTCGAATGTGTTCTATGTCGTTCAACTTGAAAATAAAAGATCAGTGCAAAAAGAAAATTTAACTTATCAAGGAAAACTAAGAAAATATCAGATGAGTAAGAATCAGATCTAAAGATCTAAAAGGAAAAATACATCAGTATCAGAAATTATTTGTTCTCAATACCTTTATGTGGATCTGTAGTCATTAGCTAAACTGCTAGGTAACTCGACATTAAATCCTGATTTATTTCAAATAGTTCTGTATTATTATTGAAGTACTTCCCCCCCCCCACGCAAGGATAATAGAATTTACCAACATTGTAAAGTATTATCTTTTAAAGCCTAAGTAAAGGAACTAGTTGCTTAAAAAAAAAATCTTAGTTGGTTAATGGTCAAAGTGTGCCTTAGACCTACAAATGCAATGGAAACGTTTAAAAATAGACATTACTTTCAGTTTTACACAGAAGTCAAATTCTATATTATAATCTTGCGATTATGATTTGTGTAAGTTAACTCTAATAACTTTAAGCAGCTTAGAGTTCAGAGGAATTAAGTCCAGTGTTTACTACTTATAGCCTGGACCGGTGCTAACTCCAGTCTTATTAACATACGTAGTTTGTAATTATCACCCAGCAAAAATGCCTGCAGAAAAATTACCAAAGATGCCATGATATCAGTGCATTCACAGAACAGCGATTGTCACCTCCGGCTGACCTCGCATCACACACACTCACGCCATGTCACATCCTTATACGCAGTACATCAGAAAACATCCCCGAACACATCACGGGATTCCTGGCTAAAGAGTTCTTGTACTTACCATCCTGTAATTTTTTTGTAAAGGTGACGCTTCTTGTGTAAGAGAACTTTCACAGGAACCCAAATCACCAGTGTCACTGAAGCCACATAGGCAATAGAACAGGACACGATCAGCCAATAATGTGTTTTGTCAGACACCGTCCTGTTGCTCTGATAGGTGGTGGCAAACTGCTCCATGATCACAAGCGTGGGAACGGAGAAAGCTGCAAACTCCAGAAGCTCAAAAACCACGAGCTTGATGAGCCTTCCAGAAGGCATCCCGAGGAAGCGCAGGGGGCTGAGGATACCGCTGTTCTCCCTCCCTGACCCTGAGCAGCATATGGACACACAGACACTGAACTGGGATCAAGTTCCTTGTTCGCGAATCACTAACCAGTGACTTTTTATTCTTTTATTGACCCTCCTATGGTTCAATGATCTGCCAACTTAACAACCGTGGTCTCTTAAAGAAACAGGGCCGTTGTGGAAGGGATCACTCAATGTATTTGCACACCTATTATTAGAAGTTAAATAAACTTTAAAGCATGCCTGGGAGCATTTGTAAAAACAGGGATTGTTTTGTGTTTTCTGTAAGTGTGGTGTTTATTGCTAATGTTAGCAGAAAAACTATTTATGTGATATTCTACTCTTGCTAAGTAGAACTGTTAGAATATAATATAATATAATAAATATAATATAATATAATTTTACAGCAAAAGGGGGAGTTTTTCATATCTAAGCAAATTCGGGCAAAAAGAGAGACTCAGATCTTGAGTCTTCATCTTGGAAAACTACCCATCCCTTTTATGAGCTTGAAAAGGGAGCTTAGATTCACTGTGTTAACTTCCTAACCAGGATTCTTCCTGATACTTAAAATATTCATTCATTATTGCACATTAGTTGACATATAACAGAAATTAATGTTATTTTTATGTTGCTGGTCAGGAAACTAAAATGGCGATATTAGAAACCTGTTATCAGGATTAACATATTAAGAGCTATCAATAACTAGTTCAAAAGCACATCAAATATTTAAAAGGCAACAATTTTCTCCCTGAATATCCTTCCTTCCAAAAATATATTTGAGCACCTATGACGAGCATTTTCCCAGATGTTAGGGTGTGAAGCTGAATGAATGATAGAGGTTCCTGCCCTGAAAATGCTCAGTCCGAGGAGATAAACCTATGAACAACAAAAAAGAACCAAGGTCAAAAGCATAAATTCATTGCTATGGTAACACACAGGAAGAGTTTCAGCTTTGGGCTGCGGGGAGGGGAGGGAAAGATAAGGACAGGCAAAGATGTTGGGGTTTGGGTGACATTTCAGAGAGGCAAGGAGGCTGCGATGGTTGATGAGAGTCTGGCGTGGCATAGCAGGGAGTGGGAGAAGGTGATGTTAGACAGACCGGTTGGGGTCACAATGTAAATGTCCCGTTAAGGATTGGGGTGGGTCGGGGGTGACTGTGTGTGGCAAGCTGCAGTGGGAAAGAATGTTTTCTGAACACAGCAGTCCCTTGGTTATTCGGAAAGGAGATTCAGTGCTGACGTGGAGGAAGGACAGAGGGACGCCACTCTGGAGGCAGGGAGGCCAGCTAGGAGCCACAGAAGAGTCTGGGTCTCAGGTGCAAGCCCCAGCTGACACAAACAGAGCGGGAGTGATGAGGAGGGCAGACGCTGACATCCACAGACATTGACGCCTGTCCCTTTTATAAGCTTGCTTCTTTAAATGGCTTCCCCTGTACCTGCTATCACCCTGAGGCAAACCAATATTTCTCTAGGCTTCTCTCACCCAGGCCCTTGGCAGGAGGGGACCCCATGCTGCCTGGCTTCCAGAAGCATCCGAGGATGCTGGTGGTGGCTCAGAGGATTAATGCCTTCGGCCCTCCCACCAAAGGACAATTGGTTAGCCAGTTCTTCAAGGTGATTTTACTTGAACTCAAAGTTTGAATCCACTGAAGTTTAGCAGTTCTCTCAAATGAAAGCAGAGACTTGGGAGAACAGTGACAAGAATATGAAAAGATTGGGCAGAAACTCATCTAACCAGTTGTTCTGTTTTCGACTATTTCTAATACCCTATTGTTGACATCAATTGTCTATATCAACTCTGTTGAAAAAAATAAAAAAAATAAAAATAACTCTGGTGAAAATGTCTATTTAGGTGATACTAGATGCAAACTATATTTTAACTTCCTAACCCTCTGTCTTCAGTCATGAGCGCTATGTGGAATCATAATTTCTTCTACAAACTCTGCGTGTTAATAAGAATTACAACCCAAGCATTCGAAGAGAGTTATTGAATAAAACATAGCCTGGCTCTTGGAAAAGAAGTCTCTTGCCCAGGTCTATAATTCCATTTTGAATGCTCAATTTTTGTTTCCACTTAGAGGAATTTAAAATTTACACTAGCTTTGTACTTCTCTGTTATAATTTTCCTCTGGTTCATCATCTCCCTTCACCTTTAACTTCAAAGATGACACCCAATGGCATTAGCATCCATGTGACACGTGACTTCTGTTCTCTACCTCATGCGACACTCTGGTCACCAGCCATGCTTTCTTTGAGCAGGAAGGAGGCTGTGATTCTCACTCTCTGCCCACAGTGAACCCAACTCCACGTAAAGAAACAACCGACCGTGTTCACATTGTCTACTGAATACTTACTGCGTGCAGATCATGGCCGTCCTTGATGACTTGCACTCTGGTTACGGAGATGACACAGCAGCACAGGTAACATCTGAGGACATTTATGGAGCATGCTTGGCAGGGAAGGGCAGGGAAGGACTGCCCTGCTCACAGTCTTTCAGCCTCCTTCTACAGACACAGCTACCTGGAGGGACAGGCACTGGGCCATAGAGTATCCAGCAATCTGTGTATGGCCTGGGATGAACCAAGCCAACCAGATTCTCATCCTTAGGAATGTGAGCTAAGAAACATGGGGAGAATTTGCCAAGTGGAGCTAAAGGAGACCATGATTTTGAGTTGGAATTAAAGCAAACCAAACTCTATGTGCTAGAATCCCACCCCACTCCTGGCATGGTGTCAATACTCAGTGACTATCTGATGAACGAATGAAGGAAGGAATGAATGCACAAACTAGAAGCCAGACAGTGAGGGAATAAAAGAGTTAGTAGAGTGAGGAACATGACCCAGAGAGTGAGGAGACCAGAACAAATCAACAGAGAGAAACAAGCACGCCAAGAAAGACCAGTGTCTACAGGCGGCTCAGTTGTTGAACTTTCCAGATCACGTATATCCTTACAACTGAGAGTCTTTGTTCTTTGCAACAGTAAGGACTTGAGTATAAGACAAAGGAGTATGTTTCTGAACAGTGGCCAGATATCATTCAGAAACAACTTGTAAAAATACTGGAAGATTCAGAGGCGAGGACTGAAAAAAATCAAAATAGAGTGAATCAGAGAAGGCTTCTCAGAGGAGGTGAGGGTGGGCCTGTACCGATCCTTCTGCCTCAATATTTATATATTGCGACCACAACCTTCTCTGTGTAGTGCAGTGACATTTCCTTTGAAAAATTGTCCTAAGAATGTTTGTGATATAGTAAGTTGGTGGCAAGTGGGGCAGAGAAGCAAGTTGCAGATGCTATATATAATAATATGAATGGTACAATCCCATTTTGTTTTAAAATACTGTAGCTGCAGATTTATACGTAAATTTAAAAATCCAGGGAGATATTCGTCAAACCGTTAATGGTGCTGCCCCTGGGAAATGAGTGAGGTGGGATAGAGGGAGTTTTACTTTTTATTTATTAATGTTGCCATACTTTGAATATTTCACAAGCATAAAAGTTAGAAAATAATTGGAGACTAATAAAAATCGATTTAAAACGTAATTCCAGTTGAATAAAAATTTAGTGCTCTGGTTTTTTAAATCTTTCTCCCAACAATCTGTTTTTCCTTGATTTTCCTTAAGCCAAAGCCAAATAAACTAATTTCGCCCCACTTTGCTTTCTTCCCTGCGCAACTTTTCCTTACTCTCCTTCTCCAAGCAGAATTAAGCATTTTCTTCTTTGTGCCAAAACACCTTTTGAATACTTCTAGGGTAGCAACTATCACCTTATATCATTTGTGTACACACTGGGTCCCCTACAAATTCGTAAGCTCCTTGAAGACAGGAAACATTTGCTTTCATCGTTGTACCCTCATTTCTCAGCACAGAGCCTAGCACATAACAGACCCTCAATACACATTCATGGAAGCAATGAATGAACAGAGGAAGTGTAAAGAAGTGGCAAGTTGCAGAGCCGAGGGGCTGTGCAGGGCTTTGATAATGGTTAACTCTTCTTCGATGCGAAGGGAAGGCTGCCTGTCACACTGACATTTCAGAAGGAGAGATCGTACGTACACCATCTGTCCCGATACAATCTGTTCACTCAGTCCACAGGCTTCAATTCCCTCGCTTGGTCCCCAGTAAAGCCACCAGCTCTCCTTCCTCCATAGCCATGCTTCCTAAGGCTCCTAAGGTAACAGAGAAAAGACAAAGTCCCCGTGGATTGCAGAACTGATTGATCTCATGCTGCATGTTAGGAGAAGACTATGACCCTTTCCAAACATTCACAAAGACTTTATAGACGCCTACACTATAATATCTTTCCAAATCTGTGTGCCCTTAAAAGTGCACATTCCATAATGGGTTTGAACCATTAACAAAGGAGACTGGAGAGCACTGCTTGGCATTTGTCTGGTCCAAGGCACAACCTTCAATTATCTCAGAGCCTTCAGCCCTTCTAAGGTGTCATCTGAATTTTATATAACGGATTGGGAGGCCGGGAAGGTCCCTTCATGGGGGACAGGGCAACTAGCTAGCTTGGCAAAGAAAAAGAATGCCATTATGCCAACACTAAGCTACGGCAGGAGGAAATAATGCCAGACCCCTGACTTGGACACACAAAGGCAAAGGGAGATGAAAGAGGGCTTAAAGTCACCTACCCTTCGCAGGAACTCGTTTTTTTCCTCCAATCCTGATTTTTTTTTCCCTTCTACATCCCCTGATGACTCTGCCATGCAACTGCACTGCCAGAAATGGGGAGGACATGGAGGGGGACATTTTCAAACCACTGAAACTCTTTACTTGGGTTAGTCCAATACAGATGCGAGGAAGTCTGTGCCTTAGTTTGCTCTTTAATGCTGGGTTTAACAACTTCCTGGTAGGAAACAGATTTGGTTTTCTGAAGCTGGCTCCGTGGTGAAAAGACTGAGCCTTGCGGTTAGAATTCACTTCCATGTAGGAGTGTTGATGCAGTGTTTTTTATTTTAGTAAGCAGAAGATATCACTCTGTGCAGGGGAACACCTGTTCCCCACACTTCCAACTGTCATTTCCTTCCTGCAGGCAGGAAGTCAAAAATTGAAAGTCTCTAAAATTGTTAGTAAGATCATTTGTAATCTCAAGGTTTGTTCATTGTTTTCGGAGTAGGGTCTGTGAAACAAAATGTACGAACTGCCAGGAATGTTCTGGCATATCCGTGGCTTGTTTCCTGTCATCATACAGTGTTGATGTGCAAAAAGGCAGGAGTTGGTGGCAGTGAAACTGCTCTTGGGATCAAGCTGAATGGACTGAGTGCCCGGGGAGGAGGTGAGAGTATGGCCCTAGGCCTAATTTACCAATTATTTCTAATTTCCAAAGAGTCACTGATCATCAGAAGCAGGTGCTACCAAATACATCACTTGAGGTGCACTAAGTAAGATTATGTTACCATCTGATACGTGCCCCCTTTACCAGGGTTACATTATCACAGTACAGACTATACTAAATATACATTATAGGAAAAAGTATAATTTCATCTACGAAATAACCAACTTTTGAAGAACAAAGACCATAGCATATTCAATTTTGTAACCCTTTGTAATAGTTCTTAAAATTAAAATGCATAAGATGTCCTTACTTTTAAAAAATAATTATCTTCCCTTGAAATATGTTATTTTATTAAAATTGCCCAGATCTTGAGAGGAAAAAAAATGAATTAAGACTTTCCATTCCTCTATATAGCCATCACAAAACTGTGTCTGTAATAGTGTGTAAACCAAAGCTAGAAATTAACAACATAAGATATTAAATAAAAAAGTCACTTTGCTATTTACAACAATTCTCAAATTTGATTTTTCAAGGGTCTACAACAATCTGAGTTAGCCTTTCAGCACTCTAGAGTAACAAATTTAAGCAAACAAAAATGTAGGTATAGCCCAAATCAATTAGCATAAATTCATCCCAAATTTCACAAGGACACTTTAACCTAAATTTCCCAAATCTTCAATGTTAGGGACTCGGTAAGTTTGCAGTTCTCCAACTTTTCCTTAAGTTAATACATATTGAAATCACTGTTAGTCCTGCCCATCATACTCTCACAAAATAAGCAAAAATGATAATCACGCAGTTCATTTGATCAATGTGGACAAAAGACAATTTTCTCAGCGGTTTGCCTGCCTGCAGTACTCACTAACGCCACTGGGTGGCGCAGGTTTGTTTTGAGCACAATTTTTGAGTTGATATTTTATAAGACTGTTTGGAATCTTCTAACCTGAATTATTTTTTTTAATTTAGGTTATAAAGGTGTACGTCTTGTGGAAGATAATATATCTTCTTGAACTATGTAAATTTGGCCCATTTAATTTGACAAACATTTAATGAGGTAAGAGCTCAACTCTTCTTAAAAGCCCTCCCAATTTCCTATCCTCTGCCTTACTTTTCTTATCATGTAACACTATCTAACATAATGTTTATTTATTATTGTTATTTCAAAATATTATGGGGGTACAAATGTTTTTGGTTACTTGGATCACTTCTTTTATGCTTGAGTCAGGGTTATAAGTCTGGCCACCACCCAGATAATGTTCATTGTACCCATTAGGTAGGTTTTCGCCCATCTCCTCCTTCCTCCCATCTCCTGCTTGATTTCCACTGAGTTTTACTTCCCACTATGCACATGTGTGCCTATCACTTAGTTCCAGTTTAATAGTGAGTACATATGGTGTTTGTTTTTCCATTCTTTAGATACTTCACTTAGGAGAATGGTCTCCAGTTCTATCCAAATTGTTGCAAAAGGCCTTAAGTCATCCTTCTTCGTGGCTGCGTAATATTCCATAGTATACATATACATTTTGTTCATCCACTCATGAATTGATGGGCACTTGGGTTGTTTCCACATCTTTGTAATTGTGAATTGTGCTGCAATAAACATTTGAGTGCAGGTGTCTTTTTGATAAAATGACTTCTTTTCCTTTGGGTAAATATCCAGTAGTGGGACTGCTGGATCAAATGGCAGGTCTACTTTTAGTTCTCTGAGGAATCTCCATACTGTTTTCCTTAGAGGTTGTACCAATTTTCCGTCCCACCAACAATGTATATGCATTCCTTTCTCTCTGCATCCATGCCAGCATCTATTGTTTTTGGACTTTTTAATAAAAGCCATTCTAACTGGGGTAAGGTGACATATCATTGTGGTTTTAATTTGCATTTCCCTGATTAGTGACATTGAGAATTTTTTCATATGTTTATGGGCCATTTACCTATCTTCTTTTGAAAAGCTTCAGTTCATGTCTTTTGCCCACTTTTTTTTTTTTTTTTTTTTTTTTTTTTTTTTTTTTTTTTAGAGACGGGGTCTCGCTCTTGGTCAGGCTGGTTTCGAACTCCTGACCTTGAGCTATCCACCCGCCTCGGCCTCCCAGAGTGCTAGGATTACAGGCGTGAGCCACCGCGCCCGGCCTTTTGCCCACTTTTTAATGAGGATTTTTTCCTTGCAGATTTACTTGACTTCTTTGTAGATTGTGGTTATTAGCCCTTTATTGGATGTATAGCTTGTGAATATTTTCTCCCATTCTGTAGGTTGTCTATTTGCTCTGCTGATTATTTCCTTAGCTGTGCAAAAGCTTTTTAATTTAATCAAGTCCCATTTATTTATGTTGTTGCTGTGATTGCCATTGGGGTTTTCTTCATATGTTCTTTGTCTAGGCTGATATCTAGTAGAGTTTTTGCAACATTTTCTTCTAGCATTCTTATGGTTTCATGCCTAACTTTAAGTCTTTTATCCACTTTTAATTAATTTTTGTGAGTGATGAGAGATATGGATCCTACTCATGGTTGTTAAAAGTTTGCCTTCGGCCAGGCGCAGTGGCTCACGCCTGTAATCCTAGCACTCTGGTAGGCCGCAGGTGGGCGAATCCCTCAAGGTCAGGAGTTCGAGACCAGCCTGAGCAAGAGTGAGACCCCCGTCTCTACTAAAAATAGAAACAAATTAATTGGACAACTAAAAATATATAGAAAAAATTAGCCGGGCATGGTGGCACATGCCTGTAGTCCCAGCTACTTGGGAGGCTGAGGCAGAAGGATCGTTTGAGCCCAGGAGTTTGAGGATGCTGTGAACTAGGCTGACAGTATGGCACTCTAGCCTGGGCAACAGAGTAAGACTCTGTCTCAAAAAAAAAAAAAAAAACATTGCTACAATGCACTGAAATAACTGAAGATTATATCTAATTACACAGTTCTAAGCAGCATTCATCCCTATCTCTTCTTATCATGCTTACTACATTATTAAATTCCAACCTTATGCTATAGTTTCAAATGTACATGTTTTACTTCCCTATTTGTTCATGACCTTAAAGGTAGTGACAGTATCTTGTTGTGGTGGGGAGAGGGACCCCAAGACCACCACCAGTTTCAATAATTTCCTACCAGTGCTCACAGTACTCTGCATATTGTCATATTCGCGGCTATGACTTTACACTGAAAACACTTGGAAGCAAAGTCAGCAAAAGTAAAAGGTGCATGGGGCAAAGTCCACAGAAACCAGGCAGAAGATTCCAAGGATCTCTCCCAGTTGAGTCATGTAGGACATGTTTAATTCTCCCAGCAATAAGTCATGACAGCACATATGACATGCTGCCAACCAGGAAAGCGCATTTGGAGACTCGGTGCCCAGGGTTTTTACTGAGGGTGGATAATGTAGGCTTTCTCTGCCTGGAACACACCAAAATTCCAGATTCCAAGAAGGACAGCAGGTGTTCAACATAAACCACACCATTCGTACGAATCGTTTGGGTACGGTGAGCCACTCTTATCAGTTCTGGGAATGGTGGGAACCCTCCTGAAATCCAAGTTCGCAGATGCCAGCAAAGAGCCACCCTTGTAAACAGGCTTTTCAAAGACAGTGCTCCAGCCTGCTCTGTTAACTCTTCTCTGTCCACTTACCATAGTTAGTTCCCACAAGTGCTAAAACATTGCTGAATCCCATTTTCAACTTTATGCCTTTGCCAAAATGAGACAATGGGAATTAAAGAAATGAAAATGTCATACATTCAAAGATTTATGGTTACATTTCAAAATTGCATTTATGTTTTTAAAAACTGTCTTGCCACTTCATTTGAGTATGTTTTTTGTTCCTATACTACATAAGCATGGATAAAGCTATTCAGATAAATAGCTAGCTAATCACCATCGTAAATCTAGAAGTACACAAAATGGCTTAAATCACCACCACAGCAGTGGTAGCTCAGATATGACTTCTATTTTTAACATCTAGTTAGGATCTGACCTAAGGTTTTTAAATTAATCTACATGACCCTCCTGTGTATGAACTTGAACTTTGTAAGTTCAAAGTATTATTATCATACTTTGAACTTATATCACAGGGCCAGTACCAGACCGTTGATAGATTGATTTACACTAATAACAAAGCTGTTAGTCTCGATAATTAAAACATTTTGAGTGACTGGACAACTCTAATTGCTGTTAGGATCCAAGCCTGCCAGTTAACAAATGTTTTGGCCAGACTCTGGTGAAGTCTGAGGGTGCGCCGCAAGAATGACTTCTGCTGTGCTACGACGGGGCCCAAAATCATGCTCTCCAAACAAGAGGCTGTGTCCTTGGGAATAGAAGAAAGTGACACATAACACCTTGACAGATCACCAGTCTCCTTTATGCTTTTTTTTTTTTTTTCTTCTGGAACATACTGGTGACTGCTGTATATGAAATCCTGTCTAGAGCATTTCCTTAATAGACTCTACTTTCTATTTAAGAACTCACACAAGCTTAAAAGAAGCCATATGGGCTCCTTTGGTTTTAACTTTGTCCTGAGTTCAGGAATATAATCTGTAAGTCCTCACATTATAGCTCCTGGCTATAATGAGAATAAGGAGACAAGAGGCTCTATGGGGGAAGAGGCTTGAAGTCTCGACTGGGGAGTTTTAGGCTGACCCCATAGCACAGGGGTTCATAAAACAGACTACATAAGAGGTTCTAAGGACTCTCAGCAGCACCTGAAATTATATGTTGAACTGTGGGCCGGAGCCTTTCGAAGGTGACTGTGAGCACAGGGTGTTTACAAAGCCTTAGACCAAGTAGGTGAGAGGGCTTAGTTCAGGACGTTGCTTAGTGTCAATGTTTCCCAGACTAGTGTGACCTGAGGATTATGGCAGGGAGTGGGCACTTGTTAATGACAGCTTTCTAGTCCCATCCCGGATAAATTCAATTGGAATTTCCAGGCAAATGGCCTGGGAATCTACCTTCCCAAGTATTCCTATGAGGTAGTTTGGGGAATAGAAGACTTTAGCATCTTTCGAATCCATGCCAGGTGAACATTTTACAACTGCAGGACTTTTATGGGCCTATTTCTATTGGTAAAGAACTGTAGTACTCTATTTTTCGAGGGCTGACAGGAAAATGGTACCTCAGGGAGTCAGTTCTGATGCTGCCAGAAGATAAAGCTCTGAAGTTCCTTGCATGTAATTTTCCGGAAAATTCTGATTGAACCATTTTTTAAATCTTGACACATATTATAATTCACTGCTTGGCTCTCTAACAGTAAAATTAAGACATAAAGACAATAGCTACCCCCTGTATAGCATGTCAGAAATTATCAGTGTGTTCCACAACATGCCCATGCTTCAATTTCTGCAGATATGTAAGTTGCTGCTCCTTTGATTGTTGAGGAAACCTAGAATATTTCACATTTTAAGTAAACCAAAATTCTAAAAATTAGTGTTTTCCAGATGTCGTGGAAAAACAATGAATCAGAAACTGCCTGTAATATTAAGTTCTTTCTCAAATAACCTGTCCTAAAGCCTACACAATCTTCAGTTAAATGTCTGTTTTAGATTTTTCAAGATTCAATCTCAGCAGCACCACCTACTGATAATTTAAATTCAGTACTTTATGTAGATTCTCAGCAATGTACATATCAAACAATTCATTAGAAAACACCTGGAACATGTTTGGTTTTTCATAATATACATGATGATGTAATTGTTAGAGGGAAAATGTAGTATTTCTGCAGATGGTGAGTCAAACTGCATTCAATCCCCATGTGTCTCCGGCACGCTGGCTCCTACCCCAGCGTGTCCCCGTCACTCTGTGTCCCAGCTGGGTTTAGCCAACGGTCTGAGGGCAGCAGGAGAAGCTGGGCTGTTCATTCCTTGTCCCTCCTTTCCATCTGCTGTGCCGGCTACAGCTCTGTCAGTCTGTCCCTCCTCTGCAGGCTCAGCTCTCACGGGACTCCACACACGTGCTCCTTTTGGCCTGGGGGTGGTGACAGTTTTAGCTGCCTCAGCATTCCTTGCTGGTTCCCTTAGTCTTCAATGAACAGTTTTTTCACGAAAGCCTGCCCAGTTGAAGCTCCTGAGTGTGATCCTGCCTCCTCCAGGGCTCTGACTGATGCAGAGAGCTCTCCAGAGACTCAGCCTGCACACCGTGAAATGGAAGTGCTAGTTCACTCAACATTTATTTATTAACCACTTCGGGACCACGCTCACCAGCCGCGAAACCTTGCCCACAGCCGGCACTCACAGTCCGCACGATAGTTTGTGCTGTGCATTCACGACGCATCCGTTTTGCTCCTGTGTGATGAGGAAAGCTTTAAAGCACTGAAAGCTTGTTTTCCTTTACAGGCAGCTTTCCTTGTAATGTAAATCAGAATAGGTAACATATACATGTATGTTTTCATTACGTTATTTTTAAATGTTCACAATTTTATTTTGATAAATGAAAAATTAGAAAAGTCATATCACGGCTGTAGGCTAAAGTCGCTGTGCGTGTTCATCTGTGGCTGTCGACTAATAGTCGATGCTGGTACTGAAGTAGTTAAGTGAACACTGCGAAAAAGTATTGTCCTTGGTACGATGGCAGATACAAAGATTATCCTTGAGCAGCTCATATTAACATATATAAAGGGGATTCAGGTTGACTAAGAACTTTTAAGGAAGATGACTCAGCATAACTACTTTAATTTCTATACACAATTCTATTAACTTTAGGTATCAAACAGGTAGGCCTTTGGACTTATTATGTATCCACAGTTCCCTGCAGGAGTCTGACCTAGTTTAATACCACCACGTTAGAACCCTGAGGGTTATTTAAACAGTCTTAAGTAAGCCAGTGAAAAACCTGGAACTAATTACTTAACCTATACTGAATTCTCACATACAAATGCTTACCTTGGAGTCCTTATGTGGGACACACATACATACACATACCAAGAAGAATACAAAATTCTCCATTAGCGCCAAGATTCCGGAGAACAGGGACCTGCTTCATTCTTCCCTGTGGCCACCAGCACTCTCAGGGTATGATCACACACAGCAGATGAATCAAGGGTTCCGTGACAGAATGGGAGGCAGCACAGGCTGGTGGACACGAGCACAAACTCTGCCCAGATTTGCGCCCCAGCTGGGCCACCTTCTGTAACAGCTGGATGACCCTGGGCAAATTACTAAGCCCTCTGTACCTCAGTTTCCTCACCTGTAGCATGGGGATATTAGTATCGTGCTAGTTTGAGTGAGTTATTTGCAAAGCACCTACACTGGTGCCTGTTCCATAGTAAGGAAAATGTAAGTGCTTCTTGAGTAAATAAAATTAAAGTGAGGCTATTTTTCACATACCTGGAGGTACTGTAGCTGGAAGGAACCTTAAGAGATTAATTCTCTCATTTTCTAGATGATAAAACTGAGGCCCAGGAAAGGTGACTGCAATAAGCCACTACAAAGCTGTGATCATCCCAGGAAACCTCATCCGAGGAAGATCTGCTCGTTGACACGGCATACTTTAGAAATGAATGCAGTAATTTTATCCAACAAAACAAATAAAAATCTGCTCTTCTTCCCCCCTGGGAACAGAAAAACATATGAGTACCCAAACTTGTTCTGGAAAAGGTTTAGTCGTGAGTACATTAACTTCTGTCCCACAAAAAACAACTTCTTGACTTAATTATTATGATCCAACATAACTGTCAAGACCTACAAAGACAAGTTAAAAAGACAGCCTGCCACAGTTCCCTGAATGCTGACAGGAGACACAAGAGGCATGGTTCCAAGACAAAGGACCTTATTACTCACAGTGTTAGCAGTACCCAAAATATTGGTATTTTCTTGTGCCAGTTCCTCAAACACAGAGGAGTTAAGAGGGTCAGGTGACACCTGTAAACTGCAGTAGTTGCAGAACAAAAGAGGAACTCCGAGGTTAGGAAATCCTAATATTTTATAATGGTACATCTGTCTGCCTTTGCTCTGAAGGGAGACACTGAATCTATCTTCCGAGGGTGTAAACACACCTGTTCTTTGCTCCAGAAGCAGACAGTATCTCTGTTCCAAGGCTGTTCACTGTGCAAACATCCTTGAAAAGATAGTATACTATCTTTTCAAATTCATTGCCTCTGCTTGTAAGATGTGCTAAAACATGAAAGAACTATGGAGAATTATCTCCCAACAATTTCCACCCCTCCTTTCTACACCATTTAGTTTTTGGTAAATTTTCCCAATCCATCAGCCACTCTGATTAATGTGCCTGACAGAGGCTGGGACCAAATCTGTTCAATTTGTTTCATGCAACATTTAATTAAAAATACAATCAACAGGACTCCAAGCATCAGGATGAGGCCAACTTCAACCATGCCCCAGTGGCCTGGACCCAGTCACTTAAATCCCACAAACCATGAGAGCTTACCTTTGAAAATCAGATGGACCTGAACTTCCTCTCTCTGGGAAGAAGACTTACATTGGATACTAGTAATAATCACCAAGTTATTCTGTGAGCATGAAACCAAAATAAGGGCAGTTAGGCTAATCAGCTCCAAAGCCTTACCCATCACCATCTAAGGAACAGCTTATTCAAGAGACCAGAATGCTTAAGTGACACTAGCTAAGATTTATTCTCACCAGACTTCCCTCTTGCTAGGTTTCCACAGTTCTGCACCACCCCCAGCCTATGTTTTTTATTGCTGCATAACAAATTACCACACATTTGGTGCCTGAAAACAAGCTATATTTATTATCTCACAGTTTCTATGGGTCAGGGATCTGGACAGGGCTTAGCAGGGTCCTCTTCAAGGCTGTGATCATGGAGTTGGTCAGGGACGGGTTTTCATCTGGAGGCTCGAACTGGCAAGGGGCCACTTCAAAGCTTAGTCTGCCAGCAAGATGGAGTCTTACATGACACAATGTCAACACAAAAGTGACAGCCCACCTATGCCATCGTCAGCTGTTTTTTTCAGCAAGTTACAGGTCCTCCCACACTCAAAGGGAGGGGAGGAAGAGTGGATCATGGGGACCCACTCAGAGCCACCGACACGTCAGGTCCTTAGATCAGGATCATTCAACAGGAATAGAACGTGAGCCATGTGCAAGTTACATATTCTAGTAGCCACAATTTAACAAGCAAAAAGTGCACACACTACAACAATCCTACTTTATCTGATGCAATGGTTAGAGTGAAATATAGTCCCACCAAAACACAGAAGTTATGTTTAATGGGGAAAATAGCAGCTTATACTGCTGGTTTTTAATTCTAAATTAATTCAAATTAAATAAGATTTAAAATTCAGCTCCTTGACTGTACTGACTAGCCCATTACAAGTGCTCAATAGTCCAAATCAATGGTGTGCCCTTAGATACACCCTCTCTTTAAAGCAGAAATCAAAGCTTCAAATACTTCCAGGGGTCAGGCAAAAAGAGGGAAGTGGTAACAAGATGCTCTCCTTGAGCAAACTTTGCTCAGGTCCTCTCAAGCCTCTTCTCAGGCTTCGACCTTGGCCATCATGCTCGCCAAGCCTGCATAACCCAGTTTTAGCAAGAATCCTGCTAAGTCAGCTTAGAGGAAGGTCCGCCTTCCCTGCCCCCGCCATCCATACCTGGCCGAATACCTCATTTCCCACCCTGGATTTCTGATCACCCCGGTCTGCCCTCAGCAAGAACCCTCCCTGTCCTTGTGGTCTCCTCTTAGTAATTCCCCATCCATGGACTAACTCCTCAGCTCTTCTTGGCTGCAAATCCCCAGCTGTCCTTACTGTGTCCACTGAGCCCAGGTCTGTATGCAAGTCTTGTTTCTCCTATTGCGACAGCTTCTGAATAAAATCTATCTTTACTGCTTTGACTAGTGCCGGGCTCTGGTTCTCTTTAACAGCTGGGAGGGCTCAGTGGCACACTGGAGACAGTATGGCTAGCTGTGGGAACGCAGGCCTCACATTGTTAGATCATCAGATTTTTCAAGATGCCAAAATGCAGTATTTCTCGCTGGGAAATCACCTAGCCATAAAATAACATTCATTTTTAACTCTATGTAGGCCAAATAAAACATACCAGACTGGATCTGGCTAAGCCATCAGTTTTTAACCTCTGCTTTAAGGTGTCTATCTTCCTACTGTGGTTCGTTCTGCATGATTTTTTTCAGTTTGAATCATAAGGGGCAGAATAGTAGGGCATATACTTTCTCACAGACTTTATGTGTTTTATCTGTTTTCTCACCAGGTATGTAGGGTAGTGGTCCCCAACCTTTTGGGCACCAGGGACCGGTTTCATAGAAGACAATTTTTCCACTGACAGGGGCAGGGGCGGTGAGGGGGTGGTGGTTCAGGATGATTCAAGTACATTCATTACATTTATTGTGCAGTCAAACCTTTCTGCTAATGATAATCTATTTGCAGCTGCTCAGCTCCACCTCAGATCATCAGACATTAGATTCTCACAAGGAATGTGCAACCTAGATCCCTCGCATGAGCAGCTTACATAGGGTTCATGCTCCTATGAGAATCTAATACCCTCCACTGATCTGACAGGAGGCGGAGCTTATATGGTGATGCTAGTGATGGGGAGCAGCTGTAAATACGGATGAAGTTTCCCCGCCCACCCTCCCGCAACTCACCTCCTGCTGTATGGCCCACTTCCTAACAGGCCACAGACCAGCACTGGTTCACGGCCCAGGGGTTGGAGACCACAGTTGTAAGGCATATAATTTCTCACAGATTTTATGTGTTTTAAGTAAAACACATAAAATTCTTTGAATCTGAATGTGTTTACATGTACAGTTGGGGTCATTTCTGATCTGGTAAGGGGAAAGAAAGAGTTCTGTATCCTAGATGTTGCCCACAATTCTAATCAATCACTTAAAAGTATAAAAGGGCATTTTTCTAATATTAGAAATAAATGGTGACTAGCCACTCATTCTCCATCTCTAAATGACTTTCAGAATTGATCTTGAAATTACATTTGTTTGGAAAACACAAATTTGTTCCAGGAAACTGTTAAACTAGCAAAACACAAATTTTGTATTTGCATAGGCATGGTTTCATCCAGGAGAAACACTAGGGTGAAATATAGAAAAACACACCCAGCACAGGAATATACAAAATACACACATGCATGCACACACACCTCGAACCAGTGACCTCAGTTCACCAGAGAGCTGAGTCACACACTCATCCACAACTGGGGCTACAACTTGCCCTGACTTCAGGTGACCCTCCTTCCATAGCTTCACCATTAACTCACAAGCTGCAACCCTTCCCACGCCCACTTCTACAGGCACACTTCAGGTCTCTTCCAAGGTAACGTGTCATACTTATTAACCATTTAACATGTGTAAAACCGCTGCTGTCATTAGGTTCCTATCTTTATCCTTAAGTATGTCATTGCCGAAATTTTCAAGTGTTGTGCCTCTAACTCCGTTTTCTCCAGAAACCCTAAGGCTTTTTTACTGAGCAATTTTGCATAGCATTGTGATTTTTAGAATGCATATGTACATTAACAGCAGAATTCACTGAATGATAATATGAGCTCTATTTCATCAAAATTATAACAATTAAAGTCCAATATATAAGAAGTATCTGTTAGAATGAAACTCCCAATGTTCAAGTTTCTCTTGATTTTAAGCATTCTGTACAACATTTTACATTCCTCAAATGACAGCTCTTGGAATAAATACCTAGAGACAAATAAGTTCTAAACAGCATTTCATCGATAAGCCATGAATTGATAAAAAGAATATTCAGAAATATCATTTTCAAAAGACATTAAACATAGGCATTTAGATCATCCTATTCAATTTGAATGTAGTGATGTTTACCACTTGGTCAAAAACTAGCACTTTAAAATTTTAAATCTCAAAATGTTTACTTTTGACAAAACTACTAAAACCTAAACACAGCTACTTTACCTATGGATATTCGCCATCTTCATTTCCTTAATGCTTGAAAAAAATTTCCCTGACCATTTTGAATTGTATTAAATAACATACATAAAACAAACATTTAGTAAACTGGACACTTATAGAATTTTAATTTTCCCTACTCAAAGCATAAACAAAACCATGTTTCAATAAATATCCTTCAGCAAATAAAAATGTGGAGGTATGTTTTTGCCTTTCAAATATACAAGTCAGCCATAATTAAATATCTACAAATGGTGGATGAAGGTTAAAATAAAAATGAAACTTGCTCCCATCATGCTAAAAGCCCCAATTATTCCTTTTCAAATACATGAAAGTTATATAGAAAAGCAGAAATATTCTATTCCTTAATTTAATGGAGTAAACAAAAGCAAAATAATTTAACTTGCAGCCTAATGTAATTCTATTCCAGCTACTAGGTCTCTCCATATCAAATGCATATTAAACTTAACCTGAAGAAAATCCATTAGACCACCTGTCCCCTCACCATGTAAATTAATGTTTGGCAACCACATGAATGAAATGAAACTGTCCTACTGTTTTGATATTAAAATATTTCACTAAGGTCTATTAGAATCCAAGTTTTGTTTTTTTTAAAGGAAGACAAAGGCATTAGGGTTTAAGAATTATTTTGTAGAACTCAACCCCAACCAGTATTCCCTCCTGGGACCATTCTTTAAAAAGGAGAGGGAAGGAGAGGCGAGAGGAGGGGAGGGGAAGGGACATCTTTCTGTAGGCCTGAAAATTCTCAACACAAAAGTTGTTATGAAAAGTGCTACTTGTAGTATCAAATACTTACTTCAAGGGTCCAACTTAGTCATGTCCTACTTCCCCTGCCTGTTTAATCTTAACCTCTAAACCAAGTGGTCTCCAAATCAGGTACATACATCCTAGGGGACAGACAAAAGCAACCACTGAGATATAGGAAGAAAATATTAACTTTTTCTTTTATCCTTTTAAGATTTCTATTTTTTGGTGTGATTCACAACATACAATATGCATTAGCACAGAACTTGTACAATTTGTAAATAAACACACATACATAATTTAAGGTTACACACTCAAAAAAAATTGTTACTCATCAGGGTATCTGATCAAAGAAATTGGATACTACTCTTCTATAAAATAGATAGCACTATGTTTTTTAAAAGTCTCTGACCACCAAAAAATCTTTAAATCAGTCCTTTTTGCTTTTATCCAAGGGTTTACTGGCTTTTCATAATTTGCTATCAGAAATTCTAGAAGACTAAAAGCAGCAGCAAACAGACAATGATGGCAGTGGGAAGTGTTAGCAGAAGCTAGGGAGTTAGAAAATCAGCAAAGTACAGTTTGACCACAAGTTAGCACCAATAAAACGTTAAATTTTGTTCATCAAGGAAATATAGGATTTTAAATAATGAGATTTAAAGTGTTCTAGAATGTCATAAGGAAAAAACATTTTTGAAGCTAGGAAAACTTCAAAAAAATATACTAATAAAGTACTATAATTTCAAAAGAAGAGGATACTGAAGAAGAATACATAAAACTAAGATAACTCTGCTTGAAAACCAGGTGGGCAAGTCATTATAAATAATACAGAAAACAATCTAGGTACTTGGCAAGAACACTTAACTGAATCATGCTTTTAAAATAAAAGATAACTGATTATAAGGCCTTTGAGAACATATTTAGGTTAAGTTTCTTCTATTTCTTTTATTCTAAGTGGTATAAGCAATCCATCAACCCAAAGAACAAAAACCAAAAAACTGGAAAATGATACAAGAGCAAAAAATTTAAACTATTGTTTTGTTATTTAATGTTTAAAAAGTGACATAACAAGAAGCAAGCTATATTATTAGTACAATTAGTAAGTAAACCAAAGAAATAGATGAGAAAAGGAAGAGAGTTATTTTAATGTATATTAAATAGATGGAAATTTGAGCAATTATACCAATAAACCTCATTTTGGGAAATAATTTCTGTAATTTTTTTGAGTTGCATAGTTTATCATGTAGGACACAATTTGTCTCATACAAACTTGAAGCTTTGGACAAAAGATATTTTCAAGCTGAATTATACATATGTCATATATGAAAGCTGTATCTATCAGAAAAGAATGATGCTGGTATATTAAGCATTTTAAATATAAAGACTAACAGGTACAGAAACAAAGTTCCAGAAGTACTTAATATGAAGAATGGAATCTCCAGGCACATAAAAAGGTCCCTCACTGAGTAGGGGAGATAGGTAAGAGTGAAGGAGAACAACAGACAGAGTTGGAAAAGACCACAAAATGACATTAAATATGTGTTACAGATCACTCCTATTAGGTTTAGGGCACTGATATCTTATCACATCCAACTGGCCATGGGGCCTGTTGGGTATTTATGCTGGATTGTAACTGGATTGAATTTTTTCCATTTAGATGTCATTGTTTTATGGAACACATCTCAAACTTTATAAAAGAAATAAACTGAGAAATAAAATTTGCTTCATAGAAGTTTACATTATAGCTAGTTCATTTTATAAATAATCCTATTCCTTCAAAATAAGGACAGCTATTAATAAAAAATTTCCAGAAAGTGCAACAGACACAGGTTTCAGAACAAAATCATTTGTGATCCTAACTAGTCCCTTCCTACTTCCATCCTGTCACCTCATTTGAAAGACAGAGAAGCCGGTGCTTCATTTTCATTGGAATTTTCCACCTGGTATTTTCATTCTTAATAAGTAAAAGGCACAAACTAATATAATATCAGTTTTAAGTACTCATAATTTAAACCTTTATAAGTTTAGTGATCAACAGGTAAAGAAAAATGTATATGAATTATAAGGATAGTTTTTTTCAATTCACCACTGACTTATATAGGGCAAAAAAGCATACTAGAGAATATGTCACTGATTTTGCAGTATGAAAGATACCAAAATTAAAATGGGAAAATGATACACTTGTCATTGGCAAACAGGAATTTATCAAAGGACAAAAAGAAAAATACAGTATGAGTTAGGGAAAAGTATATCAGTCAAACCATCATATTAAAATTAAAAAGATTATAATCTGGCAATGTTTATCAAAAAGAACTTACTAAAAATATTTAAAATGTGAAATTTGAATTCAAATTTTAAAATTACTATTTGAGGGCAACACACTCTAAAGTCAGGAAAGCACAACATTAGAGTGAAACACTTAAATTTGGTGCTTTAAATTTGAACCTGTGAAATTAGTCACCATTAAGATTACTTGCCACAGATGGAATTATGTGTCAAAAAGAAAACAAACAAGCTACGTGATTACAATAGTCTTAGAAAATATAAATTAAATTTTCATTTATAGTATGTTAGTTGTTAAATCAAGTCATTAAATATAGTTTTCAACTCAACTTTTTAAATAAAAGTGTTAAAATAATAGTATAGCAAACCAGGGAAATCATAAATATTTCAAAGATTAAAAGTCAGTGGAAAACATTCTTCATAAGAATTAAAAGAAAAGCATTCATTCAAAAATACTCCTGAGTAGAAAGCCAAAATAATTCCACTAGAACTTTAAAAGTCAGGAAAGAACAGCCCGAAAATCCAGTTTGAAAGATAACAATAAATATATAAACTGTTAAGTAAAGCCAGGAATATAGATTACTTTGAAACAGCTACTTATATCCATTTTAATGAAGAATTAAAGGATACAATATGTTAAAGACATATTTAAAAGACTAGTAATGGGATAAGACAGATGAATCAAATTTTGTTTATATTCTAAATAATTACAAGAGACTTTGAAAATGTAGTGTAATTCATGTTTTCTTTCCAGTTTAAAAATTTCTATCCACTGCCTCTATCTTTGGTGTCACTGCCACCAATAAACACAGTATACAGCTTAGAAACGTAATTACTACCTTCAACTAGGAAAAAGTAAATCGACATTATTTTTTTAAAAATAAGATATAAAGAATGTGATCCTACCTAATTTTGTCTCATGGTCCCACAATATTCTGAAATATCATGCCAAATGTAAAAGTTCAAAGGGAACATTATCATTTGCTACAATTGCACCAAAAATTTAGCTACTGTACGCTGGTGTGATGACAGCTAGTAGTATGCAGAGGCTACAGAAAGACATAATATATATATATATATATACATGTGTATGTTTAGCTCACAATTAGTAAAAGTTCAGTTGAATGTGAAACTGAAACATGGACAACAGAATGCCTTCATGTAGATATGCTACAACTTTGTTTTCTTGCAGTTTAAAAGGATAGTGTAATTATCTTAAATTTACACAAAACATTAAGAAACATGGTAGTTGTTCATGATTAAAATAAAATAGCAATGTAAATTAATTTAACACAGTGTTAAATATATTCACATGATCACCACTGTGATTCAAAATGGCCGCTAATGAAGTTACATATCAATATATGTACATTAACATTTGCCACAACAGTTTTTTAAGTTTGACTTTTTGCAGACCAGGTAATTTTATGAGACAAATAATCTTGTATCACTTCTTTCATATTATGAAAGGAATTAAATGTTGTAAGTAGTTTCATTCCTCTCGGGGAGGGGGTGAGGGAGGGGGAGAACCTCTAAAAAGTCCATGTAAATTAAAGAGAGTTCTACCTTCTTGAATATTTGAACTTGCTGACCAGATAGATTCCTATAAGCTGAGCATAAACAAATCATAAGATATTAAACGCATCTCGTAACACTGTCAGGGGCATTCAGCAGATAGGTGCCAAAGGAGGAGTACCAGGTCCTATAGCAGAGCCTTCTGCGAATATGGTTGCTGTGGCTGGGGTGGCTGTTGGCTGCCTCCTGGCTGAGGCAGGACTGACGACGTTAAACTATAGTTTGGCACCTGGGACATATTAGTTCCTGCAGTCTGGTACAGAGTGACATCAGCAGTTGCAGCAGCAGCAGGAGGTGGACTGTATACTGGAGCCTGGCTGGGATATGTATTTCCTTGCACAGAACTGACCATTGTGCTGTGGAGGGAGAAAAACATTCAGTTAGATAAACACTGAATGATAGAGCCATTTACAGATAAACAGGAAAGCTATTTATTAAACATGAATTCGTATAATTAATTCATTTAATATATTTTTTCAAATATCCATGTTTGCCAAACATTGTTATTTTAGGCACTGTGATACTATAAAAAAAAAAAAAGAAAAATAAATCCTTAACACCATGGAGCTTACATTCTAGTATGAGAAAAAGGATAATAAATTTATAATGTGTCAAATGGTTATAATTGCTATGAAAAACTAAAGCATAGGAGGGAGGAACAAGAGTACCTGAGGCAAGGGATTCTAGTTTATACCAGGGGAAGGCCTCTCAGATAAGGCAACATTTAAGCAAAGACCTGAAAAAAGTGAAGGAGTGAACCAGATTGTTTATCTAGGAAAAGCACATTTCAGGCAAAGAAAAGAAGCTGTTGAAGACAGAAAATGCCAGGTGTGTTCAAGCAACAGCAAGAAGGCCATGAGGCCTGTAGCAGAGTGAGCAGGGAGTACGGCACAAGATAAAGTGGCAGGATTAGAGGGGTGGCAGATAGGATACACGGTGCTTATGCTGTGAGATGGAAAGAAAGTGGTTGGTTTTGAGCATAAGGTTTATGAGAATTGACTTAGGTTTTAACAGGCTCACTGTGGGACAAGGATCGAAGCAAGGATAGACTAGAGGCTATTAGGATCACCTAGGAGAGAACTGACAGGCAGCAGAGCCATGGCAGTAATGGGGGAGATGAAAGAAAAGGGTCAGATTCTGGATATATTTTGAAGACAGTGCCTTCAAAATTTGATAATGGACAGAGTAGTCCAGAATGCCTGAGGTTTAGAACTGAGTAACTGATAGGAATAACTGGTGGAGTGGCCATTTGCTGAAAAGGAAACGACTACAGATAAGACTACAGTAGACTGGGGGTGGGTGGGGGTGGGGATGATCAAAGTATGATCTTGGACATGTCAAGTAAGATGTCTAGAAGATGCAAAAAAAGATAATGCATAGGCCGTCAGCTATTCAAGTCTGGAGTCTGGTGGGAAGATGAGTGGAAATACACACTTGGGAGTCATCAGCATACACATGGCATTCAGTCAGGGAGCTACAGGAGATCCCCTGGGGAGTGACTGCAAACGAAGAAAAGGGCAGTCCACATACCAAGCCCTGGCCCTTGAAGTCAGGAGGATAAAAAGGCATTAGACAAAGGGACTGAGAAGGAGTGGCAGTGAGGAAACTAAGAGCGAATGGCCTCAGCCAAGTGAAGAAAGCGTTTCAAAAAAGAGGAGGAAATAATGAACTGTCAAATGAAGGAGGAAGAGAACTGAGAATCGATCATGGGATCTGGCAATACGGAAATCATCAGTTCCTTGATGAGAACAGTTCCGGAGGACTAGGGGAGATGAAAGTCTGATAACCTCATTTCTCTTATTTCCCCCAAAACATAAAAGCATTTACTCTCCTACCACATTTGTCAACTATCTGTACCTACGCCCATTCAAACTCTGCTTTCCCTCTTGCTAGAGCTGATCAGCTGTCAGTGATCCCTCCTAAGGCCCCCTCTACTTGTGCACTGCTCCTATAACAAGAAAAAAAACTCCTACAAAGAGTTGTCTTAATTCACAGTCTCTACATCCTCTCTTCCTATTTCCAACCTGATATATGAGTTTCTACTGTGTGTAAGACACTAAGTTAGCTATGCAAAGAGAAATACTAAGATGCTTTAATATGGAGAATGTCCCCTACATTAGTAAAAATGTACAACAAGCTATATAATGGGCAATTGCCCAAATTTTCAAAATATTGCCTCTCTACTTATTTCTAAATTTTCCTTCGATCGCTAAATTGTTTACACATATTAACACAACTATTGAATTCAATACTCTTGTAATTTATAGAAATTAAATTCATTATTACTAGATGGTAGTTTAATTCTTGTAAGAGATGGTAATTTAATGCTATATTCCACCAAGTAATGTGGTGACTTAACTAAGGCATCACCCATCATTATTCTCTACGTGTTGTGAGATGTAAAGTTGTACCATAAGAAGTCAAATTCTCTGCTGTAATTTACAACAGAGTGGGCCACAATGTCACAATAATGCAATATAGAGACTATATGCTAAGCTCCCAGGGCCAGAATGCCTGGTTTTGAATCTTAGCTAAGCGGGACCTTAGGCCTCTCTCCATGTCTCAGTTTCCCCATCTATAAAGTAGGGAGAATAGTACATCGACTTCACAGGTTATCATGAGAAGTAAATGAGTTAATATGTGTAAAGCATGTAGCACAGTACATGGCAAATACTAAACCACATAAATATTAGTTATTACTGTAATCATTCTCCATTTATACTATATTCCTCATCTCAATTTACAGTTCTAACATCCACATATGGCCCAGAGTAAAACGTTACAATTCACCCATTACCTTCCTCTTATCTCTGCTCTGCACTGTCTCCCAAACACACCACCCAATATGCAGTTATTTGCTAATCTCCTAAAAAACTCTTTCCCATTAGTATCACTGTATCTTACAGTTAGACACTTATCATTTCTTGCCTAATAATATGCAGCCTCCTGGTTTCTAATCTTGCCCTATGAAGCCATCCATCCGATTGCCATTTAAAGCCTTTATGGGCTTTCTTCTTTTCTTTACCTGACATCTAGGGCCACTCATTCTTAGCTCACTGTCAATATTTCCAAGTGTATCTTTCACTGCCCCACCATATATATTAATCCTTTAGAAACAGTGTACAGTTGGTAATGCCCAACACATCCTATACCTTTCCTGCCCCTTACCTTTGCTCATTCTGTGGTACCATGCCATTCCATACTATCATATCTTTGTCGTGACAAAACATCTTCCTTTCTCTTTTGTCTTCCTGGCTAAGAATAGCACAGCTTGAGTGTATTTTCTTGGAAAAATTCCTCAAACCCTGAGGCTCCTAAAGTACCAGGCTTTACTCCTTATTTGTAAAAATTTACCCCTTATTTGTAAATTATGTTGTAATAAATTACATATTTCTTATGTGTTTGCCCCATTAGCCAGTAAGCACCTTGAAGCTAAGAAACTCTAAACCATGCTTCAATATGAAATGTCTAGCACAGTGCTGACACACACTAAACATTCAATAAACATCTGTATAATAGAAGTAAAGATATGATAGAAATAGAAATAGAAATCATAGACAAATGAGCACATAAGCTTTGGTGACCTTATAATGCCCTCAGTTACTATTACTTATTATTGCCTTATAATACTGCCATCACTACAGGTAGTTTTAGAAAACTGCATAAGTGCCACCCTCCTCAATTAACAATAAGATTGTCCTAGGATAGAAGTCTAAAAAAGGGTTAACTATAACACCAAAATTACATGTAAAAAAATAAGTAATAACCTTCTAGTTTGGAACTAAGGAAGATTCAAAACCATGCCTACCAAAAACAACAAAAATCCTCACTTATCTTGATTTGCAACTAGAAAGCTCAAATCAAATATGCTGTATACCTCTAGCAAGGAGACTTTTAACCCTGACCCCCACTCCTTCCAATTTTGTTATCCTACATTTGCTCTGCCAACAATTTCCTTGTATTTCCTCATTTACCCATTTAAGCGTATACACACTTGTTTTTATGCATTTGTATACATATATTATTTACTGTACACTTACATAGATTTTTAAATGGCCTTAAAGCCTTTGCAAAGAATACAAAAATACACCAAACTGGCCTAATACAGCACTTGAAATTGTCATAAATAACACTTAAACATTTATTTATCAGACATTGATTGAGTTCCTATCCAGTATAAAACTGTGTGCTACACAGTGTGGCTATAAAGGTAAGAAAGACTCAGTCCCCGCTCTCAAGATATTATACTGTAGGTGAGGATACAGAAAAGTAAATGCAACTACCAGATAGGAAACAGACAAGAGGTCTCTGACAGCACACCGGAGGGACAGTGCTGAGAGTCTGGGAAGCAAGGAGGGCCTCCTAGTGAAATGAAACTAAGCTAAGAGGTAAAGAACAAGCAGGAATGTACCAGGATGAGAGGGCTAAGTATTTCAAAGAAATGCTCTTCAAAAGGCATCTGTTGAAATGAACATGTGTTCCTTGAGAGGTGACAATAATAGCTATACTGTATCAGTAGGGTAAGGCCCCACAACGGCAATTTCCTATCCTGACTGCAGAGGCAGACAGAGCAATCCAGAGAGGGCAGCAACAAGGCGCTACAGCACTATAGAATTAGCACAGTGAAAGCAACCACCAAAAGGGTATCTCAGTTACAAGGATAATTTCCCCAGGTCCTGACCTTCAAGAATAGGTCCCAAATAATTTCTAGTAACAAGGCATTTAGAGGAGCATATAACAGTACAACAGAGGACTAGCATGGAAAACAAATACTAACATGGCTGAAGGGTTCTCACACAACTCATGAACACTAGTCATCTCAACAATTCCTACCTTCTACCCACTGTGTATCTAGTGTTAAAAGCAACATGCTACTCTTCTAAGAATAGCTGCTTATTTTCCACATATGCATATTCATTTTCACCAGATTCCAACTTAAAAAAAAATCCTGCAATATAGAGTGCTACATTTAACATTTTTTTCTAAGATATATAACCCAGTAGGGAGCCCCCTGATTTCTGATGCTTATAATAGGCCTCCCCATAATCCTCCTTCTTAAGGTCAGTTCAGAATACTTAGATGTGATCACAGAATAATGCTTGACAATCCCCAAGCACATCCAACATGTGACTCCTTGAGGATGAATAACAAAATAGTGAGGGTGGTACAGGAACATTCCTGGGCAATCCTGACACTGATGGAAAGGCTTCTAGCAATTGTGTCTGTGCCACCTAGAAACTTCTGTTGTAAGTCAGAATATCTACCCTGTATTTGCTTCAAGGGAAAGACTTTAGCTTAGACTCCCATTGAAGCATTAAAAAAAATTATATAATGAATAATCATTCAACTACGTGATAGCATGATGAGTAAATGCCAAAAGTAGATTGCCTTCTGCCATCACATATTCAGCTGTCTGTCTGAGCCACAGGGGCACACAGCTTCTTGTATCTTCTCTTCTCAAATGGTGTACCCGGCTATAAGATAAATTCCAACACAGGGCAAAAATAAGAAAATATTTGTCTTAAAGAGATAGCCCAGAAATATATATTCTAAAACAAGAACAATAAAATTTAGATTTTACATGAAATTTGTGGGAAAATGATAAGTTATAGTTACCAAATGTAAGTTTCATTAAAGACATTATCAAATAGCACCATAGACTCAAATAAAAACAACAAAAAACCTATGATAAGAATATAAAAAAATTCAGAGCTGAAACCAAAACACAGGAGTAGAGTGAGTCAGGAAACAGCACTGGCTTGCCGGCTCCTGCACAACCCACGGGTCACCACAAAGAGAGTCAACTATATGGCAACGGTGAGGACGCCCACCCCAGATTTTTCTTATCCAGATCTTATAGTTACAGATGACTGGGGGCACTTAAAGAGTTTTAGCAGTACTAACTCCAAACAATAGTCAATAATCAAATTACTTTGGGTAAGAAGCCTGAGTCTGCTGAGTAGGAAGGGCTGGGTTTGTAGCTGGTGGGACCACTCCTTGGCTGAGAGACGACAGCTGCTCCGGGGGAAGACTGTAGCTCTGGAGATGGCTCATCTGTGCGTTCCCCGCAACCAGGTAAGCACCACTCTGAGGAGGCCCTGGATATACCTAGAACAGTTAATGAAAAAACACATTCAATTCTAAAATTTTAACAGGCATACCAAACTTTTTTTGTAGAGGCAGTCAGTTACAAAAAGAACAAAACTTACCACCCTGGAATCTTTTTTAAAGTTACTTCTGTCAACAGGCATTTTAAAAAACACTTTTTAGGAAGTGAGCTTTTGATGGTTTTTGACTTTATTAATAGTTAAATATGAGCTAACCTTACATTCATTTCCATACAGAAGCATTAAAGAAACTTATCTTGAAACTTTATACTAATATAATCTCCCTTTCCATTAAATATATTAAATATTTTCCACATTGATATTTTAAAAGGAATCCCAAAGGATGTTTAGGAAGTATATTTGAATTGTTTTTTAGCCATAGACTGTAATTATCTATGGATACAATTCACATTTCCTAAATTGCAATTAACTGAACCTCAGAGCAAGCTAACTTTCTAAAGAAGGGGTCAGCAAACTTTTTTGGACCAGAAAGTAAATATTTTAAGCTTTGTGGACCATATGATCTCTGTCACAACTATTCAACTCTGCTGGTACAGAAAGCAAAGGAGACTTGTTATGTTGCAATAAAAATTTATTTAATAAAAACAGAGAGCAGGCTGGATTTGTTTGCCTATTCTTCTACTTAAAAATGTATTTTCTTTTTATCCAAAAAGTTTGAAGTCTTAAATACCCAAAGTCTGAAACACATAATGTTCTAATTTTCTGTAGTATTCATTAGATCCTTCTGTCTCCCATGTTTAAAAAGAGAACTTTCACTCTCTATGTTGTAACACTATTATCATGTTAAGACAGTAACACAACCACCAAAAGATGAGGACAATGACCATCTTAGTATGTCTGTTAAGGCGTAACAAACTCACCATACACTGAGACCCAAAGGACTAGCTATATTAGTCCCCATAACTGTACTTTATCATTCTTTGCAAACTGAACATGAAGGTTTTTTGTGTGACTTAAACTGGAGGATGGTCAAGGCCCCTGAGTGGGTGTCATCTAGCCCCAAGTTTCTCAGGCCAACCTGTTCATCTCCAGGGTGCTGGCCTCTCATTTCAGGGGAAATGGACTATGCTAAAAATTAATCTGAACAAAGTTTGTGCCCACTCTACATGGATAAAATGGAGTGGACATCCTAGCTAACTGTTCCCTATGCCCTGAACTTGCTGAGTTTGTGAAAAAGGGCTCTTGAAATAGTTGCTTGGGTGAAAAAATGGAAAAGGGCTCCGTATTGCATTACATGCACACTCATGAAAAAGAGGGGGAAAATTCCAGATTAAAGCAACTGCTTTCTTTAAAATATGGAAATATATTTTGTTGGTTTATACCAGCTTTTCATTTCACTTTTCTTTCTTTGCATTTAAGTTTTCCTTTTAAGGAAGATTAGAAGTTCATTAGATGTTTAAGAGAGTTTTTCTAGCTCTGAAACATTTTAATTTGTGTTTTTTTAAAACTACTTTGAGATATGATTGACATACAAAAGGCTGTATGTATTTAGTGAATATGACTCGATGAGTTTGGAGATAAGTATACACCCACGGAACTACTGCCACAATCTATGCCATAAACATATCCATCACCTCCAAGAGTTTCCTCCTCTTATTTTTTTTTTTGTGATAAGAACTCTTAACATAAGCAGCTCACAATATAAACAAAAACTGTAGATACTAAGAAGAATTTAATAATAATTAGAAATTTGACTTGGATTCGACAAAAACTGAGGTTCTTAGCCAAATAATTACATATAAAGCTTTAAAAATATTGGCTTCAATCCTGAAGATTCTGATTGAATAGGTCTGGGGCAGGACCAAAGTATCTATATATTTTTTTAAAAGCTTGATGGGTGATTCTGCTGCAAACCCCTATACAAAAGAAATTATTATTTTTTTAAAAAAAATCTATTGGTATAATTAGTATGTATTGTAAGTGTCAAGTAAAAGAATTCTTTTGACTTTATTTTCATTCTAAACATTACTTTTAGAAAGTTTCACATTTCACAAAAACATAGCCTATTCCAAATAATCTCAAACATATTTGAGAATTTAAAACAATATACTTGAACTTTTAAAACTTACCTGGGAACCAGAAACACCAGATGATTGCATATAATATTGTTGACTCTGTAACTTTGCATACATGGAATACATTGGATCTTCATTCATTAACTTGGTATACAATGAAAGTGCCTCCATCACTTTAACATTAAGTTCTGAGAGTTCTGAATGTTTTCTGAAACATTACACAATAATTTGAAACATAGCTGTTGCTTAAATGATACAACGCTTTAAATAATGACATATCAAAATAGCAAAAAGCAGTACCAGTAGACATTATTAAAAATTTGACCTATGACAAAAATATCCTGTATTTTCACCCCAAGGCAACCAATATTGTTTAAGGTTTAGGCACTGTGCTGGGAGAACTCTTATTTACTGTATCTGAGTTTCTCTAGTTATTGACAAATAGGTCGTTTGTGGGCTCTGATAATGCTACTTTAGCAAATTAGCAGATTACATTAGTTAATCCTTATTTTTAAAAATACAGCAAAGGTCAGTTAAATCCCCACTTTGACAGATGAGTCCAATTCTCCGCATCTACTAGAAAACGAGCAAATGAGCACTAGTTCCTCTGGAATATTTTTTATTTTTTAAAGGCAGATATAGCCCACTCTGCAGTTTATAGAGATAGTTTCAGAGAAGAAGGTATGTAATATAGATATAGCCCGTGTTTTTTTACCTATCAATATCTTCCAGCTTTTCATCAATGAGAGGTCCCATCTGGTGACACATTGCTAAGATGACAAGATTTGAAGAAATGTAAGAAAACACAACAAAAGAAAGTAAGACTTTGATAGATATTCCTATAATGTAAGGAATAAAAGATTTGGAGTAATAAAAACTATATTAATTAACCTTAGCCCACAAAACCCAAAAATGATTTTTCTTAAAGTATGACAGTGACAATCTAAAATATAGATCTCAAAAATTTTAAACATCCTTTTCATTTTCTACAATTCTAAAATGTTGAATAAAATATTTAATCTGGACAGAAAAGTAGAAAAATTCAAATTCTACCTAAGATTTAAGCTGCATATAAAAGTGAGCCTTGGTCAAGGAAGAGTGAGAAATGCTACATTTTTAATATCATTCTCAAAAACCATTCTGTAACATAACACTAGATATCAACACCTAATTATTCTTTATTTACAAGGTAAATGGAAAACAAGTTTTACCCTCAAGATGAAGTAGTTCTGGTAAATCTGGCTGATCATCACTGGGGTCTGTACTTTGCAACATCTGTAGTAACTGGTCCATTTTATCCTACAGGAATTAAATAGTTAATATAAAAAGCAGCCAACTTTTATGTAACATTATGTTCTCACTTCATTAACTAGATAATGGATATAGAACTTTTGTAATTCATAGTAATGGAGATTCCAATTTTGCTTTTATGCTCTTTATTACCATGTGAAGTCAGAGCCTTGAAAGCGCTTCCTATGTATTTTTGAAACAGCAGCTAACAAAGATTCTCTTAAATGAGAAGAAATAGAGCCACATTTAAACTTACAACATGTGGGTTTTTCAATCTCTTATGTCATGCTAGAGGATTTTACTTTGGGAGCAACACCAACAGGTATAACATCTCTATCAAGAGGACATGCTTATGACTAACAACTCAGTCATTACCTCTTCACCCCATGGTGAATACAGCAGCTGTTTCAGTAAGGAAGAGGTCAGTTATATTACAGCTGTTCTTTTAAGTGGGGCTCTAAGGATTTAATCTACATTTTCTTTCCACCAGTGTTTCAGTTTGTCATGGAAGGAAGGAGGAAGACTTGTGGTTTCTCTATTCCATGTGGGAAAGGCTGGAGGGTATCTCAAACCAGACTTAGACCTCTTTCAGAATCTCTTATTGTAAGGACCAAGGGAACTAATGAAACCATCATTATATAAATACATCTGTACATTATATAACAGATCTACTCTATCAAAGAATACTAAAAACATTACAAGACTTTCTCTGTGCATGTTTTTTATGTGGTTATGCTATTATACATAGATACATAGGGCAAATAATTTAAATACTATTATTTCTAAGCAAAGTAAGTATTTAAAACAAAAACAAAAACCCTGTGCTCTGTGTAGAAGGAAAACAGTTTGAGAAATGAATTAATTCTTAGAGAGTTAAAATGACCCAAGTGTATTTTAAAAACTCTTCGCAAGTCAAAAGAATTCTGTATAACAATTCACAATTTTCATTTTAAGCAGTCTAAAAAAACAAAGGCACATGTCAGAAAGTTTGCCTACTGCACACAAAAAAAAGTAAAATGAGAGTAAGAATCAACTAACACGTGGATAATTTTTTTTGTTTGTTTACAGAATACTACACACTATTTAAAATTATTTAGTGTCAAAGAAATGGGGTTTCTAACTAGTGGTTAAAGACCACTAGTCTGCCTCTACCTGTATTTTCTTATGTAATACAATTGTCTACACATAAGTTTCCCTATCCCAACTGGATCCTTGGCTCTTAGCACAGTTTTCTATAGTCTGTTTCTCTAAAAGAGTGCTCTTTAAATTTGTTTCTGTCTCCAAAGGAACACTAAAAATCTATAAACCCCTTCACATATTTTAAAGATGATCTCTCCTTTTTCAAAAGCTTTGTTACAAAGGATATGATTTCCAAGACATTAAATATTGACATTCTAAAATAAAACAGTCACACATTCTTTTAAACATATCCAAAGGAATTAAAATACCATAACAATCTGTACCCACCATTACCATTCAAAGAACAGTCTGTCAGGAATTTCAAATTATTTTTCTCCTTGAACTCATCAGATTCCCAATTTCCCCTACAAAATTTTATCCTAATGTATATATTTAAAAGTCTTCTACTGATGATCATATCAAATTCTTCACAATAAATATATGTATGTAAATTGATGATAATGCTCTAAGTGTCAGAAAAATTCATCTGTATGAGTTAATGATTACTATTAGTATATAATGAGTCAAAACAACATAACTGTATTCCAAATTTTAAAAAATAAAATGAGCTAGGATTCAGCATCAATTCTGTTCCTGTTTATCGCTTTTACAGTTGAAAGTGTAGAGAAAGCTTGTTCATATAAACAAGCTATTATATCAATATCATTCTTTCAGTATTTGAGCTTTATGTCAGCAATCACAGTGGACTGTCATTAAAAATTATTTTTAATGGACTACTAGCTGACAAATCATTTTGGTCCTAATTTTTGATAGCAAAAAAAAAATATTTACATATATATGTATGTATGTGTGTGTGTGTATATATATATATATATATGAAGTCATTTCAGCTGTGCTACCTAGTTACTAGAGTCATCATTTTCTTAACAATAACCCCAATATTTGGAATTGTCCCTGGGGATTCTTATACTCTGGGCAATGCACCACAGTAAGATTTGGTATGGCAAAGGGTAAGCCTTTCTTCTGTAATGTAGGTGAGGAGGACTGTAAAAGGAGAAGAGAAGGGAAAAAATGAAAAATGGTGGCAGAGAGTGTTCTCAGGCAGACTAATTTTAGGAAAGAGTACTTAAGGAAAATGAGGATCTGAAAAGATTCCCTTAAAATGATCTCTACCAGGAATCAAGCAAACTTTTTCTGTAAGGGCCAGAGAGTAAATATTTTAAGCTTTGAGGGCAATATGATCCCTGTTGCTACAACTCAATTCTGCCAAAGTAGCACAAAAGAAGCCATAGACAAATAATAGGTAAACAAATGTAACCGTGTTCCAATAAAACTGCACTAACAAAACGAGCTAACAAGCCAGATTTGGCCCACAAGTTGATAGTTTACACTTGAAAAATCCTGTATGGTTTGCTAGTTTCATGTTTTACACTGTACTTTTAAGTTGATTCAACAATTGTGTTAATATTATTCAAAAAAAGCAGTAAATATTAATGAATTTGAGTAGAAAAAGGCAACCGCAAACATGCCTGAAGATGAAAAAGGTAGCTAGTTTTCATCTTTTTCCTTACATGTAATAATAACAGAGATTCCTATAAAGCTTCTTAATTCAAGAAAATTCCAAATTTAAATCCCAAAAATACCAATTTAGATACTACTATCTGGTTCCAAAAACTATGCTTTGAGTTGCCACCAAGTTGACATATTTTCAAATATAATCACTGGAAATATGCATTGTTGCTTCCGATGTGACAATGACATATGTACACATTTAACATAAAATTAGCATAAGCATTTCCCCCAATACTATAATGTGTTCAATACAAGGAGTCATGAATCATTTCTAATAATATACAATATATTAGCAATGCTTTTATGAAATGGTTATGTAAAAGTAATTTAATGACAGTTTAATTTTTAGAAAGAGTAATTTGTTTTATTCATTCAACATATTGTCAAAGATGTGTCCTTTCTTGCATAGTAATGTGCAAAAAAATCTCAGTACACTTGTTGAATATATGGGGAAACAGGTACTCTCACATAGTATCAATAGGAGTGTAAAATCCCATTTTGCTGAACAATTTGGCAATATCTATTAACCTGGAAAACACATAGATGCTTCAACTCAGCCATTACACTCCTGGACAGCTACACTAAAGAAACACAAAGATAGACATTCAAAAAAGTCTCACTATAACACTGTAATAGCAGTAAAAACTGTAAACAACCTAAGTGTCCAACAACAGAATTAAATAAATTACAATAAATCAATTCTATAGAATATTAAGCAGAAATTTTAAATAATGAGGTACTAACATGGTAAAAACGAGATTGGGGAGGAAGTTCCAAGAACAATCTTTGCTTTGTCTATATTGCTTAAATTAATAAAAGAATACATAATTTTGCATAACAAAAAAATTCAAGTAATCAATTTTGTTAAAGAGAAAAACATTTAAACTTCAGTACAAAGTACCAACTGCTAACACCACGGAAATCACTTACTTCATCAATATAGGCTGGTTCCGGCTCTGGTTCTATTGTCTCTACCTGAACATCATCACTAAATTGTACCGTCTTCTTCTCTGTTTTAACTGTAAAATATGTAAAAATTATCTTTTCTTTATAATAAATTTAAAATTTTACTTTAAAGCACTTTAAGTTCCAAAAGAGAAGATGGAATTTTTCTTAATATTCCCATCAAGCTGAGAGACTCACTTTAAGAAATAACTGGGTTACAGGTTTAGTTAGTAATGACAGAACATTACTTTATGAAACTCTGTCAAAATTTCTTAATTTTCTCTTGTAAAGATTTCACATTTTCCATAAAAGAGACTTCACTAAAAATAAAGGCTTATATTTCTCAAAGATTAATTACCTACTACATATCAGAGTTTAGTAAATTGGTGGACAAAAGCAAAGTAATACAATGGCGTTAAGCGAATTCTGAAATTTAAAGAAAATCCTTGGCTGTGTTCAGTAGCTAACGCCTGTAATCCCAGCACTTTGCGAGGCCAAGGTGGGAGGTCAGTCGAGGCCAGGAATTAGAGACCAGCTTTAGGAACATATAGCTAGGACCCATCTCTACAAAAATATAGAAAAATTATTTTTATTTTTAAATAAATAAATAAATAAAATCCTCTTTTTAAACCAGTTGTTTCAAAGAAAAATCTCATTTGATAGAAAAACCACACTATTTCAATGTAATGAATTGGAAATCAACTGTATGTTCTCTGGCATACCACTAGGATTTTTTACTAAGAGAATGGCATCCAGCTAGGTGGAGAACTCTGCCAGTGGCCTTGGCAGGAAACTGAATCTTCCAACCAATCACTGGTATTTTTCAGTTATACTATACTTTAAAATAAAAAAGTGGTCATTGAGGGACCAGCAAACCATTGGCCAGAAGCACATTTTTCTCTTATTCACCAAAGCAATCTTTAAAAACTATTTAATATAACATAAACTAGTAAATATAAGTTATTATTAATGTAACAACCTCCAAATAATACGAAGAGGCATACATAGTTCTAAAGGAATAAACTTCCTTTCTGTATTTTTAATCTTTATATCAATGTGGTCAATCAAAACTCATAAAAATATTAAGAATCAAGATGGAAAGGGAGATAGAAGATAAAATTAAGGAAGAGAAATAATATTTATTAAACTATTTAATAAGCTTGATGGAATATTATATTTCCCCAATGAATCTCCAAAACAATCCTGTGAGATATGCCCAATTTACAAATAAGGTGGCTTGGAAAGATTAAAAACTGTTATACAAGAAGAGAAAGCTAATAAATGACAAAGCCTGGATTTGAATGTCAATCTATCTTGTTCTACTAGGCCATACTACTAGAATCTGGCCTGTGATTTTATTCTAAGAACAAGAAGTCATATATATCACTTGTATACTCTGTGCTGTGTGTTTCCATATTAAATAGAAATATTTTAATTTCCAACACAAGGAATATATTGATCCCATTCAAAGCAAAATTCTACATTAAAAAAAAGGTTTCAGCTGATTCATTTTCCCATGGAGAAAAAGAGACATCTGCTACAGACATTTTTGCTTTTTATATCTTGAGCTATTAACAAGCAGAGAGCTAGGATAGCACTGTACTGGCTGTTACCCATACAAGAAAGCATGGCTGACTTCATAGTCTAACAGCTGACAATGCACAAGTTTGCAGCCTTTTTTCTCATAGGAACTAATACAATTACTACATGTGTGTGTAAAAAATATTAATTATGTATACAACAAATTGTTTTCACAATCTCTTAACTATATCTCTAAAACAAGAACAAGCTAAGTAGGGTAGATATTTCTACTTAAAGGGTTAAGTGAAGTGGGCTGCTATTTCCTCAAAAAGAATGATGCTACAGTGATCACGCTAGTACTTATTTCCCAACCTTGGATACTAAAACCCTATTACATAAGCTCTTATGCTCCTGTTTTAGATTGTCCAGAATGAAACATATGAGAAAAACTAGAAAACTCACATTGAAGCTGCATTGCTATATGATGGAAAAAAGTTGATATAGCTGCATGTGCTACATGAGATCTTGGATTTTATCTTGAACAGAATCCAAGACACTTCTATCCTTTCCAACAGCTGATTCAGGAAAAAAAGAAAAGCCCAAAAAAGAAACAAACACAAAAACACCATCACCAGCCCAGGTTATTAAAAAGCCGGCACACTGTGCAATGCAATTTAAACAAGGTGCTACACATTTTTGAGTTCTAGCAAAAAAAGAACTTCATTAAAAGAACAAGTATCAGAAATCTGTCTCTATAGAAGTAACACAAGACAACCTGGCAATAACTGTGAGAGGGCATCATTTTATTAAAGATCTGTAATTTTCAGTTTGCTGTTAAAGCCTTCACTTGAAAGAGAAGTATCTCTTTACTGTGAACACATATACTTATCATTTATTCTGTAATTATTTATGTAGTATGTATTATATGTAAGATTCAGCACTAGGTGCTGATGGAAATAAAAAGATGACTAAAACAAAGATCCTTTCTTAAAATCCTTGTAAACTAAAAAGATCTAAGCCTCTGTGGTTTCTAATTTTCTTTGATCTGCTCTATCTGGTGTTATATAAAGATAATATGAAGCTGGGAGCAGTGGCTCAAGCCTATAATCCCAGCACTTCGGGAGGCTGGGGCAGGAGCATTGCTTGAGGTCAGGAATTCAAGACCAGCCTGAGCAACACAGTGAGACTCTGTTTCTACCAAAAAAAAAAAAAATTAGCCAGGCATGATGGCACGAACCTGTACATTCTAGCTACTCAGGAGGCTAAGGCAGGAAGAGAGGCTGAGTTTGAGGTTGCAATGAGCTATGATGATGCCACTGCAGCACTCAAGTCTGGGCAACAGAGTGAGACCTTGTCGTCCACCCCCCCGCCCATCCCCTGCAAAAAAAAGATAATATGAGATATTTTGACAGATGACTATAACTTACCAACTTATATACAAAAACTCTTTAAATTCTAAACATTTCAATCACCAATAGAAATCTTTCTAGACTTTAACATATTTTTCTGCTTTCTTAAAACACAGGGAGATTATGACTTAAAAACTTGTCTGGATATCTCAAACTTATCATTATGAAGATTCTTTAAATTATAGTATTATGTAGAAATACAGTGAACTGTCTCCCAATACTTTAACAGACTGCTGGCAGTTACTTCTCCTGCAATTATTATGCCTGCCACTAATAACACTTGTCTTCCATGGCCCCACTTTCCAGTTTATTTCCCCAAGTCGGCAAGGGTTTGTAAATCAAACAAAAAGCTATTTGTATGATTGGTCAAATATCAGTTAATATGGCTCCTTCTGAATATCTGGCGTGTTGCTTAGAGGCACTGCTTCCAAGCCTGGGGCTCAACATTAGAAAAATGGTCCTTCCTTTGAAAAGGAAGACTCCTCCATGAGGTGATACTGCACTTACCACATTTATCAACTGATAAGAAAAATACATAATGTATAAATTCCGTAACACTTAATGAATCTGCATTTTTACAATGTTATCTATATAGACAGACATATAAAGAAAAGTCTATGTCTAAAGATAATCTTGGCAGACAGACATTTCAATTCTTAGATTATTTCTGGTGAAACATGCCGAGGGAGCTGCATGCTTAATAAACACCTTTGAGGTATTAACATTTGAGAATCACTGCAAAAAGTTTAGCTTAGTCATCTGTCATTAAGCAGAGGATAATAAATTATTATCCATCAACAGATTAAAAAATACTTACTCATTTCTGGTTCAGCAGTGAGATCTGCAGTCACAAAATTAGAAGGAAATAACCCTATGCCTTGATGGGTCTCACCTTTCCACCAGTTGGGATCACTATGATGAACAAAAAAGAATGCTTTACTGTAATGTTTATATTTCTATATTTCTATTTATCTTTCATAGTATTTACCTTACATTATTACCAGATTTGAATCTAACAATCCTAAGAAGGAGCCCATGAATCTATCTATATTACAAATAAGAAGCCTCTCATAAGGTAAGAAGCTGTTAAACACATAGTTCATTGTCTTCTTGAATGCTACTGAATGCTCTGAGAATCTAATAAAAAGTTGTGAACTCTTCCCCAAAAAAGAAGCTCTCACACTTTAAAACTGTCAACTTTAGGAGGTTTATGGGATCCAGCATAAGAACCCTTTGTAATAAGACATAAGGTAAGCTCTTAATTTAAATCTCTATTCCTAAATCATTGCTCTTTCTAGCACACATAGGCAAGTTTTTTTCTCTCAACATACAAAAGATGGCATGATTCATAGCACAAATCATTCATAAGTAGCACACTCCCTGGTATAAACCCATGTTCACTACTGTATCCCCAGTGCCCAGTATATGGAAAGTTAGCAAGCACTCAATAAATGCTTAAAATCATTTTTTGAAATAATGATCAAGGTTCTGTACAGTTTCCAGCTAACCAGCTCAAACTTTACTTCATTTTCTTCCACTCAAAAAAGTATATATATATTAAAATATAAGTCTGAATGTTTGTGTCCTCCCAAAACTCATATGTTGGAATCCTAACCCGCAAGGTGATGGTAACAGGAGATGGGGCCTTTGGGAAGTGATTAGGTCATGAATGGGATTAGTGACCTTACAAAAGAGACACCAGAGATCTCATCTGCCCCCTCTGCCATGTGAGTACACTGTGAAAAGTCAGCCATCTATGAACCAGGAAGTGGACCCTCACCAGACATCAAATCTGTCAGTGCCTCGATCTTGGACTTAAGATTCCAGAACTGTGAGAAATAAATTTCTGTTGTTTATAAGCCACCCAGTCTATGGCAGTTTGTGATGACAGCCAAAACGGATTAAGACAGTAAGCATGATACCAGAGGAATAACTTAAAATCAATTCTATTTTAAAAACCACATTCAAATTTTAGTACTTCATTATCAGTAACAAGGAATCAGTAACAATACGTTTTCAAGCAAAACATCATAAAGCTATAGTTAAAAACAAAAACCTGATGCATTATTACCACGTCTCCTATGATAATGTAAGTGTATAATTCCATGTAAAATGGATTTGTTCCACATGGATATACTGTTCTGTGTAAAATAAATTCAACAGTTTATGTATTTCTTACAAATTTCATGCATACATACACATACATAGTGTATTTTCTAAGATCTTAACTTTTTAAATAATTTAATGACCTATATTTTTAGATGGAACAAAAAAAATGAATAGATTAAACTAGGCTTCTAAAACAAAAAACTAATTAAATAATAAATGAGAAAAAGTTAAACTACAAAGTCAGAATCCACACAGTATGACCAAGCAAACCAACCGTAACACAGATAAAATATCTGAGTCAATATTTATTATTACATTTGGTAAGTGCAATTAACAAAAACACAAAAGTAATGTCACATATTTTCATATGAATGTTCAATTTAATGTTATCCATTACCTGTCATCAAGAACTGTAATAATTTCTCCAGCTTTAAAAGTAAGTTCATTATCTTCAGCAGCTTCAAAGTCATATATAGCACGAACTTTTCGGCCTTCGTGCTGGTGGTTAGTTAGGAGGTTGGATGTGCTGGGATACAAAGTGGAAAGGGTGGTTGACTGCTGCCTTTGTTCCTTCAGGGACAACTCAATGGCTGCAAAATAATGAGTTTATAAAGACCCAAAATGTTATTATATCCAAAAATCCAAAGAAGTACAAAAAATATCTCAAGGTAAAAAGTATTCTTCTTTCAATAGTGTAGGTGGAAACTAGGACATACCCTGACATAATGAACAAAAATTATTTTGTCAATTTTATTCATTAATTTACAACTGAAAGTTTAAAAATAAACAAATCAACTAACAAAAAAATTGAACAGCATGGTGACTCCTATTTTTACTGAACAAACACAACTGAAATTATTCTGGTTAATAAAAAGACAAACTCTTAGATCTACTTTTTTAAAATCTAGGTACAGATATTTTATATTTTCCTTCACCTTTTTAATATATTCCTATAGTTTAAGTTCCCCCAAAAAATCATCAAAGTCACCTGGGAAGTCAAGAACACCAAGCCCCATTGTGGGCTTACTAAATCAATTCTTAAAGGCAGTATCTAAGAACCTAGATTGTATTGCTGCAAATGTAGTAAATAACTCTTTAATCAATCTAAAGACTCACCTGACAAATCCTCCAAAATAGATTTCAAATATGTCTCCTCTATCTCCATCACTACTCTCCCAGTACAGACTATTTACTGTATATCACTCGGGCTCTGCAATGTAATCTTAATGCATTGACTATCCTGCTTTCAACTCAACCTATAGTCCCTTCTGCTCCTCCACCTTTGCTCTGATTGATAAAAGAGCTAATATGAAAACAAAACTTTAAAATTATTAGAAGGCCATATAGGAAAATATCTTTTAGGACATCGGGGTAGGGAAAAATATCTTTAAAAAGACACAAAATAACAGAAAAGCAAAAAATCTTGACTACCTCAAAATTTAAAACTTCTATTTGATAAAACACACCATTATCAAAGCTAAAGTGTAAGCCAAAAACCAAGAGTAGGTATCTACAATATATAAAACAGGTAACAGATTAATAATATTTAAAATAAAAATTTACATATATCATTATTTAAAAAGCAAAAAGAAAAATAATTCACTTAAGAGTAAATCAGAATAGCTATTTAACATTCGATAATGGACTCAACCTCACTAGCAATCATGGAAATAAAAAATAAAATAATGGGACATCACACTTCAAACCTATCAGATTCCCAAAAATTAAACTCTAACAATACCAAGTGTTGTCAGGAGGTTAAAATAATAATAATAATAATAGTAATAGCTTTCATACATTGCTGATGGAAGAGGAAATCATGCAGCCATTTAGCAAAGTTGAAAACATACCTATCCTATGATCCAATAATACAACATTTAGTTATACATAATAGAGGCAGTAACACATATATATTACACAAAACAACATGTGCAAGAATATTTACTGCAGCATTATTCGTTACAGTGAAAAAATCAGAAACAACCCACATGTCCATCAGTAAGGGGGTAGAAAAAGTAAGGTATATTTATTAGTACACCAGAGTACTATATAGCAATTAAAATGAATAAATTTGATTTAAATGTCTCATCATGAATGAATAGGCCCTAACCATAATGTTGAGTAAAAAAAGCAAGTCACAGATGGTACTTAGAGCATACTATTTATGAAAAAAGAATTTGTTGGACACAAAAAGGTACTTGATATTGTTTATATAATAGATAAATGGTATCATAAAAATATAAAAACAGACTGAAAGGATACATATAACAACAGTTGCCTCTGAAGAAGAAAGAAAAGACTGACACTGAGGAGGGAAACTAAGAAGGTTTCAGCTTTAGCTATAAAGCCCTACTTATTTTATCTTTAAATATCTTAGAGAAAAAATATTCAGTCAGAAGCCTATCTCCTTCCCACCATCAGGGACGTAAAAAACGCACCTTTTGCTAAATCTTCTTCTTCTTTTTTGTTAGCCACAGTACCAGGATCCTTGGCTACTAGAGCTGGGCTTGCTTTTGCTTGTTCTGCAGCCTAACACACAAAAAAAGGAACACAATATTTGAAGGTTGGTCTCAAATTCTCCTACCCTTAGCTAATCTAAGAATTTGCAAGACCTTTCTCATCAATCTACCATAGATTTCTGAAGAAGAAAGAAATCCGAACTGTAGCAGCTTCCACCTTGAAAGGAGAGGGAGAAGAGTCAGAACTGGGGGACACAGACTCAGAGCAACTGGACATTTAGAGCAGACAGCCTAAGCACACTCTCCCAGATTCGTGTAAAGAGGGTAAACCAAAAGCAGGTAATATGCAAATCAGAGAAGACAGAGAAAATTTAAAAGTTTTTAGAAAAATTCTAATACCAGAAAAGGGGTTAGGAGAGGGAAGGAGATAATTATTTTTAAAACAAATAGTTTAAATTTTTTAAAAAATTATCTATTCAGTAGTTGTATTTTATTGCTTCCTCCCAGATCAAAAGTCAGGATGTTATCACAGGAATTCAGATTTTTATATAATGATATAAATGCTCATAAAATCCTATTTTATGAACCAAAATACAAGTAGTTAATCCTGACAGTATATCACTGTCTATATTAACGTATTTTGAAAATAAGGCAGTATACAAATATACAAATAAACATATAAACTGATTCACACTTCTGGAATTACAAGTTTCTAAGCCTTAAGGCCTCCATGGCCTCTTAGTTTTTGCATAGCATTCAAGGCACGTCAGAATCCAGCCTATCTTACCAGCCTCATTTTCAACTGTTCTACCAGTTACCAGAAACTGCTAGCAGTTCCCAAGCAGTCTATATACCGGTACTTCCACACCTCTGACACACATTTGCTTCTGCTTTTGTTCTCTTCCCTCCAGCTCCTTTCGCTCCATCCACTTTTTTCCCCCTTGAGCTTCAACTCATCAGTCAGTAAACAGCTAAAATATCCCTTCTCAATGAAACATTCCTAAATTCCTTAACTAAGAATTCTCTCCTCTCTGTTCCTTTGACAAGACTTTTAAACAAGTTCTCACGATATGGGTGGTTAAGAATGCAAGTTGTGGAATCAGGCAGACATGGGTTCAAATTCCAGGTCCTCCACTTTCCAGCTGCATGACATTGGGGACATTACCCTCTTTGTGCCTCAAGTTCCTCAGCAATAAAATGAGGATAATAGCACCTACACCTCATGGGTACCTCCTAACCTTTTTAGAGGATTAAATTAACACACATAGCTTCCAAAATCAGATGAGATGGGGCCCATTCAGGGTTTAAAAAGTATCAGATTATCTCCAGGGGTTTATAATGTACATAAAGGTAATACACATGAAAACTACAGCAAAAAGGATGCTGAGGTGGGGAGTGAATGGCCCTATACAGCTGCAAGGTTTCTGTATTTTACATCAAATATTAACTCAAAGTAGATTGTAAAAAATGTTATGAATATACATTGTAATCCCCAGAGCAACCAATTAAAAATGGAATTCTAAAAAATATTCAAATTATCACGTGTACAGCACTGAGAACAGTGGCTGGCACAAAGTAACGGGCAATAAAGCTCAGCTTTTATTACAATATCTAGTTACATGTCTGTCTCCACAACCATACTACATGTTTCTTGAGGGAATGTGCCTAAATATTACAAGCAATCAATAAATGTTCATTGAGTGTATGAAAGGCAAAATATTCAACATTATAGTAAAATACAGTTCTATATGCCTCAATTACTGTATTTCATGCTGTCAAACAAAATCATAGCCATTTCTTTTTTAAAAAGCTGATAAGAAAAGTTTTTTGGAACTCAATGAATACAACTTTAAGCACTCTCAATTCTAATCCATCTCTAGTTGTAATCTTCTTTAGATAATGTTTTAATTGCCACACTCTTCTAAAAATTGAAGGTAGACTTAGAAACAACTTTTATCATTTATATGAATTTTTGTTCACAATCTGGTGGATTTCACAATATAGACATATAGATCTTTTGTGGTCTCTGAAGGAATCTCTATCAATCGAAAGGGAAGTACAGAAATAAGCTATATTAAGCCCTGCATTCCCGAACTGTGCTTTTCAAAGTCCCTTTCTATCATCAGGTTCTGAGTGTAACAGTGATACTTGTTTTATTAACTAGCCAAATACAGTAGCAGTGCTAGCCTTACTTCGAGCTCTACATTCGAACCTGGTGCTAACAGAGCTGTATCGGCTAAGTCAGGTGACTGAAGTAAAACTTTTCTTAATATTTTTACATTATTTTATTCTGTACTTGGATGAAAAAATATACTTAGAAAAATCTTTCTATTTTCAGGGGCTTTTGTTGAGTACGCACTGACAAAAATCTAGTCTGACGAAAATATAGGGATCACTTAAGTATGTGGCTTTAAAATTTAGAGGGAGTTCTGCAGTTAAACCTTGACATTTATTTTTTTCATTAAACATGAAGCTTTTTACACATAGGGTTTCCAATGATAAGATTTTCAGAAACCACTTAAAAAAATCACTCTATTTCATCCTATTTTAATTTATATATGTTTTGTATATATTTCTTGTAGCTGAAAGGTAGCAACTATAACAAAATTAGTTTTTATGTATTTTATAACATCTAGTTCAAAAGAAGAAAAAGTCAGTCTTGCCTTTACTATTGCTCCTCTGTGTCCTGAACCTTTTGAAGAAGAGAATAACCTAACTTCTCTACTAATCAAGAAATAACGCTCTTGCCTGTGTTCACTCCATGTCTTGTCCTTTGAAGCCCAGTCTGGATAGACACATATCCACTATGGATCCTTCCTTCTTTCTCCCTGATATAGTTTTTGGTATTCACATCTCAAGAGCACTAAGACAAACTGGAAATGCCCTGGGAAGAAAGTCTAGATAGGTCTGAATGAATGTAATAATAATTATGAATTAATTCATTAATTCATAATCCACATGACTCCTTGAAGTGGTCAAAAGACCAAATGTAAGAAAACTCCTCCACACTGAGAGTTTTCTGTTCGTGGTTTCCATACTCTGCCCCAATCCATAAGGTGGGGAAAGACAGTAAATTATCACATATTTGAAGCCCCTTGATTAGTTGGGCATCCTAAAGGATGGTTACCCAAAATAGTAATAGAAAAGGAATTCAAAAATACACCTTTTGATTTTCTTTCCCATATGACATAGAGACTGACTGCACTACATAAATAATCTTTTATGGGGCGCGGGGGTGGGGGAAGTCAAGCCTTTCAATCAAATCTGCTGAGGGAAAGGAAGAAGATTTATGTACTAGTCAGCTCTTATTAAGGAAAAAGGTGCTTCCTGTGTTTCTCTTCCCATTCACTCCTTATATCTCCTTCCCATTTTTTTAAATTTTTTTTTTTTTTACTTTTTAGAGACAGAGTCTTGCTCTGTCATCCAGGCTGAGTAGACTGCAGTGGTATAGCTCACGATAGCCTCAAATTTCTGGGCTCAAGCAATCCTCCTGCCTCAGCCTCCAGAGTAGCTGGGACTATAGGCACATGCTAACACATCTAGCTAATTTTTTTAGAGATGGGTCTCATTATTGTTGTCCAGGCTGATCTCAAACTCCTGGCTTTAAGCATAGTGATCTTCCTTCCTCAGCCTCCTGAGTCCTTGGGATTACAGGTGTGGGCCACTGCACCCAGCTTCCTTCCCATTTTTAATACATGTATTTATAAATTTCCTAATCAAAAGAACCTCTAAACTCATCCCTAAATTTTAAGGATATCCTTATTTTTGAGTCATCATTCTTTGTAGATAAAATTATAGCAATGTTATGTCAATGTTACCTGATATACTATAGCTATTTTGTTGATATTATTAAAACTATATTAAAAATTTTAAAAATTGCAAAAGGTTAAATCCATTCACTTATAAAGAAGGACAGACAGTGTGAAAGTGGAGGTTGGAACACATTAATATTTCATTATATTTTTCTGGCACCTTTGAATGCACAACTATTATTATGAACCAAAATTCCTCTGAGCTAGTAAAAACTACCCAAGAATAAAGGAAAAAAAGAAAAATTCAAATAAATGTAGCTATTTTATAGAAATAAACTGCAGTACATACACAACTTTACAAAATACCTGTGAGCCAATAGCTGGGAATGTAACTCCTTGTTCCTTAAGGTTCTTAATCATTGCTGATATTAGACTAAGCTGTGGATCATTCTTAAATTCATCTGTCCATTCAACCATAAGAGCCTTTAATTTTTCACATACTTTAGGATGACCCTATAAAACAGAAAAAAAAAAATTAATAAAAAAGTACCAATTTCCTGACTAATGATTTAATATAGACACTTTAAAAATTACATAAAGTGTTACAGATTTTTTTTGAATCACAAATTACCTCCAGCTATAGACTATACATATGAATATATAGTTGGTTACTAGAAAAACTTATGTTATCTTCACACTATGAAAAAAAATAGAAGAAACCATCACATATATCTAATTTCAAAATTAAAATATTAAATATGTAATAACTTATTTTAGATTTTAGAGATCAGAAAGACAGGACTTTTCAGAGTATTTTGCAGCTAAGCCAGTTTTGTACATTAGGAAGACAAAGAAAAGTAGTTTACTTTGCTTTGCTTTTTGCAGACCAATAAAAAATATTGAAGGAAAAGAATAAATGACATAGTTCCTTTATTCCTAATTCCTGACTTTTTAATGGAATTAAAAGTCATGACTGTATGTTTTTCCCATGATGCTTAATTATCTGAGGCCTAGTTTAACATACATTGCTTATTAATCATCTTGGAAACTTCATTTCTTCAAAACAGCATCCCTTCCTTAAGTAAAAAAACAATATGTTTATTGTAAAACATTTATAAAATAAAGATAAGTCAAAGAGAAGTCCCCTCTCCTATACATAGTTGTTTTTCAAAACAGTTGTTTACAGTATTAAAGTTTTAATATTGCATCTTCTCTTCACTTAAATTATAGAAACTATGATATTAGGATCTCTTCATAAACAGTTGTATATCTTGATGGACATTCAAGACATTGCTTATTAATTAGTTAATTATTAAATTAATTAATTACTAAAAAGACAATGCTTATTAATTAGTATGAATTAACTAAATGTAACTGAATAAAGCAGAAGAGGAAACGAATTATCACATAATCATAATGTTTGAAAAGTAGAGATTTTTAAATTTTCATCACATTTCTGTACTGTTTTTCTACTGAAACCTAGAACTACTCATTTTTTTCCCCAAAACACAAGAGGCATTATCCCTTTTAACATTTGAAAATTTTTTCGTGATACCCCTCCCACCAAAAAAGCCAGAAATAATTACCTTTACAATGTACAAATTTTACCTGGGAAAACTCACATATTATTTATTTAAATTTTTTTAATTCCTTGAATTGTTTGATTTGGATTCTTTATTCCACATGCAATTAAGTAGATGGTTGTAGAGCTCCCAAGTCCCCCTACCCTTCTTTTTGTGTCCTAATCAAAAAACGGAAAGTGCAGCCAGCTGCATGTTTTCCCCTACAGGTTTGAATCCAACCCAGGGCTTTGAACATTCCCAGGCACTGATAAAGTTGTTAAGGTTGTTCCTGAAACACTAAAAAATGAAATATGTTGCTAAACATGTAAAAATCAGCTATAGCTCTGAGCCAAATTCCTTAAGCCCTCATATAAACTGCATAACCCAACTCTTTCATTACAAACATACCTGGGCAGAACATCTCTTTTCTCACTGTCCCTCATGAGGACACTGTAGCCCTCTATATGTAAGTTTCCCTAATAAATGCTTTGGACTGATCACCCTGGTGTTTAGTGCTTTTTTTTTTGGCATCCCAACTGGCCCCATCTGGGACGGACTGGGGAAGTCTCTTGCAGGAACTCCCTTGCACTCCAGCTGTGGGTTCAGCTGGTGAGAAAAGCAGTATTAAAATCCTGTGATGGCCAGGTAGTGGCCTTATTTGTATCAAGATAAAAACTCAAAGTGCCATATTCTTTCGGCAGTATTTTTGAAGGGTTCTATGTTAGGAAAATACCTCTGTGGCTATAAAACGGTCACAAAAAATGTGCCTAAAGTGAACTGATATTATTTAATTAGATATAGAAATACATGTTTTCTTATCAAATGAAAGAAATGATGGGGAAAAGAAGTTAAATATACTCTAATATGTCTTGAAAAACTCAACTCTCAAAATTATGGGAATATGTATTCTCTTCAGCAAAATATACTATTTACTTATATTGAAAGGCTACAGCCTAGAAAGGGTTTTTAAAAAAGGTACAGAATAGTCTTTTGTGATTTAAAATATGAAGAAATGAACAATCAAATACATGAAGAAAGAAGACTGCCTTAATTAATTTCTGGAAATAATGTTCCTTACCTTATTTAATACGTTGCTTACTTCACTAGCAAAATCTCTTGAACATACTTCTAAATGAAAGATTTTGCCGCAATTTGATACACATGCTCCTAGAAGCTAAAAGCATAAAATCAGAGGTTAAAAGGGCTCAATTATGACAGATAATTTTGTGGTAAAGCTTAAATGAAACCACTTACAGTTAAAGCTTGCATAGCAACGTGAGGATCTTTATGGTTCACCCTCCTCATAATAGACCGAAGACAATCTTTAGGTCTAAAAAATGAGAAATGTAACAATTAATTAATAGCACATCTAACTTTTCCCCCTTAACTGTAGGCAACAGACCACCATACAAAAGAGAGAATACAGTAGAGAAGATTAATTTTTATTAATGACACAGTTGAAAAACTGCATATTAATTCCTTTAAAATTTTCAAACAAAATTAACAGGCTCTCTGACTTAGCAATCAGAGATTAGGAATTTCAGGCAAATTCTGGGTGAAAAAAAAAGTTTTGAAAACAAAATGGTAGGCTACTTCCAAACATGATGGAATAACTGTACCCAGACTTATACTGCTGCTGTAAGTTATTAGAAAACTGGAAACATATATTTAAAATACATATTGAGGGAACTATTTGGGGACATTAGGCCACAGGCAGGACTGAATGATGATCCCCAAGAAGAAAAATAAATTAGATAAGCCAGAGGTTTGCCTCAACTTTCTGCCTAAAGGCACTTTCCAAATATCACTGCAGATTTTCTGCCTAAAGGCAGTTTCTCTATCTCAGTGCAAGGAAGGTGAAACCAAGAAGAGCTCAGTGTAACTTCTGAAAGAATAAAGTTCAACACTCTTTAACAGGAACACAACAAAACCTGGTGATCAACAATATAAAATTCAAAATACCAAGTATTCAATCAAAAAGTTACTACACATGATACAAAGAAGGAAAATTACACATAACAAGAAAAAAATTCAGTCAACTGAAAATGTAGACATAACAAAGATGATGAAATTAACAGTCAAGGACTTGATATAAGCCATTATAAGTATGTTAGAAATCATCAACATAATAATGAAAGAAATGGTATATAAAAATGAAACAGATAAAACTCTAGAGATGAAAAATATCTAAAATTGAATAAAATTAGATATGAAAGATCAGTAAATTTAAAAACATGATGAAAGTATCTGAAGTACAGAGAGAAAAAAAGACAAGGGCCACCACTAAAAATATTTTTGAAAGAGAAATGAAAATAAAACCATAAAAAATGTAATTGATACATAAAAGACAAATAGAAATTTTTTAAAAAGAAGAAGAAACATATATAAATCATCTAGAAAAATGACAGATTAAGATTTTAATCCAACCATATCAATATACTACTTCAGTAGTTTTCAGAACATGGAAACTAACAGGGATAAAGAGGGAACATTACATATTAATAAAAGGGTTAATTCCCCCAAGAAAGCATGATTATAAATATCTATGTATATAACAAAAAAATTGTAAAATATATAAAGGAAATACTGATAAAGCTGAAAGGAAAAACAGATAAATCTATTGGAAACTTCAACATACCCCTCTCAATAATTTGATAACACAAGAACATAAAATACGGAGATAGAATACATGAACAACACTATCATGCAACTTGACTTTGCTGACATTATAGAACAATCCATCCACCAATGGCAATAATACACATTTTTTGAAGTGCATGGAAAATTCACCAAAATAGACTACATTCTGAACTATAAAAATGTTGACAAATTTAAAAGGACTCAAGTCATATAAAGTACATTCGTTGACAACAACAGAGTTAAACTACAAATTGATAAAATGATAGCAGGGAAATCCCCAAATATTTGGAAATCAAATTAACACATACCTAAATAACTCTTATGTCAAATGAATGCATAAAACCATAATTTCACTTAAGGACAAGAAAATCAACTACTCTGTACAAGAATGCTCACAGCAGCTCTATTCATAAGAGCCAAAAACTGTACACAACCCAAATGTCTATCAACAGATGAATGGATAAATTTTAATGTAGTAATACTTTTTTGTTTTTTTTTACTTTTTGTACAGATGGGGTCTCACTGTGTTGCCCATGTTACCCAGGCTGGTCTCAAACACCTGGCCTCATGTGATCCTTCCACCTCAGTCTCCCAAAGTGCTAGGATTACAGGCATGAGCCACAGCACCCAGCCATAATATGCTCACTGTGGGTTTTTTAAAAAATAAATGAATAAATAATAGAGATGAAGTCTTGCTATGTTGCCCAGGGTGATCTCGAACTCTTGGCCTCAAGTGATCCACCTGCTTCAGAGTCCCAGTCTGGGATTACAGGCACCAACAATTACAACCAGCCTCAATACCTCTCAGCAATAAACAGAACTACTCATACACAGAAAACCTTGAATTCAGTGTTTGACATAAGAGTACTTACTACACGAATTCATTTTATGAAATTCTAGAAAAGGAAAATTTAATATATAATGAAAGAACACATATTAGTAGTTGCCTAGGGTGGAAGGAACTTTTGGTTGTGATTAAATGTTATCATGATCAGGTGGCACTTACATAGATGTATATATTTATCAAAACTTATCTATCAACTATATACCATACACTTACAAAGGATGCATTAATCATACCTCATTAAAACTGATTTTTTTTAAATGGCAGACCAAGTATGTCGCAAACATCTATTTCATAGGTATGCCAAAAGACAATTAACAGTAACAGTAATGCAAAGTAAACTACAACCTATGAAACATCTATGTGTTTAGATTCTCAAAAATTTGTAGAATAAGGAACTCAGTATTCAAAACTTTTACAGTAAACTGAGTCTTAGAAAAGTTCAGTTCCTTGCCCATGATACCAGTTACCAGGTAGTAATAGGCACTAACAAGATTCAAATCTGTCACTCTATGTTCTGACCACAGATATGCCTTTCAATGAATTAAGATAACATAAGCAGGGAGCTGTTTATATAAGTCAAAGGAAGATAGCCTCAAAATATTAAATCACCAGATTGAAATGATATATATTTTACTCTAGTAACTCAACACAGCTATATAATATTCTACCCCAAAACAGCAGAACATGCAGTCTTCTCCAGTGCATATGGAACCTTATGCAGGATAAATAATATATTAGTCCAAAAAACAAGTTTCTATAGGTTTAAAAGAAGAAAGATCATAGAAAATACATTCTCCAACACAACAGAATTATAAATCAATGACATAAAGAAATTTAGAAAGTTAAAATATGTGAAAATTAAACAACATACTCCTAAATAGCCAATGAATCAAAGAAAAAAAAACCACAAAGGAAATTAGAAAATACTTTGAGATGAATGGAAAGAAAAACATGACAAAACTTATGGGATTCAGTAAAAGCAGTGCTTAGAGGGAAATTTATAGCTGTAAGCACCTCTGTTAAAAAACAAAGAAGATCTCAATACCACCTCACACCCATAAGATGGCTACTATCAAAAAAAAATAACAATAATATTAATAATAAGCGCTGACAAGGATGTGGAGAAACTGGGAACACTTGTGCACTGTTGGTGGGAATGTAAAACAATACAAATGCTGTGGAAAACAGTATGATGGTTCCTTAATTAAAAATAGAATTACATATGATTCATCAATTCCACTTCTGGGTGTACACCCCAAAGAGAAAGCAGGGTCTTGAAGAGATATCTGTGCACCCATATTCATAACAGCATTATTCACAACAGCTAAAAGGTGAAGCAACCCAAGTGTCTATCAAATGAATGGATACACCAAATGTGGTATACATGTATATGCAAAAGAAGGAAATTCCAACATATGCTACAACACGTATGAACGTTGAGGACATTATGCTAAGTGAAATAAGCCAGTCACAAAAGACAAATATTGCATAATGCCCCTTATATGAGGTACTTAGAGTAATCAAAATCATAGAGACAGAAAGTAGAATAGTGGTTGCCTTGGGCTGTGGGGAGGGGGAATGGGAGTTATTGTGTAATGGGTATAGAGTTTCAGTTTTACAAGATGAAAAGAGTTCTGGAAATAGATGGTGATTATGGCTGCACATTACGAATGTATTTAATGCCACTGATCTGTACACTCAAGAACTATTAAGATGGTAAATTTTATGTTATGCATATTTTACCACAGTCTAAGAAACCAGACAAAGAAGATCAAACCAAACCCAAAGCAAGCAAGGGAAATAATAAAGATTAGAGAGATAAAAGAAAAAGATAACGGAAAAACAACAGAGAAAAATCAATGAAACCAAAAGTTGGTTATTTAAAAAGATCAACAAAATTGACAAACCTTTAGTTAGACTGACCAAGAAAGAAAACCAACTCAAATTATTAAAATCAGAAAAGGGGGAACATCACCTAATCTTACTGAAATAAAAGGGATTAAAAAATCACTAGGAATAATTTTATGCCAACAAATTTGATGGCCCAGATAAAATGGACAAAATCCTACAAAGACACAAACTACTGAAACTGACTCAAGAAGAAACAGAAAACCTGAATAGATCCATGTAACAAGTAAAAAGACTGAATTACTAAACAAGAAAATTTCCTACAAAGAAAATCCCAGGAATAGATGGCTTCACTGGTAAATTCTACCAAATGTTTAAAGAAGAATTAAACTTCATCAAAATTAAAAACTTTTGTGCATCAAAAGACATCATCAGTAATGAAAAGTCAACCCACAGAATGGAAGAATATATTTTCAAATCATATATATGATAAGGGATTAATAGAATATACAAAGAACTCCTACATCTCAACAACATACCACCCAATTCAAAAATGGGCAAAAGACATGAATAGACATTTCTCCAAAGAAGATATATTTAATATAATGTCAAATCAGCATATGAAAAGATGCTCAACAGCACTAGTCATTAGAGAAATGCAAATCAAAACTAAACTGAGATACCACTTCACATCCACTTTTTTTTGGTGGGGGGGGAGGAAAATACCAAGTGTTGGCTGGGATGTGGTAAAACTGGAACCCTTGTGCATTGCTGGCAGGAATGTAAAAAACAGTGCAGTCACTGTGGAAAAGTGTGACAGTTACTCAAGAAGTTAAACGTAGAATTATCACATGACCCAGCAGGGACTCCAACAGATATCTGTACACCCATGTTCACACAGCATTATTCAAAATAGCCAAATATTCATCAAACAGATGAATGGATAAACAAAATGCAGTATGTACATACAATGGAATATTATTCAGCCTTAAGGAAAGTCTGATGGATGGACCTTGACAATATTATGTTAAGTGATATAATTCAGACACTAATTATAAGGAAAAATTAGGATAAAAGATAACATTCTTGTTTTTAAGAATGTTCAATCACCTGTTGGGAAGCATACCATCTAAAGAGCATGGTGAAATGTGGAAAAACAATAAGCAAAAGAAGTAACATTGCTGAATGTCTTTTATGTGTCAAGCATCCAACTTTAATTCTACAACTCTTTTCTTCTACCTTACTGATTTTGTATGATGTCAAATTTTTTGGATAGCAGCATCATTAGAGTGAAGAAATAATACACTATAACACTATTTATTTATATTTTGCCTTTTTCACAGTAGGGTTTATTTTAGGAGCCAGAATCTGTGACCCCAAGCTAATTTCTGCATTTATGAAAACCATGCTGACACCCAAACACACAAAACTACCATTTCAAAGCACTGGTAAAGGCCAAATATGAAAAGAATTATCTGAATACCAAAATTAAAATCAGTAAAAAGTAATAATCCAAAGATAATTCATCTCAATGAATAAACATTTTAGAAAATAATCCTACATACTTGCTTTACTACCAAACTTTTAAATAAAATTTCTCATGTATTTTGTTTGTAAACCACTTTTTTTTATTTTAAGGTAAGAAACCTAAACTGTGATAACTGCTGCAAATCCAGTTAGAATGCTTATAAGTGTTGATGAACCCTTTTTGTATGCCAACACAGCAATATCTTTTTAGATATGAAAAGCTGCTCAGTATCTTCTTAGCCCATCAGCATTTGGTTGTTTATTTCTATCTTCTACCGGTAGACTATTTTATTAGTAGTTTATGGCAATGGCTATGCCTGCTTTATTGACCACTATATACCCAAAACATGATATCCAATTAGTACTTAAAAGTGCTTGGCAAATAAAAGAAAAAATCATTGATGCAAAGAGAATGAAACCAACTAAAGAAATTCTGCTATGTTAAGAAAGTGAACAAAACATGGAAATCAGGACCATGCTTTACAAAAAAATCTTTAATTTTATTCTTGCTGGAACTCTTCACCTGGTTTAAATTATATAAAAGAATCCTAAATATGAATCAGCTTTCTCCTCTGTAAGCTGAGAAAACCTACAGTTATGGACAGTTGCAGTGATGATCACATAAAACGTTTATAGGGCACTTTAACTGGGCTTGGTAAATAAGCAGTCAATAAATAATAATTCTTAAAAGAGCACTTAAAAGACTTTGAAAATTAAGGCTTCAAATCAAGGATATGATTACAGAAAAAAAAGAAAAGAAAAAGAAAATTGAAAGAGGTTTGTTTCTCTACGTGATGCTACCCTTTCAACTCTAAGATGTCCAGGTCAGAGACTATTTTTCCCCTAGAAAATCAGGAAATAGTCTATCAACTTCTAGTTGAAGGTCACAACCCAGTCAGTATAAGACAATACAATGCCAACTGAAAACATTTTTATCAAACTGCTTCCCAAAGGCTTAAATTTATATTTTTCACAAAATATCAGTAACGATTATCATACTATCCTTCTAATTCTGTTCAAATAAAAAAGATTTACTGCCTAATTATAGCCATCAAGCAAGTAAAGAAAAGTTCCATGATTTTTTCCACCTTCAGTCAAAGACTGAAGACACCTTCAGTCTTTGCTTAACTAAGTAAAGTTAAGCAAAGACAGTTAACATATAAAATAATAGCACAAATTAATCCAGAGGTCAATTATAGAACTTTAATTTTAACTTATTGTTGTGGATAATTAACACTTACGCTCACATCTATTTTTACAAATCATAATATAAGCAAATCAATGAAAACTAACAAAAGTTTTTTACTATGTGAAGACACGTTAAAGAAAACTGTTATTATCATTCTGAAAGTTCTCTTCATTTCTAAACAAAAGGAGACTGTTCAACCCATCATATGACCTACTTGGCTGGGCATTCTTCACCACTTACTCATACACTGGAACTGCACACTACAAATCATGTGAATATCTTGAGAAATCAGAAAAAAATTTCAGAATGTTTTCTAAAGTTTTAAATTCAGTATAAATATTTCAGTACCCTATAAGCTATATGAAGCAAATAGGGATTACATCTAATAGGTTTTCTGAGAATGAGATAATTACTAAAAATTATTAAATAACTTTTATTCAATAACTATTAAAGTGTGTCAAATATTCTACATGCCACTAACCAAAATTGATGTTAAACTAGAAAATGATTTCTAAATGTGTCCAATACTAACAGACATTAAAAGAAATATATAGTTCTAAGACAGGATATATTAAGAAACTAAGTAATAACAAACGCAGAACAGTGTATACAACATGCTTATTTTATTTACATATTATATATATTTCAGACTAACACCAATGGCAATAATTTTTTTAAATAATAATTTTTAAGAAAATCTTGATTGTTCCCTAATACACAAATCACCTTATAAATTGCATTCCAATCTATAATATCCCTCTACTTCAGACTACTTTATCTGAATTTGTCTCAAGAAAACTTATGTCCCCTTTCCCCTCTCATCCCTATAATATATGTCTCAGTCTTCTCTAAAGCACTCAGGTATTTAGAATACCTCACTAGCAGCCTACAACATTGCCCAATATTCTTATGCTACCATTAGCAACCTATATCTAAACATATCCACCTAGGCTCCTGCAAAACATAAACCGTATTTCCATAAGTTTTCCATATACGCTATTATCAAATGATTTAAAAGATTAAAAACAAATTACAAGTGGTTAAGAGGAGTTGGAGGGAGGGGGAATGAGTTACTGTTTAGTGGGCACAGGGTTTGAGTTTAGGATGATGAAAAAGTTCTGGAAATGGACAGTAGGAATTGCCTGCACAACAATGTGAATGTACTTAATGCTGTTGAACTGTACACTTAAAAATGGTTAATTTTATTTTATATATATTTTACTTTACCATAATAAAAATAAAAACAAATGACATATTCAGAATGCCACTGCCACTGTAAGTATCCCAGTTTATTGCTCACCTGGAAAGAACCTTAATAATTTTCTATTACTAAGTTGATCTTGGAATACATAACCCAATTCTGTAATTCTTATCCATCAGACATGTAGGCATAGTGCCTTGGGCTCACAATAATTTTAGGGGCTTGCAAAAATGTTTTAATTTCTTTTAAAATAAGACAATAAAATGAGCTTATAGATCAAAGAAAATATCTTACTATACAATACTATAACATAAAACAATGCATTCATAAATTTTTTTTTTTTTATGGAGACAGGGGCCCCATGAAAGTACTAATGTGGCCCTTATGCTCACCATTTCCTAATATGACAGGATCAAAGTAGAGCAAGAAAGTAAAAACATAACTGGACATGGATGCAAAACAGTATTCTTAAAGAGAAATCACATACATGAGCAATTATTGAGGGCCTGACATTTTTTAAAACCTCAAAAATATTAGGATGATATCTCAATTATTATTTAATCCTTTTCAAAAAACTTGTTATTAACAAGAGCTATAGAGATATTCCATTTATACAAACAAATAAATAAATGCTTGGAAAGTAACTCAATGAGGATTTAAAGGAATTAGAGAACCATAACTGTTAAGAGACAAAAAAATAAGTAGGAGGAAAAAAAGAAGTGAAGGAAGGAAAAAAGGAAAAAACATTGATCAAAAGAACAGAGCCACCCCTCATTACTGAATTTACTAAAGCTGAAAATACTTCCTAAAGTAAATCCATAGATTTACAGCAATGTCAATGAAAATCCCCAAATGGTGACTAAAATATTAAGGAATATACTGAAAGACAGTATGTGGTCTAAAAATAAATTTGAAAGAATTAAAAAATGAACATGTATCTATAGACCTATTGATATTGGATAAAAACAAAAAATCAGACAAATGAAAAATATTTTATAAAGCTACTCTCAGTGAATTTCAAATATGTAAGAAATCAATAAAATAGGAAAAAAACTAATAAACATTTCTGGTACAATAATGTTTACATGAAGAAAAATAAATTAATCTCCATACCTTCATAAAACATCATTCACAATTTCAGAATAGGTTACAAACTGAATTTTTCTAGTAGTGAAAGGGGGTCTTTTGATTTCAAGCAAATGATCAGATTATTATAAAAACTGTCTCCAAAATGAAGAACACCAAAGTAAAGATAAAAAGAAAAACAACAGAGTGAAAAGGGAGAGGAAGGACTTTGAACTGGAATGATAGATAAAAGCTTTATCTCCAAAATACACAAGGATGGATCTTGGTCCATACCCAGTCTTCAACAGACAAACTGTCACAAAATATGACTTCAAACAAAAGGAGGCAGAGTTGCACCCATTTAACCATGTGCCAGGTACTATTATATAAACACTATACATATTAACTAATCTCATAGTCACAATGACCCCTCTATGAAGAAGATACAATTTTATTCTTATGTGGTAAACTAGGAAAGTAAAGCCCAGATCGGTAATTTTTTTATCCAGTGTGACAAAGCTAAGTGGTTAGAGCCAGGATTTGAACCCACATAGCCTCACTCCAGAGCCCATAATCTCGAGCACTAAGCTATTTGCTTCTTTTCTACACAAAGCAAAAATTCATAGACTGTTCATTCTACAAACTACTAGATTTATTACACTTCGTAAATTTAAGTTTACTAGATATAAATTACTAAAATATACTAAAATTCAGGACAAAACACAAATAAGAATGGTTTTGAAAGTGTGCATTTGAGAATTCGGAGGACCATGATACTAGCATCAGTAAAGGGGATAAGAAAAGGCTTTGCAGAAGAAATGATTTCTAAATTGGGTCTAGAAGGATAGAGACATAGAGATTGGAGATGAAAGAGGAAAACATTTCATGCTGAAGGAATAGAAAAACCAAAAGCATTAAACTAAGGTAGAAAAGCACTGGCAACTCAAATAGCTGAGCTAAAATAAATGGAGGGAAATAAAAAATAAATGATTCAGAAGACTAAAGAGTTTAGACTTAATTCCACACGAAAGGTAGGGAAATAACAAGAACACAGTTGTGATAGGGCAACAGCGTATAAAAATTAGAAAGAGATGGGAATGGAAATGAATGCCAGAAGGTAATTCACTAGCCTATGCAAGGTAAGGAATGTCACTAGTAAAGTGAGGCAAATAAAAATGGAAAAAAAGGATGCATATGCAGCACATAGCAGTTACTCAAATTTCAATTAAATTAATTACCCAGGTCAGAAAGAACAAAACTTAACATATTAAAATGTTAAAATGTAAAGACAACAAAGGGGATTGATGTGGCCACATTTGGGAGGGTCTTTGAGAACCTAACATGAGGAGCACATGAGGGGCCAAAAATTGAAGAGGTAGACAGGCCCTGAAGACAACTGCCCCTGCACGATTTGGCCAGGCTCAAGATCTTGATTCAGGAGACTTTATAACTATAACATCAACATTTTGAGAGAGATTTATGAACGTAGATGGACAGAATTTGGTAACAAAATAAATGTGGAAGTGACTCTGAGGCTTTAAGTGCAATGAAAGGAATCATCTTGTCATTTGCAGAAACAGGGAACAATGGAAGGAAAGTAGGTTTAATGCAAAAGGAGACAGGAGTTCTGGTTTCTAAATGGTGAGATTAGCGCTTTTATGAAATGATGTGGTGTCCATAGGACAAGTGCTTGGGTAAGAAGAGTAAGAGTTAAAGATACAGATGTCACCCACATAAAGACACCTGGAAGTTGTGAGGTTTCAAAAAAAATATTAGAAATCAAAAATGGATGAAGGAAGTTTAAGGAACATCTATATTTGGTGGGGAAAGAAAGCCAAAGAAGGCACTGTCGGAGTGTCAAGATTATCCCCAGAAGATTCAAGTATAATGCAGCAGTCCTAATCTTTTTCACATGAAAGTACACAAATAAGACAATACTCTTTATTGCAGTAAACAAGACTGCTAATAGCTGAATGCTATCAGCCCAGGAGTTGAGGAAATCATTCATATCCATACCAGTTAATCTACTCACTAAACTGTTTGGACAGCTCTGTAATATATGCCCAAAAGTTTAAGACTCTATTTCCCTAATCTGTCTTTCAATAGTCACTGATCAATTGGGTGGAGTGTTGTATACATGACAAAGGAGAAAAGAAATAACCATTCAGAAATAACCATGAAACTTAGTAACTGAGAAATTACTGATGACTCTAAAATAATCAATAGAAAATGCAAGATTTCAGAAGGAAAATATGGAAGAGGTGGTCAATTAAAGTATCAACTTTTTACCAGTCATATATCCTAACTGGTTATAAAGAGTAACCTAGATTGTATGATTTTTCAAATCTTTCTCATAACAACATTCCATTTTTTAACCAAATTGTAATTGCAATATGCTTTACCTGCTAACCTTTCTTTTCTTGTAATATAAAAGGAAGAATTAATAAAAATCCTTTGAAACTTCGAACACTTACCCAGTGCGAGATTGACCAACTTTATCACAAATATCCAAAATGAGGCCCCAGTCCTCTGCTGTATTCATCTCACTAGTTGCTTTCTCTGTAGATTGTAAAAAGAATTGCAGAGACATTATTTTAAAAACTTTAAAAATATATATTATCACATTCAAATCACCTAACTGTAGTATAATCAAGTCTCAACAACAAATCAGAATGGTTGCAGCACTCTGATTAATGAGATTTTCTTGTCCATCTTTAAAAGAAGAGGTAACCTTATTATCTATCGCAATTATTTTTCCCATTCACACCTCAGCCGCTTTTTACTTAAGCATAAAAAATAAGCCATTGATTTTTCTTTATAAAAAAAAGTTACATATCTACCACCAACTGCAAATAGAATGACTAAAATGAGAAATATTATTTCATCATCAAAAGATTCTTAGCTTTACTTTCTAGTGAAGCAACATGGGCTAGGCACAGACTTCTATCAAAATGTTTTGTGTAATTAAATTAATTATTTAGCTAGTTTTGATTTGGTTTTTTGAGAATGCAGAGGTGGGAATGGAAAGGAAACAAAGCTTTGACTGAATATTTTTCTTTAAATAAAACTGACATATTAAAAACATCAACTGAGGTATGGTAGATTGAACAGAATCATCTAATCTAGCTCCCTCAATTACAATAAAATAATTTTTTAAAACAAACACAAAAGGACAAGGAAAACATAACAATAACAGTAATACTATCTCAAAAGGTATATAACAATATAGATACATCGTAAGCTATTCAGAAGACCCAAGAAAGGAGAAATATGTTGGCAGTAAAAAAAAAACAGAAAAAAACCCAAAACCTTAAGAACCAGCCTGTTTCATACTACTGAATTCTCACAAGACTCAAGAACTGGTAGCAGAAGGAATGTCTGGAATTAAGAGTGAAGAAGAAAGAGGATTTAAGGTTAGAAGGAATGAATAAAAGCTGTTTGAAATGCAGGTAGGTTGCTACTTTGCCTTCCTCACTCAAAAGCACTAGCAACTCTCCCCAGCTGAAGCAAAAGAGTGAAAGTTTTGTTTTCTGGAAGTCAAGCAAAGCTTTTCTAGACTATGAGCAACTCTATGCCCACATAGATGAAATGAAACAATTCCTTGGAAGACATAATCTGCCAAAACCATAACAAGAGACAAGCCCAATCTGAGTAGGCCTATATCTATTAAAGAAATTAAACCAATAATTAATAATCTTCCAAAATAGAAAACAACAGGCCCAGATGGGTTCACTGGTGAATTCTATCAAACATTTGAGGAAGATATTATCATATAAATTCTCTGTGATCTCATGCAGAAGACTGATGCAGAAGGAATTCTTCCTAATTGATTCTATGAGGTCAGCATTACTCTAATACCAAAATCAGACAAAGACATAAGGAAACTACAAACCACTATTTCTCATGAACATAAATGCTAAAATTCTCAACAAATTATTAGCAAATTGAATCCAACAATGTGTTTAAAAAATTATACACCAGGATCAAGTGAGATTTACCCCAGGTATGTAAGGCTGATTCAACATTTGGACCATCACCCTCCGAGAGAATATTAGAAGACTCTTCTCTGGAGACTCCAGGTCAGCCCAAGAGGAAAGCTCTAAAGATAGTGCTTTGAGAGGGAGGGGGTTCCATAGTAAATGGCCCACCAGATCAAGCTATAATGAAGTTCAAATTCAACAAGACCTAACCACATGATCAGAGCATCCAACGTGTTTCTGATTTCTCCAGTGTTAATCATGGGTAGCCAAGCAAGGATTATCAGCTATCTCTGAAAATCTTCTTCATAGAAAATAAAGTTTTCTATCTTCAAGATTTGGAGGAATGAATGGATGAATGAATGAATAAATAAATAAAGGAAAAGAAAAATAAGACAAAACAGAAAAAGGCAACTTAGCAGAAACAGAACCTATGTAGGAGGAAAAAAAAGTTAAAAAAGAATAAAAAATTATCATGACCTTCCAAGACAACAGCTGAACAAAAGCACAGGATATCCAGTCTTGACTGGAGCACTGCAATTCAAAGAACAGATATGCTCAAAGATAACATCATCAAGATCCTCAATAACAGTTAACCAGAGACAGATTTTGAGGGGTGGAGAGGACTGAGATTCTTATCTGTAACAGTTGGTCTTGATCATGTTATAAATGAAATTCCTACTTCCACCCTCTCCTCAATGCCCTGCTGCTTCAATCAACACAGAACACTTATTTCCCCATTTTGACCTACTACTGAGAGGTCATGAGAGGTAGGTCATGTGAATTTATTAGTAAAACCATAAAATATAAAGCAGACAACAGTGTCCAAATTCTTTGCAGGCTGATGATACCTGATGTCTATCACAGCCCTAAAGGAAATAGCATCACCTACCAGGCAGTCATTATCACTGAAGAAGTAATATAAGCATCCAGTAAGGAGGTAATGAGCGATAACAAGTGAGTACTTATAGGTACCTATGCCTAGCCATGCTACAATCTTCTAACAGGGAGAATAACGAAAGCAGGTTGTTCACACAATTCCTTGTGTAAGAATTAATACAAAGTCTAAAACATTTATGATCACAGTAAGTGATTTCCGTGCAGGAAATCATAAAATTTGAATACATATTCAACAAAATGGAATATGCTTCTAGTCCATGCCAGACCCTATCCAACTGGCTTATAATCTAAAAAAGGAATTGAAACTAGTACATAGAGGCCTAAATAAATGATAGAAAAAGTGTCACAGATATAATGTAAAGCACAAGCAAGATGAAAGAAAGATAAAGAACCTGGAAGAAGCAAAAAGAAGAATCAGGAAAAGCATCTTGATAAATTTATAAACTAAGAACAGAATAAATAATGAACTCTTTTGTTTCTATTTAAGTGAATAAAGAGTAAAGTTATAAAAACAGAAAAGAAGTAAAATGCAGAATGTAGGATGGCTGAAATACAGACTACTTTCTGAAAGTTTGTAGTAAGATATAACTACACTAAGACCTAAAATAATAGATGAGGTGTTTGTATTAATTCCAGAAACATCAGAGTCAAACACAGTATTGCACCTGTATTCTCAACCACTTAGGAGGCTGAGGCAGGAGGATTCCTTGAGCCCAAGAGTTCAAGGCTGTAATGTGCTATAATTGTACCTGTGAATAAGCACTGCACTCCAGCCTGGGCAATACAGTAAGACCCTGTCTCTAAAAATGAATGAATGAAAGACAGAAACATCAGAAAACCAGAAAGAGTTTTGAGCCAAGAAAATAATCCAATCAGAACTGCACTCTTTGAAAAGAATATATTGCCAATGTGTAAAAATGGTATGGAAGAGAAAAAAGAAAAAAACATAATAAGAAACTAACACTACACTGGTAGCTAAACAGGTTATTTAGAAAGCAAACATTGAAATGCTGTTCAATTTTGTTCTGGCCAGAGGATATGCTAAGAGGAGAAGTGACTCAAATTTACCTGTCATTGTTCGAGCTTCCATAATAAATTGTAAATCCCCTGAAAATAATAACTTCTACTTTGGGCAATTCTTTCAATATCCATGCTCTCAGTCTACGTGCTCAATAAATGCCAAAATTAATCATGTATCTGCAATATGAATCCATAAAAAGTCACAGAAACACAGAGACCTTAAACAGCATTTAGTTCAATGATTTTCAGACTTTACTTTTAAATGCAGAAATCCTCTACAATGCTAACTACCCAGAGGGTTAGCATACTTCTGATGCTAATGCCCGGAGTCAGCAAAGACTTCACAGATTGAGGGCACAGTTCTCCAAAAGAATCCCCCCACTTCAAATATCATGCACAAGCTCTAGGGATCCCAGGCCACCCTGGGCACTTCTGACTAATTAGCTACAAATTCAGGGGTTCCTACTAAACTCTTAGGTTCAATAATTCACTATAACTCACAGAACTCAAGAAAGCACTAAACTTATGATATAGTTTCATCATAAAGGACAAAAATCAGGACCAACCAATGCAGAGATATATAGATGTCCCTTGGTATCCATGGGGGGTTGGTCCAAGAACTTCCCGAGGATACCAAAATTCAAGGATTCTCAAGTCCCTGATATAATAAAATGTCATTGTACTGGCATATAACATAAGCACATCCTCCCATATTCTTTAAATCATCTCTAGATTACTTATAATACCTAATATAATGTAAATGCTATATAAATAGCTGTTATGCTGTATTGTTCAGGGAATGATGACCAAAAAGTCTGTACATATTCAGTACAGACACAATTTTTTTCTCAAATATTTTTTATGTTGGTTGAATCCACAGATGTGGAACTCATGGATATGAAGGGTCAACTGTATAGAAACAGGTCTGGGAGGGTCCCAAACATGAAGCTCCTGTGTCCCCAGGAGGAATCACCATCCTGGCACATGATGTGTATCACCACAATGTAGATCACCAACCAGGAAGCTCAGCTGATTGTCAGCGTCCAGAGTTTTTATTGGGGTTTCCCTATATATGCATGATTTATTAAATGATTGGCCACATGGTGGAACTCAATCTCCAGGTCCCTTTCCCTCCCAGGAGGTCCCATGATTCAAATCCCAAATTTTTTGATCACATAGTTCCTCTTTCCAGAGTGGCCAGCCCCCATAGTGAGTCATAAAGTTAACATAAACTAAGGTGTTGTTATAGGGGCCCACCACAAATAACAAAGATGCTCCTAGCACTCAGGAAATTCCAAGGATTTAGAGGCTCCCTCCCAGGAAACAGGAACAAAGACTAGGCAGATTATTTATTATTCAACACTCTTTATAAGAAAATTTTATCTTAAAAGAAATCCAATATATAAAGCAAATCTAAGTGGAAATGCTTTGATGAGAAATCCCAGAGCTCTGCCCCATAGGCCCTCAACCTCTCTGAAGCCCAAGACTGAGTGAATCATTCTGAACAATATCCCTCAGTCTAACATTTACTTCATCTTAGAAAAGGAAAGCAAGTTATTACTTTGATCTGGTAGTGCATTTTAATAATTAATTCATCATTCTTGCTGACTGGTAGCCAAGCAGGCTTTTTTTTTTTTAAATACCTAAGTGCATTTTTTTTTAAGAACACACTGAAATCTTAAAACTTCCACCTTATTTAAAAATACAATAGCTAAGAATTGTGTTCCCAGCCTCTGCTGCACTGCTGTGGCTCTCTAATGCCAGCGCTGTGTCTAGCTCCCCAAGCTCCAACAGAAGGAGAAGGGGGATAAGCGAAGAAGTTCATACAAAACAAACTACCTGCAAATCGACTGGTGGAAAAGTACCAGCCTAGGAAGCAACTGGGCTACAAAGCTGCTTGCAAGAGTGCACTCTCTACTGGAAGGGTGAAGAAACCTCATAATTACAGGCCTGGTATCAAAAGACATCCAGCTAGCACGCTGCATACGTGGAGAACGTGCTTAAGAATCCACCTGTGATGAGAAATGTTTCATTCTTATAAAAAAAAAAGTCTCTTTTTCCTGTTATTGGTAGTTTTCTGAATATTAGATATTTTTTTCCCATGGGGTCAAAAAGGTATCTAAGTATACGGCTGTGAGTGGAAACATAGGGGACAGAAGTCAGGTATTGGCAGTTTTTCCATTTTAATTTGTGTGTAAATTTTTAATATAAGTGTGGGAGATGTAAAGCATTAATGCAAGTCAAAATGTTTCAGTGAACAAGTTTCAGCAGTTCAACTTTATAACAATTATAAATAAACCTGTTATATTTTTCTGGACAATGCCAGCATTTAGATATTTTTTTAAAACAAACACATTTCTTATTGATGGCAACTAAAAAAATTTTTAAAAATAACAAAATATAATAGCTAAGTATATTAAAACATAACTTATTCAAAGTTAATAGTTAACTGAAAATGATAGGCCTGTGTCTGATTAAAATATAAATTGCCTACAATCATAATTATGATCTTACAGTTTCTGAATTAATGACATACCCAAGAATGTGTGATATAGTCATAAGCAGATATTACGCTGAACACTCAAGAACTACCTTCTTCACTTTCCTACACATAAACAGGATCAGCATCTGACTCAAACTTGTATGTATAGATCAGAAATGCAACTCATTTCAGAGCTCTAAAATTATTCACATCATTTATTGATGCTGCATCAAAATCAGTAGCACAATTCTTCCCAGTTATAAAAGAAAAAATATTTTTAAATCACGAGAATATAAGCTACTAGTAGAAGTTGTAAATGGTTCTGTGAATAGCAAATGAAGTCAAAACTATTTATTTTCTAAGACAAAAACCGGGTTTGTGGGAAAGGGAAAAGCAACAAACAAAAATAACCCTGACTTGCTTTTAAAGAATTCAAAGCTTCCTAATGATTTCATTTTATACTCAGATTACCCATACACTAATACTCAGAAAGAAGAGACTGAGAAATGTGCCCAGCAGTACCTATAAAAATCACACACAGAGCCTCATGTGAATTTCAACAGTCTTCGGAATGGACTGGAGAACTTTTTTCTGATAAGTGGCTACTTTTGATTTTCTCATAATATCATGATTGTCAAAGATTTGGGGAGATGAGAAATGCTAACAGAATGCTCATCATGTTCAGGCTGTAGGGAAAGGACTGTCATTCAGTCACCTTGGAGATGTGACAGTTCATCAAAAATGGCCAATGGAGAAAGCAAATTTGAAAGAAATTACCCTCTTTTTGCAATTAGGGGAAATCGATTCTTTGAAAATGTTTCATCTAATGTCCCTGACCCTCCTGACAATTGGAAATTGTATCTGTAAAGAGCAAAATGAAGCTCTGCTAACCAGAAAGGGAAGTAGGTGTCAAAAGAACAACATGGAAGCATTTCAGAGAAGAGCACAAAATAGATATGATAGCCTAAAAGCATCAGAAAGAACAGCTTACAGGAGAGATAAAATAGGAACAGAATAATCAAAGAACAGAAAAATCAAAGAATACAATTTCTTAATCCAGTGGATATCAGACCTCTAATATACTTGTATTCTGAATTTTCACATTTCTTTCCTAAGTATGTTTTGACAGTAACTGATTGTAGCCCTTAGAATCCAAGAGTCATCAAATTTGTTCCTAACTTTATTATAAAAGGAGACAATCCATTGCTTACTACATGCCAGGTGCTGTAAGAAGTGCTTTACATGCATCATTTCCTTAAAACAACTCTAGAGGAGACTAATGAAGAGAAAGATGTGTCTGGCCAGAGGATCCACACTTGATAAAGCATAGTGGTATAATACCAATAATGAATGAAATATGCCTTTAGGAAAAAAGTGGAAAGTGAGGTTGAAAAGTTAAAAAAGAGCCAAATGCTAACGAGGTCTTACGTGTCATGCTGAGAAGTTCAAATTACTGTGAAAGCTATAGATTTGTTGAAATATTTTAATCAGAGGAGCCATACGAGTACATCTATATTTTTAAAATATCACTATCAGCCACCTGGAAAATGAATGAGGACAGACTGGAGGCAGGGAGGAACAACTAAAGGCTACTGTATTATTCGAAGAAAGCAGTGATATAAACCTGCCTAGCAGTTGCAATGAGAACAGAAAGGATGGGAGGAATGAATGGAGGGATGAATGGATGGATTCAAGAGCTATTAGGAAGATCATGCAGACTATAGCAACACTGGAATCTTTAAAGGCATGTTCATTGTATCTGGCACACAGTATATATTTGTTGCTTAGAATGTAGAGAATTACAACTACAGAGGTCAAGAATGACTCCCAGGTTCTTGACCTGTGTGACTAAGTAAATTGAGGTATCAATTATCAAAACTGAGGAAAAGCATAATTGGGGAGAAAAGTTTCAGTGTGGTTTTGAACACACTGAATTTGAGATATCTGAAGCATATTCAACTCCAACAAAGAGTTAGAATGTCATGTGTTTTCACAAGTAATTCTCATAGCAACCCCATGAGTTGCTATGGGACTTATCTCAATTTACAGAGGTGGAAAATGAACTCAGAGATTCTGTACCTATCCAACTATATATTTTGCCCATTTACTAATAGTAAATGGTGCAGGTGCATTTTAAACTCAAAGCCCAAGGTCTTTCCATCACATACTTTAGGAGAATAATGTGGCATTAACATTTAACATTAATCTGGCTATGATTTATGATACTGACTACACTAAGCAAAACAGACTAAAAACACATCCAAGTCTGTAGGATGTGGACTGGTCCAAAGCAGTCTGACTAGGAATGCAAATGTTCTGTTATCAAAACAAAGTCATAGTGATTTAGCACAGGCAGAATAATACAAAGATGTTGCTTGGGTTTCAAGTCAAAATAACTAGAATTCCATAATATTACCAATTAATGAATGAAGAACCAGACTGGGAATGCTAACTTCGGTTTTCTGGTAGATGGATATTTTTAGGTGGTAACAGAACACCAAATAGAAATACATGACTGATGATCTAGAAAAATATCAATAATTCATTATTCAATAAATACTTATTGAGTGCTTACTATGTACCAATACCTAAGGTATCAGAGATAGAAATGAAAACTTCTCATCCTTATGGTGTTTACATTCCACACAAAAGACAATCAATTAATGTCAGGTAGTTAAGTGCTATAAAGAAAAATAAAATGGAACAAAGAAACAAAGTGGGGAGTAAAGATGATTATTTTTTACAAAAAGTAATTAGGGAAAGCCTCTCTTAAAAAGTGACTTTTGAACAGAGTCCAGAATGATGTGACATCTAAACCTTCAAATACCTGGGGGAAGAATATCCCAGGCAAAGAAAACAGTAAAATACAGCTAAAGCAGCAGGAATGAGCTTGGGGTGTTCAGATCCAAGATGCATGGAATGCAAGAGATAGAGTTTGGGGATCAGAATCATATCAGAGACACAAGAAGGGGCCAGATTGTGGGCTACAATAAAATATTGGCATTTCCCTTTAAGTAGAATGGGAAGCTACCAGAAGGTTCTGAGCAGGTAAGTGACATTAACAATTTTAAAAGATCACTGGCCTTCTTAAATGAGAACTGATTATAATAGGGGCAAGAGTGGCAGCAAAGAAACTTACCGGAAGGCTTTTGCCATTGTCTATGAAAAAGATAACAACGACTGAAGTAAGATAATAGTGGTGAGATGAAGAGAAGTGATGAGATTCTCGATATGTTCTTAAAGTAGAGCAAAAAGATCTTGTTGATAGAATGAATATAAAATGTGAAGGAATAAGAAGAATCAATGATGAGTCCTAGACATTAGAGCCGAGTGACTGTAAATATTAATGGTGCCATATACTGAGATGGGCAAGGATGAAGGAATGAGCAGGTTTGGGGAGAGAACTAAAAACTGAGTTTTTGGACATGTTTGTTTTTAAACACCAAGCAGAATACAGGTGAAGATACTGAGTAAATGAAAATCTAAGTCTGGAGCTCAGGCAAGATGCTGAGACTAAGAACATACATTTAGGAGTTACCAGAATACACATGTTATTTAAAGCTAAGAAGTTAGATGAGGTTCTTTTTTAAATCTTGCTTTATAAATAAAAAGCAGAGAAATTTTTCTAAATGTTTACAAATACAAACTCAACCTTCTTAACAACCCTCTGGTATAAAGAACTATCATTAACCTTACATCCCATATTAAAGATAAGGAAACTAAGTCACAGAGTATCTAAGCAACTAGCCCAAAATCACAGTGCTGGTAGGCAGCAAATTTGGGATTTGAATTCAAGCAGTGTGGCTCCAGAGTTTGAATTCTTAACACTAAGCTAAGTTGCCTCCTAAGACTCCGAGGGAAAAAAATGTCGACGCAGAAGAGGTACTAGAACTGAGCCCCAGGGCATTGAAAGTTTGGAAGTTGCAAAAAAGACTAAAAAGAGAGCTTACAAGAAATTCAGAAAATGTGTGGTGTCCTGGAATCCCACAAATAAAGTACTGTGTATCAAAGAGGAATGCTTAAGAGATCAACAAAGAAATGGACTAGAAATGGACCACTGATTTGGCAAGATGGACATCACTAGGGACTATGAAATAACTTGAAGGAATGAGCTACCTTTATAATTCAAGAGTAGAATTTAGAAGAAATACAAGGTACAAAATGAGATTCAATTATTCCGGTGAATATTTACTGAATGTTCATCAGTGCCAGGCACTGGTCTACATCCTGGGGACACAGTAGTAAACAAATCAAACAAAAATTCCTGTCCTCATGGAGCTCACCTTCTAGTAACATGTTTAGGCATTTCTTCAAGGGAAAAGCTATCACCAGCATTTTGCTTCTATATAAGAAATGTTGTATTACATAAATCAGTCAGTGAATTTCTGATTCATTTTCAGTGTATGAACAAAGCTAAAGACAATTAATTCTGAAGAAGTGCAAATATATACAAATGTTAAGTGATTAATAATAACAACAAATGAGTTAGTGGGAGTACTTTAATGTCACTGACATACTCATTGATGGACAAGATGAGAAAGAAAATTGTTAAATGTACTCTACATACTGTATTCTACATGCCATAACAGGTAAAAATATTTAACATACGAGTCTATTGGATACTGTCCAAGGATTACTTACTAGGAATCTCTGAAGTGTTTTCTTAGCTAGATTAACCTTTCATGATATTTTGACACATGGATTGTGAGGACAGAATTGATCCAAATACCAAAACCTAACTTTAGAAAGTAAGCTTTTCTAGAGCAAAACAATGTCCCTATACTCAAGAAGCTTACTGTCTGGCAGGCTCAAGTGACATATTCTCAACAAACATTTATTAAGCACCTACTATGTTGCAACCACTAATTAAGGAGCAAAAAACAGGATATAACTATCTTTAATGCTAAATAAATTGGTAAAGACAAAAAATACTAAAATAAGTTGTAGGAGTTCGTAAAACGGTAGAAATTACAGTGACCTAGAGCAACTGGTAGCTATTTTATCCCCCCAGGGAACAGTTAGCACTGTCCAGAGATTTTTAAAATCATGACTGGGGGTTGGGTGCCAGTAGCATCTATCTAATGGGTAAAGTCCAGGGATGAGGCTAAACACCCTACTTTGTAGAGGACAGACCCCCATAACAAAGATATTATATCTGTCCAAACTGCCGATAATGTTGCTACTGAGAAACCTTTGGCTAGAGTGAACAGAAAATGATTCTGGTATAACGAGTTGGATTCTGAGCTGGCTTTAAAACATTCAGATATGTTGAAAGATAGATGAAATAATAGAAGCAAAAGCAGAAAGGCAAGAAGGAGCCTATGTTTGAACTGGGTGGTGTAGGTACTAGGAACAGGTTTGACATTAAGAAATTTATCTGAATCCAGTGCAAATAATATGTTCAAAAAGTCACTAGGATATAAAGGTGACTCGGTAGTTGGTATTTAGATTATACAGGACCATGAAAACTAGACAAACATGCTGGAAACAAAAGAAGTAAGTGTTAAATTGTTTTATTTTAAGCATTTGCCCTAGAGATTGATGTAATAGGTTGTAAAACTTCTTGATAGCAGCAACCAGGTGTTGTTCATTACAATCTCTTATGTCACTAAGCACTGTGTCCTGTAAATAGTGTGTGCTAAGTACTTATTAAATTAAACGTAATTTTCCAATTTATTATTTATCAAGTATTATTGGGGCTCTCCAAAGTTCCGCCCTGCTAAGACTCAGGACATTCATTTAAAACTGGAACAAAAAAGCTAGCCTTTAGTAAGTGCCTACAATATAAAAGCACTGTAGTAGGCCCTCAACACAGATTATTTCATTTAATCACATAATATAATGAGCTGTTTTTCCCTCTTTAAAGATGAGGACACTGAAACTTCAAGAATCTAATTTGCCTAGGACTTCACTGTGAGCTAGGAAGTGGCACAGATAGGACTGAACCTTTTCTAGTCTTAACTCAAACCTCCAAGCTTCAGGGACATGTTGTAAGGAAGAGCTAAAAAAGCAAAATTCAACACCTACCTTTCATAATTAAAATACACGAAGAAGTAGAAAGTAACTTCATAAGGTTGTCTTTGTATTCCTTTACTAGAGTAATCATTAAATTCTGCCTTAGGATATTTGGATATGGTATTCAACTCGCCTTCATTCCGTACTTCTGTGCCAACTAGTTCCTAAGTGCATTCAAATTACCCCAAAATTCTCTTTCTGGAAACTCAAATTCCCGTAATTATTATCCCCAGGTCAGGAAAAAATAAATAAACAAAAAACTAACCTGTTGGATGGATATGATCAGTACCAAATAACAACAAAAATGTAGCATTTCAGACGCCTTTCCAGATTCAAGGTTCTCTTCCACACTTCTCAAAGTGCACACACCTAACCTAAGTAAGGCATCCTAAGTCTCAGGTCCTCAATCGGGTTCCAGTTGCTGCCAGGTATTTCATCTTCCCAACATTTCTGAAAGTCTACCTTTAACCAGAGCTCTCCTCCAGCTACCGCTACGAGGGATATTAAGACCCTAAGGAACCTTAACCTAAAACATTCTTCCAGCTCCAAACGCTTAACATTTGTCTAGGGAAACACTTTGGTTAATGCGGTTTATAATCCTACTCTAGCCTAGATACGCCTCAGCCCTTCGCTGTTCTTCCAGAAGCACAGTCCCAGCACCAGATGCTACACCAGCTGCTCCTCCGAGGCCCTTTACACCAACCCCTTCAGCAGTTCTTTCGAAACCCACAGTCCAGCTCAAGGGCCCTTTCGCATGCTCCCTGAGTCCCATTTCTTTCAAACAGGATGCGCCAAGCCCTCAGCCTTCTCCCAGCTCTTAAGAAAGGAGCCTCAGGAAAGGGGAAGAGCTTGGCCCTGGCCCGGGGGCCCAGAACGTACGGTGAGAGGGGCAGAGGGGGCTTGCAGTCCGGTGGGGAATGGGCAGGGAGCGGCAGAAACACTTACCAACATCCTGGTCGAAGGGATTGGTGGCAAAGAGAGGCATCTCCACTGCGTGCGAGGTGTCCGCAGGGACTCCCCCTCGACACCACGGGATTCAGGGTGCGACGTAAGAAGGAAGACTCCTCAGGCAAAAACAGCAACAGAGACTGACTCCGCAGGGTCCGTGACGGCTCCTCCTCTCACCCACCCCCAGCAACCGCGGCGGCGGCGGCAACAGCAAAGGAGACGCGAAGGCCCCCGCGCGGAGCATGTCGGGAATCTGGGCGACCTCGGCGCTGCCTACTCCGAACCTGCCCCGAACCGGCCCTGCCGGTAAAACCTCAGCGAAAGAGTCCCTTCTGCCTGACTCTTGTTTTGATTAGTCACACATAAGAGTGGAATTAGTGCCTGTGTTTTCTGCTTTTCCCTTGGCCAGGTGTCTCCGGAGGCCGGGGTCCTCCTGGCGTGCCGAAGTCTACTAAGGACCCAAGGAGTGAATCAGGGTCGGCGAGAAAGAAAACGAATTGAGTGTGGGTCGAGCCAAGCCCCTTTTTTACCTCTCCCTGGGTGGGTTGTTATAACTTGCAGTTCCCTCTGGAACGGGACGGACACTCCTTTGGGTCACCTTCTAGGTAAAAAGGCTGTGAGTCCCATTTGTTGTCTGAGGTGACAAGAAACTTGCGTGGATGAAGTCATGTGAGCTGAAGGGATTAGCTCGAATCCCTAGAGAGGGGAGTGTCAGGCGCGCGGCTACTCCGGAGAGGCTGAGGTAACGCTGGCACCTTCCCGGGCGGCCCTGAACGCCCGGCTTCGGAATCTCTGGGGACGGCTCTTCTAGGGCGTTGGCACCCACTGACTAACCGTGCAGTCACTGAGCAGATGTGGGGATTAGAAAATGAGTGTTTCACAGCCCAACGTGGCCTCCCTCAACTGAGCCCAGAAGGAAAACTGAAACTTGGAGCTAGACATTGATTAGTGATTCCTAGCAACTTAAAATGTTACTTGAATTGTTTTATTTATGTATAAGTTTATTTAACAAATACAAATTATTCTCTGTCATGTACAAATTTTAAGCAGCATCTACTAGAGATTTTGCGTCCCACTTGGAACAAATTTAGTAAACTCATCTTGCTCATAAATTGAAATTATGTAAATGATACCCAAATTACAGCACTTCCAAATGTAGGCTGGAAACAAATATTGACATGTCAACAGGACTAGTATCATAGTATACAATAAATGCCTTACAAAAATCCGTTAAGAATGAAGTCCCACTTCCGAAAGTGAAATATGCAAATTAAGTAGCAGTTAGATAATGTGTTTTGTCACTCAGACAAAGATTAAAAATCGGGGATGTGGGGAATCTGACACTTGCATATTGTTGCATGAAGTAGGTATTAATACAGTATAATCTTCCTTAGGGAAATATTTGGAAGTATGTAACAAGCTTTTAAAAACGCGGATACCTTTGGACCCAGCAATTCCATTTTGGGGAATTTATTCTAAAAACATTCTTTAAAAACATGAGCAAAGATATACATGCAACATTATTTATAATATCAGCACGTTGATAACCACTAAAATGTGCAACATTAAGATATTGCACAAGTTGCTTCACTTCTTGGTATCTCAGTTTCCTCATCTGTAAGAAACAGGAATAATAATAGGTTGTGAGGATCAAACAAAGGACCGAGGACCAAGCAAAACCCTTATACCAGTGCCTGGCATATAGTAAGCACTAAATAAGTGTAAGTAATCATTATAATTAGTATTGACCAAATAAATCATAGTATACACGATGTAAAAACTATATAACCATTGAAGGTGAATAATATAGATCTATATTTACATAGAAAGACATCCAAATACATAAGTTTTTAGAAGGAGATTACAAAACCCTGCAAAATTACAAATACAATTTTAAAAGTTTGAAAGGAATACATGAGAATAATATGACATCATTATCTCTGATAAGATTCTGGATATTTTTGTTCTTTATGCATTTTATAGTTTCCAAATATTTTATTGATGAGCATGTATTTCTTTAAACAGAAAAAAAGTTAAAACACAACAACGTAAAAAATGTGATATGTTAGTACCACCAGATTCTTAATATTTTGAGGGGCCTATACCAAAAGCTTGCTTATGTTTCATTATGACAAGCATAAAATTTTTGCAGAACATCACTATTGATATGGAAAGCAGAGTATTCTCTCTCAAAAACCTCCTGATTGCTGGGGTGACAGAATCAGCTGATGACTTGTCCACCTCAAGTTCATAAGCAGTATCTTGGGCACATTATCGTAATCGCCCTGTATCAGAGCCAGATATTTATGAAAATGCATTTGGATATGCTTTGTGCTCCAGACAGAAGTATTCTCTTGCCAGCTATAAGCTAGTGAACAAACTGTTCAAGCCTTAATTATCAATCTGTGTGCATTAAGAGTAACACATATTAGCATGATAGCGATACCCATGTATTCTGACCTAGAAGAATGACTGTAGCTTCAAATTGAGGAAGAGGTATTGATCATTAATATTCTATATAAATAGTAAATATTTTTAAATTTTGAATATTGTTATATTTAACATAAAATCCAAATACAAAAAGCAAAATGACTCATATTTTGAAGTTAGCTTCCCTTATTATCCCTTCAAAACATTAACACTCAACAGGAGTTTCACTTTTAGTAATTCCATAGTTTTTAAAACATTTTAAAGACTATCACTTTCATATTAAAATATTTCTGTAATATTACATGTTTAATAAATTCCGTGGTTAATTTTAAATGCCTTTATTTAAAATCCCTTTATTTAAATTTAAAATCCCTTTATTCTCAGTTTGGTTCTGAAAATTCTTCTACATTAAAAACAAAGATACCGACATACAAATAGAGTTACTCTAGGAAAAGATCTATAATTTTAAGATTCAGGGAAAGGAATATCCCAGAAAAGTTATTGAAGTTTAATAATTCCAGCCCAAGTAGGAACGATTACTATTTCTCAAATTTAGCCCTTCCTCTCCAGCCTCATTGTCACTACTTTAGTTCACACTCTTAGGCAAGTTATTACATTCACCTCCTGCTGTGTTTTCTCCTTTCTTACTGCTAAGGACTGAATTTTATCCCCCAAAATTCATATGTGGAAGCCTTTAACCCTAATATGATGGTATTTGGAGATGGGGCCTTTGGGAGCTAATTAGATTTAGATGAGGTCATGAGGCTGGGGCCCTGGCAATGAGATTAGTGCCCTTACAAGATGGACGCCAGATCTAGATGTCTCTCTCTCTCTCTCCCTCTCTCCACCATGTGGGGTCACAGTGAAAAGGCAGCTGTCTGCAAGCCAGTAACAGAACCTTCACCAGAACCCAACCATGCTAGTACCCTGATCTCAGACTTCTTCCAACCTCCAGAACAATGTGAAAATTAATTTCTGTTGTTTAAGTCACTTACTCTGTGGTATTTTGTTATGGCAGCCTAAGCTGACTGATATACCTTAACATCTCCAAATCATTCTCCATACTTCTGCCAGAATGATTTTTCTAACACACAAATCTGATTATATCATTCCCTTAAAATTCTTGTATTGTTCTTCAGTCACTCAGTCATTGAGTAAATTTGTATTAACTTCTTACGTGTGCCAAGTACCATTCTAGATGCTGGAAATATCATATGGATAAAAGCTTTATGTGGTTTAACCTTTTTTGGAGTACAGCCTATGATGAAAACAGTTGTTAAATAAAGTAATTGCAATATTACAGCTGTGCAGAGTAGTCTCCTGCCTTCGGGGTTAAACCTTATTTCTTTAGTATTATCTCTTTAATGAACTGGCTCCACCGTACCTCATCTCTTCACAGTTTTTTCTTCATATCCTCTACTTTAGTCTTTCTGAACTACTGGCAGTTGTCCACCTGCCACCATACTTTTTATATGTTCAAGCAAGAAACTCTTTCTGCTTTTTCTGCTTTCATTCTATTTAGATCCTAGACCTTCTCTAAACCTCCACTTAGATTTCACTTATTAAAAGCCTTTCCTGACTCAGTACCTGACCAGTAATAGACACGTAATAAATATTGGTTAATTAATTGGTTAATTGGCCACCTCTATCATAACACTTAATGGTATGATACTTGTTCCAGATATCTCTTACTATGTAAAAGCCACCCCAAATTTAACATCTTAGGGCAAGAACAATCACTTCTTTTGCTTACGAACAGAAATTTGGTCAGAGCTCAGCAGGGACAGCTTGCCACTCTTCCACATAGTGTCAACAGGAGTGACTCAGAGGCTGAGATACAGCTAGGGCTGCAATCATTTGAAAATTTGTTCAGTTTTGTCTGGCAATTGATGCTAGCAGTTGGCTGAGCCATTGGGATTATGGGCCAGAACAACTACATGGGACCTCCTATGTGTCTGCTTGGTTCCTCCCAGCATATGGGATGGGCATGAGACTGAGCATTCCCAGGGTCAGAAAGAGGAAACTGTCAATTTCTTAAGACCTGGGCTAGGAAATGGGCATAGTGTTATTTCAGTCATATACTATTGGTCAGGCAGCCACAGCATCTGCCCTCAAGGGGAGAGGAAATAAAATTTACCTCTTGGTGGAAGGAGTGTCATGGAATTTGGAGGTCTTACTTAAAAGCTACCACAATAGTATAACTTTTTACTTATTTGTATAAGCATTAGTCTACAAATCATTTTTCTATTTCTGGGCTCTTCACAGTAGGTGCTTCATAAGTGTTTGTTAAATGCAATAAAGAAATAGAATATGTTATGATTAAAATGGCAAACTCCCATTACTGGCCATGAGAGAGTAATAGGATCCAGACTTATCTTTTCACCATAAGCAAATAGAACACTGGACAAAATATATGGAACAATCAATTTCAAACATGGGACAACAGGCAGCACTAGACTGTGATTCCGGGGAGAAAGGAAACATGCAATGAGCCGTATGATTGCAACAGCTCTCTGCCTGTCATCAGTTTCTGGACTGTGGCATGAGGAGGGAGAACCCAAAAAGAACCAAAAGGTCTTATTGTAATGAAGAGAGAAAGGTCCAAGTTTACGGAGACCAAGAGACTAGAATTTGGAAGACAGAATATTAGTAGTTCACGTGAAGCCAAGAGTGCTTGTTCTCATCAGACAGGAGGAAATCCCTTCATATTTCAGAGAACATTGGGAAAAACAAATATTTTTCTCTGTACTCACACTGAACACAGAACTATTCCGTGACCAGATATGTGGGGGTTTTCCACACCAAGAAATTCTTCAATTCTCTGTGGACACCAATTGGGTGTCCTACAATTTAACTCAATTCTTATACTCTTTGTGGGGATAGCGTCAGATCCCACGAATTAAGGGCTCACTCCCACAATACTTCTCCCACTTCAAGCAACAATCACAAGTCCAAGTTGTCATGTGTGCTTCTGACTGTCTGTGAAGAGACAGTCCAATAACTGTCTTCTTGGATTTAATCATTTGCTAGAATGGCTCACAGAATTCAGGGAAATGCATTACTTGCATTTACTCATTTATTATAAAGGACACAACTTAGAAACAGCCAAGTGGAAAAGATATGTAGGACAAAGTATGAGAGAAGGGATGTGGAGCTCCCATGCTGTAGTGAATTCTTATAATTTTATGTTGTTTGGGCATCCATTTTGAATGTAAATTGAACTTTCTATATCAAAAGCAGGGCTTAGTCACCCTTGACACAGTTTCCAGTTCTCTGCCTCCTCCCAACTCCCCAGTGTGGCTGATCCAGATATCTGCCTTACACAGCCACCTCCTGTAGGGGACAGCTAAATACAACCTACTTGACTTGCCCCACTAACCCCAACGAAACCTTGCACGGACTGTGTGGATATGTTGCAATGACTACCTCCTAGTCACAATGTGACTCCACTGAACTTGTGACTACTTGCTCTGAACCCACAAATTAGAACTCCCTATGGGAAACCTACTTGGGTAATGCCCTGAACCCCAAAAAGGCCTCATCCCACAGGTCCCTTGCTCTCTCACTGCCTCTTTTGCTCCCCACCCACTGGTTGAGCCTTGTCCCAGGCAGCTTCCCATTTCCTGTAGGCCCTGTGAGGCACTCTGCTTTCTTCTCTCTGGGATCTGTAAGCAACAGACTGGGCTGTGGCATGAGAAGGGGGAGCCTCTGTTATTTCATGTGTTTTCTTGAGTTGCCTCCTCTGTGTCTCACCTGACCAACACACCCTAACCTAGCTTCTTTCCTGATCTGGGCTCTCCTAGAGAGCAGCTATCTTGGTAGAAGTAAACTGGATGCAAGTCAGACAAGAGCTACAAGTGTGTCTGCCAGTATAAACAAGTTTCCTGTGAGAAGGATACCTGGTCATGAGTCAGACACTTTACGCATTAGTCTGCCAGGAAAAAGATAATTGTGAAAGGTGCATTGTAAACATCCACAACCAAATTCCTAATGTCCAGTCAGGGCAGGGCTAGAGTTTATAGCCACTGTCACAAGAGAGACCTCAAAACCAAATGCGGAAAAAAACAAAACCCACGGTACATGTTCTCTCCAGGTGTGCCATCCCACAGCACCTCTACGTGTTCAGCAACCCAGAAAGCTCTCCAAATCCTGCCCTTTAGTTTTTTATGGAGGCTTCATTGTGTAGGCATGATTGATTAAATCATTGCCCATTGGTGATCAACTCAGTCTTCAGCCCTTGTCACCATGGAGGTAGAGGGATAGGGCTGAAAGTTCCAACCCTTTAATCACATGGTTGTTTCTTCTGACCAATAGCCCCCATCTTAAGGTTATTCAAGAGTTCCCAGCCACCAATCATCCCATTAGCTACAGAAAGACACACCACTTCAGAAAGTCCAAAGATTTTAGGAACACTGTGCCAAGAAAGCTCAAGACTGTTTATAGGAACATAAAAATATCGAGCACCCAACAAGATAAAATATATATCCAATAAAAAATCACCAGACTATCTATAAGAAATCCACTTAAAAATGTATTAGGGTATAAAAGATATACTATGCTAATACTAATCAAAAGAAAGCTGGAATTGCTATGTTAATGTCAAAGTAAATTTCAGAGAAATGAATATCACTGGGTATACAGAATGTCATTTTATAATGAGAAGAGTGTCAAATAATCAAGAGGATATAGTAATCCTACAAATTTTTGCATATAACAGACCTTCAAAGTACATGAAACAAAAACTGATGGAACTTTGAGGAAAAATAGACAATTCTATGATTTTAGTTGGAAATTTTAACTCCCCTGTCTCGATAGGACAAATAGAAAATCAGTACTGTAGAAGATTTGAACAATACTTTCAACCAACTTGTTTTAATTGAAGTTGATAGAACACTACATCCAATGAAAGACACGTTCAAGTGTACACAAGATTAAGATAAATTCTATTCTGAGAACAGGATTTTACTTACAAAGTCTAGACTTTCAACTGTTAGCCTAGAACCAAATTTGTATGATTGATTCGATTCTAAAGGAGATTCTACATAAGCTAGAAGACCTTCACTGTGCTTCAGTTTTCACATCAATGAAAAAAATAAGGAGATTGAGTTAGATAAATTCTGTTATTCCTTCCAAACCACAATGCTCAATTTGTCATTTTCTAGATTAATGCCTCTGTTTAGAGGGTTCTCACTCTTCACATTTCAGTTCTCATTCTCTTTCTTTGTGTTTGCTCTTAATTGTGTTTCCACTACTCACTTCTGCTACATTTCACAAGTACTCTCCTGAATCCACTACCTTTATTCCTGATGTTCATTCCTATTATGATACCTACAAATAGAAAAATTGGGTAAGTTTTTAAATTGTTTTTTCTTTTAAGTTAATGACACCACTTCTCACTAGGGATATCATTGCTCTTACCCTGTTGAAATAAAAACACCATGCCTAGTCAAGTTCTATTAATAGCATGATATGCAAAGAACATACATATTACAGATCACTAACATCTTTAGCACTGTCACAACACTATCACAAATACAAATCATTAACACTCCCTGATTTCAAGATTTGTTATAAAGCTATGGTAATCAAGACAGTATGGTACTGGCATAAAGATAGACAAATCAATGGAACAGAATAGACATAGAAATATGTTTGTATTTATGTAGGCAATAATTTTTGATAAAGATACAAAGGCAATTCAGCAAATGGTTTTCAACAAATGGTGCTGTAACACTTGGATATCCATAAGCAAAAGTATGAACCTCATTCCATACCTCACATTATATATAAAAATTAACTCAAAATGGATCATAGACCTACCTACATGTAGACCCTCAAACTATTAAATTTCTAGAAGAAAATAGGACAAAACCTTTGTGATCTTGGGTTAGGCAAGGATTTCCTAGATATAACACTGAAAATAATCCTAGAAAGCAAAAAATTGGTAAACAGAACTTCATCAAACTTAAGAATATCTTCTCTTTGAAAGACACTTAAAGAATGAAAAGCAACCCACAAACTAGGAGAAAATAGTTGAAAATCATATATCTGATAATGGACTTAAATCCAGAATATGTACATTTAGTACCCCCAAACTTAATAAGAAAGCAATCCACTAAACAAATGGGCAATAGATTTGAATAGGTACCATAGCAAAGAGAATATACAGTTGACAAATGAGCACATGAAAAGAAGCTGCTGAGCTTCTAATTAGTCATTAGGGAAATGAAAATTAAAACCACAATGAGATAACACATCTATTAGAATAGCTAAAATTTCAAAGACTGACCAAGTATTGGCCACAACGTGAATGGAGCATTTGAAGCTCTCATGCAAAGCTGGGGAATGTAAAATAGTTCAACCACTTTAGAAGAACAGTTTGGCAGTTTCTTAAAAAGTTAGACACACACACCTACCATGATTTGTTTGACTTCTTAAAACATTATATTATTTTCCCAGTCTAAGGATTAGCTTAGTCATTTTGCATCTAAGTATTAAAGAGAAATGAAAGCACATCTTTATATAAAGACTTGTACACAAATGTTCATAGATACTTCATTTGTAACTGGAAAAAAAAGAGAATCAACTATTAATACACACCCCCACATGGGTGAATCTCTTACTCCAGGACCAGCTACATAATTTGTGGGCCCAGTGCAAAATGACAGTATAGGAACACAAAAATTAATAAGAATTTCAAAACAGTGACAGCAGAGCATTCAAGCAAACGTAGAGCCCTTCTCAGCACAGGACTCACTCTGTGGGACGACACAGGTCACATGCCCATGAAGCTGGACCAACTCAAAATAATTATCCTGAGTGAATACAAAAACAAAACAGAAGAGTACACAGTGTATTATTCTATTTATATAAAGTTCTTGAAAACGCAGACCGCTCTGTAGTGATACGAAGCAGATCGGGGTTGCCTGGGGATGAGGTGTGGATGAGGACAAAAAGGCATGAGGACACTTTTTGAGGTGCTGGAAGTGTTCACTGCCTTCCTTGATGTAATGAAGGTTTCACAGAGGACACAGTCATCAAAATGTATTAATTGATACACTTTAAACACGTGCAGCTTACTGTATGTCATTCATACCTCAACAAGGCTGTTTACAACTACAAAACATTAATGGGCCTTTGAGAAGGATTTTTCAAAATATAGTTCATGATCTCTGCTATGCATTTCTTCTTCATAGACAAAACAGACACAAGTGTAAAGTAAATAAAAGAGAACAATACATAACGAAATGCTAAAATGAATGACACATGATCAGTACAAACTGTTGGAGCCCCAGAAGAATAAGAAGACAATATGAGTTGAAGTGGTCAGGGAAAGACCCTTAAAAGAATCGCTATTGAATGCAGCCCTAAAGAGTGAATGAGATTTCTACAAGCAAGCAAGAAGGGGACGTAACAGTTTGGGGAGAGTGAACAGAATGAAGATTTGGATTAAAGTCTATTCAGATCAGTTTATGGACAATGAAAAGACCTGCGTAGCTGGATCAGAGGCCTTTTCAAAAACAACTTTTTTTTTTTTTAATTTTTTTTTTCTATATGTTTTTAGTTGGCCAATTAATTTCTTTCTATTTTTAGTAGAGATGGGGTCTCGCTCTGGTTTCGAACTCCTGACCTTGAGCGATCCGTTTTTTTCCCCTTAGAGACAGGGTCTTGCTCTGTTGCCCAGGCTGGAGTGCAGTGGCCCGATCAGATCATAGCTCACTGTAGCCTCTAACTCCTGGGCTCAAGCGTGGATCAGAGAATTTCGATGGCAGGTACCAGGAGACTGTGTTCCATTGGTACCCCAGGGGCTCAGATTATATTAATAATAAAGAGCTGTGAATGCTTTCATCCTAAAGCTAATCCTTAGACTATGAAAATAATACGATGTTTTGAGGAGTCAAACAAAGTGATTCATAAAATGCTATTCCAGACCTTCTTTGCTTTCAGAACACCTTACACTCAGAGAGGCTACCTACCTCAAGTTTCTTTTCCCTACCTGTCTCTATTTTCTTTATTCCTGTCTGAGAAAGAAGTTTCTTTTTGAAACCTAATGTCGCCATATATATTCTTAATCCGTACACCCCGACTATCAGCGAGATCTTGCTTCATAAAATAGGTAATCAAATAGGTAATCAATCTCGCCCTCTTTTATGGCACCTTCAACAAATAAACAAATAAAAAACTCCTTTTGATTCTCTTGTTATCTCAAGATAATCTCCTTTTCCTAACACTTCTAAGATTCGTCAATCTGTACAACTCACTTTTCCTCAATCTTGTTTGCTCTTTCTGCCTCTATGTTCACAATCAGTTTTTAGCCTGCAATAAATACCCTCTTGCACTGTGCCTGTTGGAATCACACTCGTTCTTCAAGTATTCAAAAGTGATTTCTTGCATGAGTCGTTTTCTGATTCTCCAAACAAGCTGCATTTTCTGACAGCTCTCTAACTCCCATAGCACTTTGTAATTCTCTTTTCAATTTTATTTTATTCTGTATTTGGTAATAAAACATGGGCTTTGGAGTCAGGCAGACTTTTCAAAACCACTGCTTATTAGCTTACAACCTTGGGCAAGTTTCTTAGCCTCTCCGGACTTCAATGAACTCATCCGTAAAATGAATGTGGATAATAACACCCACCTGAAAAGATTGTTGTGCAGATTAAATCAACTGCAGTGCATGGCACATGAGGGGTGGTATGTTACTGACATATCTTGTAATATAATAATTTGCATGATTTTCTTATCCACTATACAACACTGTTAGCTTCATGAAAACAAAATCCATTTTTTTTTCATTTTGGTATCAACTACTTGTACATAGTACATTATTCACTTTTTAAAGGGACAGTTTTACAAATCAGTTGACATGCTATTTATTCCTAGGATATTTAAAAGAGCTTTTTTTCAAAATTTTATTATATCGAACTTTGTAGAGAGCATAATCATTGTGAAAATGAGGGACATCTTATGTCAGATTCAATGTTTTAAAGAAATAATTGGAAGGGAAATCATTAACTGCAAAATACAAACCCATTTTGCCGCAATGTTTGGGTTTTATGTTAGATATGTCAATAATATTGTAAATTTTACACTCTAAAGCATTATTCGTGGCATTTAAAAACCAACTCTACTAATTTATACACAAAGAAATGCATCCATTTTATGTGTTCAGTATGATGAGTTTTGACAAATGTACATACCTGTGTAACCACCACAATGAACCCAGTGGACATTTACATTACCCCAAAAGGGTTCCTATATCTATTTTTAGTTTATTCTCCATACTGACATCCTGAGCCCTAGACAACAGCTTTTCTATTTTCTGTCACTATAGACTAGATTTTCCTTTTCTAGAGTTTCATACAAAAGTAATCGTACAATATGTACTGTACTATTTTGTGTCTAGCTTCTTTTGCTCCAGCATAAAGTTTATGAGATTCACTCATGTTGCATGTATGGTAGTTTGTTCCTTTTTATTGCTAAGTGATATTCCATTGTATGAATATGCTATAATTTATTTATGCATTGATGTGTTGATGGACACATAGGTTATTATTGGAATTACTGTGACTAAAGCAGCTATGAACATTTGTTCTTAAGTCTTTGTATGGACATATGTTTTTATTTATCTTGGTTAAATACCGAGAATGAAATTGCTGGGTCATGTGCAAAGTAAGTAGATGTTGATCATTTTAAGAAATGGCCAAATTGTTTTCCAAAGCAATATTCTCTTTAGCCCTGTATGAGAAGGCCAATTGCTCCACAGCCTTGCCAACATTTAAAAATATTAGCCACTTGAGTGGTTGTGTAGTGGGATCTCATTGTGGGTTTAATTTGCATTTCCCAAATGACAAATAAAATTAAGCACCTTTGCATGTGCTATTGGCCATTTCTATATCTTCTTTTTAAAATGTCTATTCAAATCCTTTGCTCATTTAAAAATATCTGATTTTTTGACTTGCAAGTGTTCATTTTATGTTCTGGATGCAAATTCCTTGTCAGATACATGTACTGTGAATACTTTCACTTCTTTAATGTTGCCTTTGAAAGAGCGGACATTGCACATTTTATGAAGTTCAATTTGTCTTTTTTTTTTCCTTTTTTTATTATTAATGATTTTTTTTGTACCTAGGAAATACTCTGCTATATTTTCTTGCAAGTTTTATACTTTTAGCTTTATATTATAATCCATCAAAGTAATATATGTCTGTGGTGTGAGGTACGGGTTGAGATTCATTTTTTTATGTGGCTATCTAGTTGTTTTATTTATTGAAAAGATTATTCTTTCCACATTAAATTACCTTAGCATCTTAGTTGAAAATCAACTGAAAATACACATATGGATCTACATCTGGATTTTATTCTGTTTCATTGACATATGCCTACCACACTGTATTGAAAACTGTCATTTTATAGTAAGTTTTGAAACAAGGTATGTGTGTGCCACAACTTTGTTCTTCCTATGCATTTCTGTATAAATTTTATAGGTAGCTTGTCAAATTAAAAAAAAAAATTCTCCTGGGATTTGGGGAGAACTGACATTTTAACAATATTGAGTCTTTCAATTCATGAATATGGAATAGCTATTTATTTAGGTCTTTCATTTCTCTCAGCAGAGATTTATATTAACAGTTTTCAGTGTATATGACTTGCACATGTTTTGTTAAATTTATCCCTTTATAGTTCATGGTTTTGGATGCTGATGAAATTCTACTTTCCAGTTTACTTCTTCCTTTCCAATTTATTTGTTTTTTGTAAGGCAGTGTTTTATGTTTATATTTAAATTGAATTTACATTGGAAAATGTAAAAGGCAAATATAAGACTATAGGTGCAATATTATCTATAGGATATTTCTTGCCTATAGGTGTGGGCTCCTCCATTCCCTTCTTTTTATTTTTTTTAATTTTTAATTTTTTTAATTTCAGAGTATTACAGGGGTACAAACACTTTGGTTACATAAATTGCCTTTGCGCCACCTGAGAAGCGTGCCCATCCCCCAGAGAGCACACATTGCGTCCATTAGGTGTGGATTTACCCCTCCCACCTTCCCGACACCCTATGAATGTTACTTCCGATATGTGCACATAAGTGTTGACCAATTAGTATCAATTTAATGGTGAATACATGTGGTGCTTGTTTTTCCATTCTTGTGATACTTCATTTAGAAGAATGGGCTCCAGCTACATCCAGGATAATACAAAATCGATGTACACAAATCAGTAGCATTCATATACGCTAACAACAGTCAAACTGAGAACCAAATCAAAGACTCAATATCTTTCACAACAGCAACAAAGAAAATAAAATACCTAGGAATATATTTAATCTCTACAGGAAGAACTATGAAACACTGAGGAAGGAACTAGCAGAGGACGTAAACAGGTGGAAAACCATACCATGCTCATGGGTCAGCAAAATCAACATTGTTAAAATGTCTATACTACCCAAAGAGATCTACACATTCAATGCAATCCCTGTTAAAATATCAATATCATTTTTAGCAGATCTAGAAAAAATAATTATATGCTTTGTATGGAACCAGAGAAGACCCCATATAGCTAAAGCAACCTTAAGGGAAAAAAACAAATTGGGAGCCATCAATTTACTAGACTTCAAGCTATACAACAAGCTCACAGTAACCAAAACAGTATGGTACTGGAAGAAGAACAGAGACCATTAAACCCCATTAAAAAGTGGGCAAAGAACATGAACAAAAACTTTGCAAAAGAAGATAGACTAATGGCTAACAAACATGTGAAAAAATGCTCAACATCTCTAATCATCAGGGAAATGAAAATCAAAACCACAATGAGATATCACTTAACTCCAGTGAGAACGGCTTGTATCAAAAAGTCCCCAAACAACAAATGTTGGTATGGATGTGGAGAGATAGGAACACTCTACACTGCTGGTGGGACTGCTGGTTGTACAACCTCTAGTACAACCTCTATGGAAAGTTGTACAACCTCTAGTATAACCTCTAGTACAACCTCTATGGAAAGTCTAGGGAGATACCTCAAAGAACTAAAATTACCATTTGATGCAGCAATCCCATTACTAGGTATTTACTCAAAGAAAAAAAAGACATTCTATAAAAAAGACATCTGCACTTGAACGTTTATAGCAGCACAATTCACAATCGCAAAGATGTGGAAACAACCCAAGTGCCCATCAATACATAAGTGGATTAATAAAATGTGGTATATATACATCATGGAGTACTACTCAGCCATAAAAAATGACGAACTACCTATTGTATTATCCTGGATGGAGATGGAGCCCATTCTTCCTTTCCAAATTAAATGCTTTTTCATCCAGGTTCATGTTTTCCTCAAATCTGAACCATTTGAGGCCATTATTTCTTCACCAGGCATGCCTTGGACTCCCCCTGCCTGTACCCCTTTTCCTATTCAAATGTTTTCCTTGAAGTTTTCTAAAGTTTCCCAGAACAAGCCGGTAGTGCTACCTGGGAGTGGTGCCCAGAGCTGGGACCCGCGTAGACCGGCTCTTTCTTTCTCCCAAGTGGTGCGCTCTCTGCCCCTCCACCTTGCACGCGTGGGGTTGACTCGATACCCTGAGGAGCTCCCGGGCTGGCTTCTAAGTGGTCGTCTGGCGGTCCTCCCCTACAGTGGCCAGGCTCCAGTGCCCCGACAGCCGCCTAACAAGCAGCTCGCTTCCGCGGGCCTGCACCGGATTAAGGGAGATGAGAGTCTCCGGAATAGCGGTAACACGCTCAACTGGGGAGACCATCGTGGTCTGTACGTGACATCACTTAAATTTTGCAATGATCCTGTAGATTTTTAAATTATTATTATCGCCACCGAGGAAACTGAGGCATAGAGAGGTTAAGCTGCTCAAGTTCAGACAGCTATTAAAAAGGGTGGAGTCAGGAATTTGGGGGTTGGATTTCAGTGCTCCGACTCCAGAGCTACCTCCTCAACTGCAAGCTTTAAGGGGACAGAGGAAAGAGCTGGTAGGAGAAAGGACGGGTACTGAAAGGAGGAGAAAAGGAAAGAGTTAGAGGGAGTGGAGAAGAGTAGGATGCTACTATCTCACCTGGCCCAGTGGCTAGACTGCCTCGTCTGCACTAACTTTCTTCTTTCGTGTCTTGTCATGTGCTGTTTCCTCCAACTTCCCTACGACATCCAACGGTGTGCGCTCAGTTGAAATCAATGACCTTAGGGACACTGGCTCGGGTGGAACCCACGTACGTGGGACAGTCTCACTGTATTCAGCCTCTACCTGCCGACTGGCCAGTAAAATGAATAAAGGGCGAGTGGGTGGTTGTTCCCCAGGAACTCTGGGGGATGCGTGTTTGGGGGGAAGATCTCGCTGCCTGCCTGCGCGTGGGGAAGCTGCCTTGCAAAAGGCCGGGAGGGGCAGGGCCCCGCCACGTCCAGGTGCGTCCGCCTGTCGCGACTAAACGCACCAGCGAGGAGCAATCGCCAGGACGCAAGACGCCTGCGACGTCTCTCCAGGAAGAGGTTTCCCCGGCAAACGAAGTGGATGGGTTTTCCACGGCAGCGGAAACCACAGCGCCTCCTGGAAGTCGTACCCAGGGGCTGGCGGGACCCGAAGCCCCAGGGCCGGAGCCCCAGGGCCGGAGCCCGGCGGACGGGCCCCCAGGGGCGGGCGGGGCCGGGGCGGGGCCCGGGGGCGGGGGCGTCCGCTCCTCCCCCTCGCGGGCGGCCGGGCTGGTGGCGCTGAGCCCCCTGCGCGTGGCACATGGGGCGCCTGACGGAGACAGCGGCGGAGGGTGGCGGCGCTTGGGCTGCGCGCTCCGCCGGGTCCCCTGCCGATCTCCTGCCCCTGTCGTCCACGTCCCCCGGCTGCGCGGCCACCATGGCGTCCAGCGAGGAGGACGGTGCCAACGGCGGCGCCTCGGAGGCCAGCGACGAGAGGGAGGCCACCCGTAAGAGGAGGCGCCTGGGCTTCTTGGCCACCGCCTGGCTCACCTTCTACAACATCGCCATGACCGCGGGGTACGCGCGCCCCGAGGTCCCTGCGCGCCGGGCTTGGGGGGGACGGGCTGGCCGGCGGGGACGCGGGGTGGCGCGTGGGGCGCGCGGGCCGGGCCGCTGGGTGGGCGCGGGGACGCCCGTGGGGGAGGGGCGCAGCCGCCGGTGGCTTGAATGGAGCGGGGCGGGGGGGCCGGGCCTGCTCGCAGGGCATTGCCTAATACGGTGCACGGCGTGGCGCGGCGACCGCGGGGCGCGGGCCCGAGGTTAAGTTTAGACCCGGGCAGGAATGCGGGGCTGACCCGCGGGGGAGGAGGCTGCCTCCCGCCGCTGTTGAAGAAGCGCCTGGGTCCGGCCACCTGGAGCTGTCCGGCCGCGTGTCCTTGCGCTGCGATCTGTGGGCAGAGTTTCTTTACTGTTAATTTCATCAGCACAACTTTTCTTTTACTAAAGCATAATGCGCCCTAGAGCTTCTTACTTGGGATGATTTTTTTTTTTTTTAAACACCACCTTATCGGAGCATGGCCCTCGTGCCCAGCATCTTTATGGTCTCATGCTCCGCTGCTGATACCCTGTCCTTTTATTTCTGGCTTTGAGTATGACTTACAAGTTAAGGTTACACAATGATTAGCCCTCATCGAAGAGCTGTCAGAGTGACTTCGGTGTTAGCTGCTTTTCAAAACCTTTTGGGAAAATGCTTTCTAAACTTCGTTGCCTTTTAAAAGTTATTTTCCCATGATCACAGGAAGCATTCCCTTATATAAATATGGGGGAAAGATTAGTGGTATTTTAAGCTTTCTTCAGGGCTTATAGAAAAATGTAATTGACAGAGATTTAATAAATCCTTGAGTACGATATTGAGTGGCCATTACGTGCTTAGGGTGTGATACGGAATACCAAATACAGTTCATAAAAATATATTTATTGATGATCTACTACGTGCCAGAGACTGGGCTGGTTATTTTAAATTTATTGTCTCATTTTTAGTCCTCTACAATCCTGTGAGGGGGTATGTGATATATTGTAGATTAGGAAACTGAGGCACAAAGAGGTTCAGTCGCTTGCCAGAGATCACAGCCAGCGAGTGTCAGAAGTGGGTTTCAACCTAGATTATCCGGCTCAGATGCTGCTTCATCGTTTTTCTTTCCTAAATCATAATCTTGAAAGGAGAGAAAGCTAATATATTCGAAACAATGGGAGAACAGTTTAGTACCCACTACGTGCTGCCGTAGGGGCTGAAGGAATTCTCTCTCCTCTGACAGCCTCACGCAGTTAGCAAGCCTTTCTGAAACACCTGCCATGTGTGAACTGGAGTGGCTGTCCCTTTCCCGGTCACTCTCCATTTTGAAGGCCAAGTTACATTTCAAAAATGAAAATCAGTGCATAACTCCAGTTTAAAGCCATCAGCGAGTCCCTGTCACCTCCACCCTAATTAATCTAAGGGATTTAGACCGTCTGTCTTCCAAGGCCTTTTGCAATGTGCTCTCCGGTTCCCCTTTCCACTTTCCTTGCCTTTGAACTCTACTGTGATTCACTGCTCCCTCAAAGCACCGTGCATCTCCCCAGCGCTCTCGGTCTTTGCTCAGGTTGTTCACTCCTTGTATAATGTTCTCCTTGTTCTTCCTGTAATTTCTAATCAAATCAACCTCTTTGAAAGTTTCTAGGTCTCCTGCTTCACCTGGAGCAGAATTAAATGCTTTCTTCTCCCTTGTGTTCTTGCGCTTCATTCCTGTCCTTCCTACACTTTCCGGCAAAGCAGGGCTTATTCCAAACTTGTCTTTCTCTGCCTGCATGGAGAAGGTCCCTTGTTGTTTTCATAAGGCAGTGGTGATTTCTGAAATGGAATCATACGTGTCACTAACTCTTTGAAGCCTTTTGAGATAGAGGCGTTGAGATTTGAAGAAGGAACAGGATTTGCATACACAGAGGGTACGAATTTCAAGTGAGATAAATTCTAGAAATAGGCATGAGGTGTAAGCCTGATATATTCTCTTAAATGAATTGGAGGATGGTGTTGGAAATAGTGGTGAATAAAGTTGGAGAAGCTCTAGTGTTGAAATTGGCACAAAAACATATACATTTAACAGTGTGAATAGCAGAGGTTCTTTTGGTTCATTTAACTTGCTTCGTTTATTTCTTTTTTTAGCAGGACTTTGGCATGTTTATTCATTTATTAATTTTTTGTAATTTCGAAACAATCTGGGTGTGGTGTCTTGCACCTGTGTTCCCAGCTACTTGGGAGGCCGAGACACGAGGATTGCTTGAGCCCAGGAGATCAAGACCAGCTTGGGCAATATAGCAAGACCCCATCTCAAAAAAAAATCCAATACAATAAAACAATATTTAAGAAATATATGTTTCTACATAAGTGTAAAAAGAACCTGTCTAAATCTATAAGACTAGCATAACCTTTCATTTTTTCTTATTGAGTATCTAACCTCTTTCAAGTTTTTACTGAAAACTCCATTCTTAGGGAGGCTTTACCTGGCCATCTTCATTCAAATAGTGACCCACATCCTAACACTCCTTCTCTCCCTTGCCTGCTTTATTTTTCTCCATCCTACTAACTGCCGTGCAACTGTACAGTATATTTTATGAATTCGTCATTGCTTATTGTCTGTTGTCCCCCTTAGAGTGCAAACTCCTTGGAGCACTCAATAAATATTTATTCAATGAATGAATGAATGAGTGAATGAATACACATTTTAAAGCATTGTTGTTACAATATCTGCTCTATTATATATTCTATTTTTATTTGATATTCTGTCTGCTCTATCGTATATTCTATTTTTACTTAATATTCTATCATGTATCTTTATATAGTTTTCATGATTACACTCTTTCACAGTTATATAAGAGTGTATAGAGCTAATGGACAATAATGAATTAAATCATGTCCCTAATGACTTTTTGTTTTCATTTGTTTCTGTTGAATTAGTGGCTTAAGATAAATCCCTATGAGTAGAATTACATCTTTAAAGGAGGTAAGGATTCTTGTGACACTTGCTCATGATAAGGAAGTGAGCATTTCTCTCTCTTTTTCTCTGTCTTTCTCTTTCTCTCTCTTTTACTCTTTGTGTGTGCTTTTCAACAAATACTTTTGAGCCCGTATGAATGCATTGTCCTACGTCAAGTGAGGGACATAAGGTAAACATTTGAGGCCTTGTTTTATATATGTATATAAGACATAAATAACAATTGCAATAAAAGAATGAGATTAAGTGCTCAGCAGAGATGTCAGAGGACAGACAGTTTAGGAGAATCAGAGAAACCCTTGTTTGGGAGATCATAGCATTTAAACTGAGCTTTGAACGATGAGCAGGACTTAATAGGCATGGATAAGGAAACAGGATGAGTTAGGGTACAGAGATGTGAAGTTGTTAGACATCTGTTGAGACAACAACAGATGGCCTGAAGTGGGAAATGAAGGTGGACAGGTAGCTCGAGCCATTGCACAGGGCCTTAGATGATTTGCTGACATGTTTGGATTTTAATTTGTAAACAGAACAGGAAGGTGTTGGTTAAAGGTTGTGTCTCACTTCTTTGTAGCTGGGTGACCTCAGACAAGTCACTTAACCTTTCTGACCCTTAGTCTTCTCATCAGTAAAATTGGAACGAGACAACTACTTTGCTAGATTATTACAAGGAATAAAGGGATAATGGATATGAATTTCTTAGCAGGGTGTCTGATGCATAATAGACTTTTCAAAGCGTTAATTCCTATCCCTAGTGGTTAATTTAAAATTGCACTTCTTGCAGAAAGAGAAACTATTTAAGATATTTTTACAGTATACTTAATAGAACTTAATAGAGCAAAAAACCCCAAGATACATTGCCCAAAATGTTAAGTAAGAGCCATATCTTTTATTGCTGGGTAGGATATATTTTATCAATGTGGACAAATTTATTGTATTGATCTACCACAAGTTGTTTACCCATTTATCTGTTGATGATGTTTGGATTCTTTTCAGTTTGGGGCTATTATGAATAAAGCTATGAACATTCATGGACATATGCTATTGCTTTTCTTGGATAAATGCCTACAAGTGGTAGGACTGGGTAGATGGCCATCATGTGTTAATTTCTTAAGGAACTGCCTACCTGTTTTCCAAAGTAGTTATACCATTTTACCTTCCCACTGGCAAATGAATGAGACTTCCAGTTGTTGTACATCCTTGCCAATACTTGGTACAACCAGTCATTGTAATTTTAGACATCCCAATATGTATATTGTAATATTTCATTATGATTTTGATTTTCATTTCCCTAGTGACTAATGAGATTGAGTATCTTTTCCTGTGCTTACTTGCCAGTTGTATATCTTCTTGGGTATAGCATATGTTCAAATCTTTTGCCCATTTTGGTTTCTTTAATGGGATGGCTTCCTATTACTGAGTTTTGAGAGTTCTTTATACAGTCTGGATACAAGTCCTTTACCCGATGTGTGATTTGCAAACATTTTGTCCCATTTGTGGCTTGGCTTTTCATTGTCTTAACACCGTTCCTCAAAGAGCAGATGGTCCTAATTCTAATGAAGTTCAGCTTCCCAGGCTTTTTTCTTTTATGAACCTTTCAGCTTGACTCTTTATTGGCTTGAGTACCTAGGTGCAATAAGTTGAGACACTCATATATTGGCCGCCAAACAAAAGTATAAATTTAGTCGAGTAAAGGCAATTTAGAGGTGTCAATGAACAATATATGAAAGTTGAAGACCATCTTTCAGACAAGCCTCCAGATGGTTAAAGGAGGTATAAAGAAGAAACGATAAATTAGAATATCATCATTTTTTCCATAATTATTGAAATAAGGGATCTAGGCAATGATCGTCAGTAACTGTTAGTATCATAAAAGAGAGGGACAACCAGAAATTACGTGCTCCTTTTAGAAGTATCCACCACAACCTATGAAAATCGGACAAGAATCTGATCAAGCCCCTAGAATTAACTACCAATTCACAGGAGACACAGAGAACAGAATGTGGTAAAAATGACACTTGGGCATCGAATTAGCAAAATCCATACTGAGGGTTGCTGCAGTACATACCACTCAGTGTCTTCAAGAGACAAATTTGCAAAAGGCAGAGAGGGCAGGAAGGATAGAGGGGAAACTGTAGATTCAAAAAGTCATAAAAGACATACCAACTAATTACAGCATGTAAATCTTATTTCAATCATGCTTTTAAAAAATTACGAGACAATTGGGGAAATTTGTATCCTGGCTCTATGTGTTGTGATATTAAGAAGTTGTTATATTTTGTTACATGGCGTAGTTGTATTATAATTATGTTAATTCAAAATAATCCTTTTATAGATACATAATGAAACATGTATGAATCATTTTGTAGAATGTCTGGGATTTGATTCAAAATAATAAGGGGAGGAGAGGGAATGAAGATTTAGGTGAAACAAGATTGTTCATAAGGTGTTAATAAGCTGGGTAGTGAGTGGGCAGGTGAGGTTCATTATACCTTTCTCTATACCTCTGTATATGTTTGCAATTGCTTATAATAAAAACTTAAAAAGCAGTGTTGAAATTTTAAAAAAAAGGAAGTGTATAGTGTAGATAACCAAGTTTTTCAAGGAACAGGTGGTCTCTGAGATATTTCAGGAGAAATATCTTTTGATAAGGTTATTCAGGGTCATTGTAGCCATAGTGGCATGAGAATGTAGCCCCTGTATTCAATAAGTTATGGCATATAACTCTTATATCACACTGTTCTGTTGTTTCCACTTACTAACTTGAGAGTTCTCTGTGGCAAAAATTATGTCTTATTTATCTCTAATTCCCCAGCGTCTAGCTCCACACTTGGCTTAGTAATAAATGTTGATCCTGAAAATGAATGAATAAATGAGTTAAGCAAGCAAACAAGAAATCTACATATAGGATACAAGGTTTTTTTGTTGTTTGTTTGTTTTTCCCTGAGAAAGTATTTTATCAAGGACTGAGTATATTTGTTTGGGTTCATATAATCAGTAGTTGTGGCATATTTTAAAAAACAAAAGAATATTCCAGAAAAGGATTTCCAATCCAATTGCTTTTGGAATATTTTTTGTTTGTTTTATGACAATTGCTAAATTAATGGATGAAGGAAGTCCAAAGTTAGTTCAATGTAGGACCCTTAGAGAAATTTTGTCACTCCTTGTGATGGTGGGTTTAGGACGTAAGCTCTGATTAGTTTAGATTAGCTCTTGGCCTTACTTATGGAAAAACAGATAAGAGGTTAGAATAGATGGTTTGGGGGTCCTTTCAAACTTCTGACTCTGTTCATTTCTTTTATTTCCTACAGTTTAGTGAGTGGTAGGAGCCTGATACTATACTAGCTGGTGCAATACTGCCATCTATGGAACGACAGCAGAACTTGTTATAATGTTACAATGCATGGATTTTTATACCATGCTATTTTTAAAAGTAGAAAACTTGCCATCTAAATGAATCCTTTGATACATTCCTTATTTGGTTAATAGGTGCCTCTAAAAACATATATTTTGTAGACATCCGATTTGGGTTTGCCCAAAAAAGACAAGTGTATGGAAAACGCGAATGGAAACATCTTATTAAGCTTTCTGGTTCTTTAAGTATGGGGATTTGGGATTGAGGATAATGAAATCGTAACACTTTAAGCCTAAAAGGAAGGTACCTAAAACATTATCCAGATTAGCGCTGTGGGATCAGCCCTGAATTCAGTGTTGGCTTTTGCATGAGATGAGTGTGTGGGTTATATCCACAGTAAAGCTGGGATACGGTGGAAAGAGGACAGGACTAGGGATTCAGAGGCCTCAGGGATTCTATTTCAGACTCACAGTAATGAACTTAACTCTGAGACTTGGAGTAAGTAACGTAATGTCTCCAGATCACGACTGTCTCATCTACAAGAGTAATAGACTCTCCCTATAACTTTAAAAATGTATTTGTAGTGTATATATGAATTGCTATAATTAGCTAATATCTCAGGACACGATATGTACTTAGAGCCAGATCAGTATAGCACAGGGGTCCAAGAGCATAGGCTCTGAGCTCAGTGGTGGGTTTAGGTCCCAGCAGGCTGGCCGTGTGACCTTCTCTGCCTGTTTCCTCAGCAGTGAAATAGGATAATAGTAGACCCTTACCTGATAGGGTTAGGGTTATTGTGAGGATTTGAGGTTGATATGTAATGCATTTATTTATTTATTTAGAGACAGAGTCATCCAGGCTGGAGTACAATGGGGTGTGTGATCATAGCTCCTAACAGCCTCCAACTCCTGGGCTCAAGCAATCCTCCCTCTTCAGCCTCCCGAGTAGCTCAGACTATAGGCATGTACCACCATGCATGACTAATTTTTTTATTTTTTTTAAAGATAGGGTCTTGCTATGTTGCCCAGCCTGGTCTCAAGCCCCTGGGCTCAAGCAATCCTCCCACCTTGGCCTCCTGAGTAGCTAGTACTGGAGGTGTATACCACCATGCCTGGCTAATTTTTCTTTTTCTTTTTTTTTTTTTTTTTTGAGACCCAGTTTAGCTATGTTGCCCAAGCTGGTCTGGAACTCCTGACCTCAAGTGATCCCCATGCCTCAGCCTCCCAAAGTGCTGGGATTACAGGCGTGAGCCACCACACCCAGCCTGTAATGCATTTAGAACAGAGTCTAGAACATAGAAAACATCCTGAACATATTATTATCATTGTTGTCATTAATATGTCTGCATTTCCAAAGTCTTTGTGACAGTTTCAGACATTTACCTGACTTCTTGTCTTGTCTGAGAAAGTCATTACTTTTATCTCATGATGTGCTGAGGAGTAGAAGTGTCATTCTGCCATTTTCTTAGTGTTCTCTTGGGCATGCATTTTCCTCATATTCCATTAGTAGTATCTTTGCAGGAATTCGTTTTAAGGCATTTGTTTGCTGTATTATGTTATTTAGTTAAAAACTTAAAACTGTATAATAATTTTATATTTTATAAATCCATTTAACTAGACACTTTGGTGACCACTGTTCTCAGTGACCGGGATAGCTACTCATTTTCCTGGGTATACTATTAAAGTCATTAGTGATTCTAGGAAGATCAAGAAGTACTACGAGAAAGCTGGTTTCCATAAGTGTAGCTTATATCTTAAGTACCTACCATTAGTTCACAGAACAGAATCTATATTCAGTACACAAATGTAAGTTGAAACGTGGGGTATGTGTATTTTTTCTTTTTTAGAAACAACCTCTTTGAAAGCAGGCCCATGTCTGATCTTTGTGTATCCCTTCTGAAGCATAAAAATTGTTTTTATTTAATGAAAATTACTTAGATATTAATTGATGATTCTTATAAAAGATTTCTACTTATCCCTACGTATAGTTATGTACTATATATTTGTATTAAATATGTATTTATACACACACAACTTTTGATAGATTTTTCCCTCAAGATACCTTTATATAATTATTAAATGCTTTATGATAATCTCATTTTTGGTACAGAAAGCTGTTTTCTTTGGTCTGTCAATTTATTTGCTGAAACCAAAACTATAATGGACATCGCTTTGCATGTACTTGGTCTCATATATGTTCTGTTCCACCCCTTGTAGAGTCAACATGAAAATACCGTTTGTCTTTTTTTTTGTGTGAGTTTTTGAAAAAATAGAATTATGAAGTGGGCATGATAGAACATACATTTTATTATATAAATAGCAGGATTTCTTTTCAGGAAGTTTAGTGCCATGTTTTTAAATTGTAAAATGAACATAACATTTACCCTCTTTAACAAACTTTTTGAAGTGTGCAGTTCAGTAGCATTAAGTACATTCACATTGTTGTGCAACCCTCACCTGCTTTCATCCCCATAACTTTTCATCTTGAAAAACCAGTCTACACCCATTGAACACGAACTCCCCATTATCCTCTGCCCCCATCCCCTGGGAACCCTTGTTCTTCTTTTTGTCTTTATGAGTTTGATAACTCTACAGACCTCAATTAAATAGAATCATATCGTATTTGCCCTTTTGTGCCTGGCTTATTTCACTTAGCATAATGTCCTCAAGGTTCTTCCGTGTTGTAGCATGTTTCAGAATTTCTTTCCTTTTTGAAGCTTAATATTCCATTGTGTGTATATACATCATTTTGTTTATCTGTTCAGTCACTGATGGACACGTGGGTTGCTTCCACTGGTTAGCTATTGTGTATGATGCTTCTGTGACTGTAGATCAGTGGTATTAATTTAGACAGAACTTTATAAAATACTTTTATTTTCTCTAGGTGGTTGGTTCTAGCTATTGCCATGGCACGTTTTTATATGGAGAAAGGAACACACAGAGGTTTATATAAAAGTATTCAGAAGACACTGAAATTTTTCCAGACATTTGCCTTGCTTGAGGTAAGTTTTGCATCATGCTGCTTTTTCTATTGTTGTAATATTTATTTGAACCTTTTTTTTGTTGAGCAAACTCAATCTTGTTTTGCTGATGCTATACTACTCATGGATTTGTTTAATACCAATGTTAACAGGGATTGATGTTTTATATTGATGTTTTATATTATTGACTTGTGATTCTTTTTTATTTGCATACAGATAGTCCACTGTTTAATTGGTGAGTTTTTGCTTTCATTTTGTATTTTCATTATAAATTGCCTTTAGGACAATAGCTGACTTGTTTTTCTCTTTAAGGAATTGTACCAACTTCTGTGCTTGTGACCGGGGTCCAAGTGAGTTCCAGAATCTTCATGGTGTGGCTCATTACTCACAGTATAAAACCAGTAAGTGATGTAAACACATCGTCTTCTTGAGCCTGCAGGAAAGCTTTTCATTAATCAGAATCTAAAATATTAACATTTGGGCCGGCCGCGGTGGCTCACGCCTGTAATCCTAGCACTTTGGGAGGCCGAGGTGGGTGGATTGTTTGAGCTCAGGAGTTCAAGACCAGCCTGAGCAAGAGCGGGACCCCGTCTCTACCAAAAATGGAAAGAAATTAATTGGCCAACTAAAAATATATAGAAAAAATTAGCCAGGCATGGTGGCGCATGCCTGTAGTCCCAGCTGCTTGGGAGGCCCAGGCAGAAGGAGCCCAGGAGTTTGAGGTTGCTGTGAGTTAGGCTGACGCCACGGCACTCTAGCCCAGGCAACAAAGTGAGACTCTGCCTCAAAAAAAAACAATATTAACATTTGTATATTTCAGGAAGCAGAACCATTGGGCAAAAAGGAGTTGGGTTTGAATTCAAATATTGGACATTGACTTAGTGCTTTAGTAGAATGGCTTTGGAACACAAGCAAAACCAAATATTGGTATCTTACAGCCATAATACATTCTCCTTGGATGCTTTCCAGTTTTTAAAATTAATACTCATATTCTGTCAAAAAACTAATGGAAAATTTTCTTTTCTATAGACGCTTCTTTTCCATCAAAGTTATTCTCTTTGATTATGTAATTGAAGTTGTCAGTATAAACAGTTTATTTTTCCTCATTTAGCATTGAATATTATAGTAACAGACAAAAATAAATGTAGTTGTGTATATCTGAATAACTGGAAAAGACTAAGTTAAAAACTAAAAGGAGTAAATGGATACAAAACTTGGTCTTGTACAACGTGATGACTACTGTTAATAACAATGTATTGTGGACTTGAAAATTGCTAACAGTAGATTTTAAGTGTTCTCACCCCAAATAAATAGGTATCTGTGGTAATGCATATGCTAATTAGCTTGATTTAGCCATTCCACAGGGTATACATATTTTAGAACATCATGTCGTACACCATAAATATATATAATTTTAATTTATCAATGAGAAAATAATTTTCAAAAAAGTGTTAAGGAACTTAAGGAAAAATAAACTTATTATTTATTACAGCATGACAGGAGACCTAATTATTGAATCTAATTAATGGCTTAAACCTTTTGGACAAGACAAACGCCATGTTGACTACATCAAGATACTGGGCCTTTTAAACCCATGACAAACATTTCCTAGCTCAACCCTTCTAACCTTCTCAGCAGCCTACAGGGCCTTCTGTCTATTTGAGGACAGATCTCTGGCCTCCTTTCTTGTCTCCTCCCTGCTTGGGGACTGACACCTAACCTCTTCTCTCCTCTTAGCCTCACTGGCCTGTGGTCCATGTCCTTGACTATTCTACATGTTAGCCCTCTTAACTAGTATCTTTCACTCAACTAGCTTGATCCATTTGTCCCTAACCAGTGACTGCCCTGTAGATAGCAGGATAGATAGCAATGAGCACATGCCACACAGAGAGGCAACTTTTTATTAATTGAGATTGCCCACTAGTTTAAAAACAGGAGGACAGGCTGGGCACAGTGGCTCACACCTGTAATCCTAGTACTCTGGGAGGCCGAGGCAGGAGGATCGCTTGAGGTCAGGAGTTCGAGACCAGCCTGAGCAAGAGCAAGACCCTGTCTCTACTAAAAATAGAAAAATTAGCCAGGCATGGTGGCACGTGCCTATAGTCCCAGGTACTCAGGAGGCTGAGGCTGGAGGATCGCTAGAGGCCAGGAGTTTGGGGTTGCTGTGAGCTAGGCTGACGCCATGGCACTCTACTCAGGGCAACAGAGTGAGACTCTGTCCCCCACCAAAAAACAAGAGGACAACATTAACAGAATGACAGAGAGACTGTCCCAGGCAGTGGATGAATATAGTAATCACAAAGAGTCTCAAGAATGAGGGAAAAGAAAGATAACATTAACTAGAGAGAAGAAGGTAAAGGGAAGCTAGAGAGTGGTGAATTCCAAAGCGAAAAAAGGATGCATCTGCTCCTTTTATCCTCATTGGATCTCTGGCTTAATGTGACTCTTTATTTTTCTACAACAATACAGGGTGTCCCAAAAGCCACCATACATAGGGAAAATGGGGAAATTGTAGCTAAATGTACCTTCATTTACAAAATATTCATTACAAAATTTTCTCTCTGTATGGAGACTTTTGGGACACCCTGCAGTTTCCCATTAGCACCTATTCACCACTCCTTAATTAATCCAATCAACATTTATTGGATGCATTCTATACACCTGGTGCTCTGCTAATCTCTGGATTTATAAAAATGAATAAGGCAGTCCCAGCGGTCAAGTGTACTGGCTGTTGGGAAGGGAGAGGCAGTCATACAAATGTTGAATCATGAACAGATGCTAACTGTGCACTTCTTCTGTGCCCGCCATTGTGCTGGGATATGGATGTTAATAATATAAACACATGTCTCACCTTGTGGAGCCTATAATTGAGAGAGAAGCTAAACAAGTCATTACACAAATACTTATTTAATTATATTAGTGTTAAGTGCTTTGAAACAAGAGCTCCGAATGCATTGTCGTCTACCCGGGGACTTAGTCTGATAGTCTAGGGAGTGAAGAGAGGCTTCCACGAAGAAGGGACATAGAAGTTGAAACTGACATGGACAAGACTTAGCCAGACACATTTTAATACAAATTGCCAAGTGCTGTAATATAGATATGAATAAAGTACTATGAGAACAAGGAAGTTGAGTGAAGAACTGCTCAGGGTGAGAGGAGAGATTTGGGAAAAGTTTTCCAGGGAGCATGATATTTTAGCTGGATCTGAAGAGACGAGAAAGGGTTTTCTATGGGGAGCAATTAGAGGGAATAGCATGTGTAAAGACTCAAAAGTTCAGAGCATATTCTAGAAATAACAAAGTTTAGCGTCACCGGAAGAGAGATGTAGGTAGGAGGGTTGGGTGATTGCAGATGGAGAGATTTCTGAGCTTGAATTGTAAAGAACCTTGACTATCATGCTCAGGTGTTATTAGAGTTTATCCTTGAAACTCTTATATCATAGGATTTAGCTGATTCCAGTTTGTTTTTTGTTTGTTGTCTTGTTTTCTTTTTAAGAGAAAACATCCATCTATGAGGAGAATAAAGAGAGGTTAGTCCAGATGAGAGAATATAAAGCCCTGAATTAAAACAGTGGTAATATGCCAAAGATGAGTGGGCAGATTCCAGAGTTGGTCCCTGCAGTAGAACAGGTGTGATACAATGATTAACAGAAAGCAGGATGGTCAGATTGTTCCCAATCCGGTTTCAAGGGGGTCATGTCCTGGGATGATAGAATTCTTGGCTAGAGTGAAGGTTGAGAAAGAAAAATCAGTATACATTTGACCTTTCCTTTGAATAGGACGTATTTCAGTTCCCTGTTTATAATTAATGATATAATGGTGACTGTACTAAGTTTTCTGTATTGCATTTGTCTAGCCCTAACATTCCGTTAGAATAAAAGCCAATACATAATGAAAGTGTCTTCATTTGAAAAATAAGTTTGCAGTTGAACGACACTGTGGATTTCTCTATAATTCTGCAGATCCAGAATGAGGAGAGTGTGGTGCTTTTTCTGGTGGCGTGGACTGTGACTGAGATCACTCGCTATTCCTTCTACACATTCAGTCTCCTTGACCACTTGCCGTACTTCATTAAATGGGCCAGGTGGCGATAGTCTCACGGTCCTGTGCATGCTTATTCTGTGTGTTCAGCTAACACCAGAGAATTACAATATGTGTTTCAGCCTGGTGATGCCAGAATGCTGTTGTTCCATTAGCAGCATTAGAACTTGGACTCTAAAAGCTTAATTTAATGATCGGAGATGAATCATGTTAATATAAATTTGGAGCAAAAATCAATGCAAATCAAACTAGAGGAGTATCCTTAAATAACCTCACACCTGATCATTCATTTTTCTTTGAAAGCGCACACAGCATATACATTTTTGGAATTATATTAAATAACTTGTGCCCAAAATATAATATTTTGTCTGATCGATTTAAATTATTTTAATATTCAATCTCGTATCCACCATTTCTCTTATATCTACAATGGCTTATTTTTTATTTTTCAATTTTTTTGCTTTAAGTAGCAGAGACAGACATTTTAAAAGTCACACTTCCTTGAAATTTTAGCATTTGGAATGTGGACAAAATTTATATTTCAAGGGCTCCGAATATATCTATCCTAAAGAAACAGTTTTGAAAGCCAAGGATGTCTGGTTTTTTTTTGTTTTTTTTTTTTGAAGTTTAAATTCTTTGAGTAATAGACATTTTACAAAATTTTTATAAAAGCAGAACTGCTCTTTGGAGAATAAATCATAAACCAGTATACCATTTTCCAGTCTTCTAATATTATAAATAATACTATTAACAATGCCATATCTATACTTCTGTTATTTTCAAAAACTCTGATATTTATGTTAATACATTCTAATTTTATTTGAGGGTAATCCTTATCTAGTTTCAGACTTGTTTTTGATTCCCATATATTAAAAATCTAACACTTTTTCTTAAATTACTCCTTTTTTAATACCTCATGTTTTATACATGTTTAAATATAACGATTTAGAATACATAAACAAACTAAAAAGAAAGAAAAAGCTTTTAAACTCCTTATATGCCCTCTAACATGAGGATAATCACCGTGAATTGTGTTATGCATTCTTTTAGACTTTTTTCTTTTACATTTTCTAGCCCTTTTTTAGACATCTGTGGCTTACCATTTTGCATATCATGAAATACTTTAAAATTATAATTTCAGCTTAAATATATTGTCTGTCATAAGGAGGTTATACTAGCATTTACGTGTGTTTGATTGGTTTTATTATCATACGTGAAAACATATTCACTGTTAGTGATTGGACCTTTTAAAAGGTTGACAGTTTTGAATGTCACTGGACGCTAATCCTAGAATGCATATCAGTACCCTTTTGCATGACAGTCTTCTGGATCTTTGGCATCTTTCAAAATAGTCATTCATGTCTCTTTTCATGTGCTGTGTTTACAAAATTTGTTTGAAGAAGATAATGGAATGCACATTGCACATTTTCCTTAGATCAGGCATATTAGTCGCTATTGCTTTGTCTGTCTGCCTTTCGGAATGTATTTGCATGTCTTTACTTTCTGGAAAAGTTCAAGACTCTGCCATTTCATGTTTAAATTTGCTGTTTAGGAAACAATTATCAATTGCCTTAATGTTACAGAAATCTTTCAATTATGAGATGCATGTGTTAGCATGATACATCATGCCATTTAATCATGATCATGAAATTATGTTTCATGTCAAAAGGATCTTAAAAATCCCAACCATCTAAATACACTATATTCGCCAACTGCATTAAATAACCTAAAATAATATTAGTATTTGTGTTCAAATTTTGAAGCTATTATTCTCAAATAAAACTTCATTTTAGAAATGGCTTTTTATTTACAAACAATTTCATGGTATGAATATATACTTTGATTCTATTTATGTGTTAAAAGTGTTCCTGGAAAAGTCCACAGAAGAGATAATTGTGTACTGAGTTATGTTTTCATATTGATTTTCACTTTAATTTCAAAAATGCATTTCTTTCAAAAAAATTTTAGGTGACAATTGGAATCTTCAAGGAAGCATTATGAATGTGGTCTAAAAACAGTTAAATCTCCCGTACTGACTGGGAGCATGGTGGCGTGCCTGTGATCCCAGCTGAGGCGGATCACTTGAGGCCAGCAGTTCGAGGCTGCAGTGAGCTGTGATCACGCCACTGCATTCTATCCTGGGACACAGAGCAAGAGCCTGTCTCTAAAAAAATAAAAATAAAAAACATAAATAAATCTCCTCTACTGCCCTCAGAACTTAGAGAGTTAGGTTCGTGACATGCAATCTTTTTAAAGTGCAAGTCAAGTCTCGTAAATTATGTAATTTGTTTCCATTTCATTAGAAATGTTCACTGTCTTTAAGGCTTTAAACTAGTTTATTTTAGGGATGATGGGGTTTTTTTTTCTGTTAAAGTTCAGTGCTACCAAAAAATCTTTTGAGAGCCACATAAAGTTAAAAAAAAAAAGCTTAGTCAGTTTGAATATTTTATTTGAGAAGGGAATATAAAATGTCCAGTAATGTGATTTTAAAAATTGAGGTCTAGGAAAAGATTGATTTAAATGATAACACAAATAACTACACAAGACTGGTAAGAGAGCAAGGGATATATGCAAAGCAAAGAAGGGATGAACAGGTACAGTAAGGGAATCATTCTTCTTTCTTTAACAGTTCATTTATTTTGACAAATAATGTCATCCTCCACCCCTGTATCCTTAGCATACAGGAAGAAGGTGATTTTTAAATAATCTCCAAGCTTCTTCAATACCAACAAATTTGATTTTCCTTTGCAGATATTTCTTAATGCCAACAAAATGACTAAATAAAGTACAGATTAATTTGATTTTTTTCCACCAAAATTTTCACCTTTTCTGTAGTAACTGTTACATAGTGACTGAATTGGAGAAAAATGTTTTTCTTTAATGGAGAAATGTCCTTGTCTTGGATCCTTTAGGCTCTTGCTGTTGGAAACCAGCAGAACACAGGGTGTTTACCTAACTAGGTGTAAACGATGCCTGGCCTACTATGTGTTAGAAACCTTGCCACAATTGTGACAAATGTGCACATATTTTGGGCACATATTTTGGATTTTCAAATGTGCACATATTTTGGATTTTCAATAGAACTTTCTCAGCTCTATTTTAAGCAAGCTAACTATTCCTTTAATGTGGGAATTCTGGAAGTAACTTGTCTTAATTTGTTTGTTATGAGAGCAGTTTTAGACAGTATACTCATTGTAATTACTGATGCTTTAGGTAGTGTTATTCGTTTTTTGCAATAGTAATTACTTTCAATTAGTAACCACATAGAGTTTGTCAAAAGCCTCTTAAAAGTAACTGCTTTGGTAATTTTCAAAGTTTAGATATGAAATTAGGATCGTAACTGGTCTTTTTAGAAACAGCCTTCAATCGATAAATGACTGGAGGCGTGAAAGAGGAGCAGTTATGATTCTGTGCACCAAAGAAGCACATTTACAAAAATTTTTTAGAAACTTCACCTACTTTCTTTTATGTATAAAAGCATCTCAGTACTGCAAAGTCAGTTGACTCCTTATTAAGAAGATCTTGCCATTTAAAATGGAAAATGTTATTAGAAAAAAGGATGATTAGCAGATGATTGAAGTAGAAAAATTAACCTTCTTATGCGAAGTCATTGTGAATATGTAAAGAAAGGAGACTTTTTAAGTCTCAATACGATTGTAGCAAAAGAACTGTAATGTAGAAGCCAGTAATTATTCTAGAAAAATAATTCTCTGACGTTTTTATTTCTCCAGATATAATTTTTTTATCATCTTGTATCCTGTCGGAGTTGCTGGGGAGCTTCTTACAATATATGCTGCCTTGCCCTATGTGAAGAAAACGGGAATGTTTTCAATAAGACTTCCTAACAAATACAATGTCTCTTTTGACTACTATTATTTTCTTCTTATAACCATGGCCTCATATATACCATGTAAGTACATATTTGTTAGTACTTTGATTTAGCATGTGGTAGGAAGGTTTTTGGAAAGACATCATAATAATGCCTAGATTAATAGGCAAGGAGAAATAATTAAATATAATTGCTTACAAATATATTAAAAACTTATATTTAAATCCACATTTATTTATAATTTGGAATCATTGATGAAGGAGTGAGTTAGAAGACCTTTTATTAACTATGAGAAAAAAGGTAAGTAAACTACTACACGAATGATTGCTTTCTCAAAATCATTTAAAAATAAGCTTAGTATGCTTTATTTTTTTAAAAAAAGAGAAATTATTTTAAAACATGCAGTAGCATACTATTTACAAGCATTTAGAATTGTGTATCTGAGTATAAACATCCTATCCAAGAAAATTTCAGATCATTTCTATCTATTCATTAAGTATATACTTGGAAAAATCATCGAAGAGTACTTTTAGTCTTACTTGTGTTGCTCTATGTACTTGAAAATAATAAAGCTGTGTTTCTTAAAATATTTTGAATAATTCAACCTCTTCACTAATTTCTCATCCTCTGTCGGCAGTTACAATGAATTGGTGAGACTTGACTCACTTCATTTAAGTATCAATAGTGACATATTTTTAGGTCAAATATTGAAAGTCTCTTGAGGACATATGAGGGAAAAGCAAGGTGGTTTATCCTCATTAGAATTGGAGACTGACTCATGTCAGTGGGGTAGGGGGAAAGGAAATGAGAAAAGTTTACAGAATCCGAAATTTACATTGACACGACATAAAATATTTCATCTCAAGGGGATGAGTATAGACCTTGGCCAGCCCCTTGAGGTCTCCAACTTTGACGCTTTTCCAAAATCAAAACTGATGTAGTAGTCAGAGATGTGTCTCCACCTTCATCTTCCACCATGTCAGCCTGATTTGGTACCTGGTTTCCCACCGAGCCAGTTCAGGAGCTCTACGGAGGGGACACACACACTGTTTGTTCACCCCCCTCGCTTGTCCCAATGTCTGGATAATGGGAACTTGCCTAGAGCAAAGCCAGAGATCCCAGAGGTGTCTGTCACATAGTTCCAGATCCAGGCATCGGGTTCTCCTCTTCCTCTTGCCTGCTGAGACATCCCCACAGAAACCAAGGGCCCAAAGGATCATGGTTGGAAGCTTCCAACCAGTGACTCTTTTTTTTTTTTTCACACAGAGTCTTGCTCTATTGCCCCAGGTAGAATGCAGAGGCATCATCATAGCTCACAGCAGCCTCAAACTCCTGGGCTCAAATGATACTCCTGCCTCAGCCTCCCACATAGCTGGTACTATAGGCACGTGCCACAATGCTGGGCTAATTTTTCTATTTTTAGTAGAGACAGGGTCTCACTCTTGCTCAGGCTGGTCTGAACTCATGAGCTCAAGCAATCCTTCCACCTTGGCCTCCCAAAGTACTAGGATTACAGGTGTGAGTCTTGATTATGTGTTTTTCAGGTGTTCTAGGAAACATAGATTCTGGCCTGTGCCAGTAGCAGCTTCCCAGTTCACCCAGCTGACAGCTAATGAGAGGCCACTTGGCAGAGGACCCGGCAGCCATGGGGTTGTTTTTCCGGTCCCTTATTGACATTAGTAGTAGTATCAACTAATTTTACTTTACTGATTAAATCCTTTGATAATTAAAAGTGTTAAAAGCACTTTTTGAGTACTTAGTACTCAAAAGAAGTGGTATTATTAGTATATTTCTCATTTATATTACAGATGATAGAGGTTGAGTGAGTCGCTTAACAATCACCTAGCTGGTAAATAAAGCCAGGATTTGAACTCCAGCCCATTCCGTCTACTAAACTACTCAGAATTTTATAGGAGTATTTACAATAATTGGTCAGTTAGCATGATGTATGTATGACCTGAATAAATTTAAGCCACTAGGTATAATATGATGGTTATGTTTATTAAGATGGGAAGTATCTAAATTAACAAAAAGATAAAAGCTATTGTGCATTTTTGCTCTATTTGAGTTAAACTCTACAAACAAATTTTTATCCAAAGTTTGTGTTGTGGTTAGGTTCATTGGTTTGGTTATTCCGATCATCATTTTCAGAAGTATTTTTACATTTATATTGTTTATAGCTGATGTTAATTTGTTCATCCACCAACATTTATAGTATGATTTAAAGTATTTGTTCACATTGGCTCAAAATATTCTCTAAATTTGACTGGACAGATGACCATTGGTCCAACTGACCTACATGTATATAGTTACACGTTTATATATAACAGGCTACCCTTACACCCAGACAAGATTAGCTTCTGCTCTTGGCCCTGTTTAAAGGACCTTGTTCTGGCCCTTCACTGGTCACCCCACCACATAGCCCACCACCCGCTCCTAGATCACATTCCGGAAGCCTAGGACCGTGGACGCCACCGCCCAGATGGTGTTCAACATGTACCAAGGCGTATATAGGCCTCTTCTTTGATCCATTGTCCTGAGGGCTAAGGTGTACCAGTGTATGGACTCCTGAGATCATAGGATGGCCAAGGGACAGCAGTTTGTGGGGTTTATGGATGAAGCTTAGATGTATACGCTGGAATATCCACGCACATGGGCGTAAGACCCCTCGTGGTTCCAAATACAGCCAACGGACCAGAGAGAAGGAGGCCAGGCAGCCCGGCTTCCCTCGTGTCAGGGCGTTCTGACTCTGAATTCCAGAATTCTGAATTCAAACATGGCCTCCCAGGTCATTGGGAAGGTATTTTTATCAAGGTATTTGAGTTTGCTAAAAAATAAGGAAAACAAAAACAAAACCCCAGGGCTGGGCATGGTGGCTCACGCCTGTAATCCTAGCACTCTGGGAGGCGGAGGCGGGCGGATCATTTGAGCTCAGGAGTTCGAGACCAGCCTGAGCAAGAGTGAGACCCCGTCTCTACCAAAAATAGAAAAAATTAGCCGGGCATGGTGGCGCATCCCTGTAGTCCCAGCTACTCGGGAGGCTGAGGCAGGAGGATCGCTTGAGCCCAAGAGTTTGAGGTTGCTGTGAGCTAGACTGACGCCACTGCACTCTAGCCTGGGAAACAGAATGAGACTCTGTCTCAAAACAAAACAAAACAAAACAAAACAAAAAACCCCAAAACAAAACAAAACCCCAGCAGTTTATGGCACTAAAATATTTAGGCATGGAATAGGTAGGCCTCCATTCGGACTCTTAACCTGAGCTCAGTAAATATTAGGGGGTAGCAGTAAGTGGTCTAGAATGTACTTATTCTCAAATTTCACCACATGTGACAAGTTTCAAGTGTAAATGTAAAGCAATAGCTTATCTTTCTTTGTTTTCTTCTTTTCAATGAAGTGTTTCCGCAACTCTATTTTCATATGTTACGTCAAAGAAGAAAGGTGCTTCATGGAGAGGTGATTGTAGAAAAGGATGATTAAATGATCCCTACAAACAAGGTGCTTTTTCCAGAACTACCAGGATTACTTGAGTCCAAGTTTGAATAACAAGAATAAACAACTTCATGAAATATATCATGGATTGTATGGTTTCTTAAAATATAACTGAGACACGTGGTATCTGCGAGTGTTTGTCTTCATATTGTGCCAGATCTGTTTTTTATGAGAATTCTGCAAATAGTATCAACTCCTGGGTAGGTGTTGATCATTACGAAAATAATTGGGTGTATTACCTGGGGGGAAAGCCTTTTTGTTGGTTTTACTAAATACATAGCTGTTTAAATCAATGTTTAGGAATTAGTTTAATGATTTCACATTATGATACCTGCCAGTGATATTTATGTGATATTTAGAAATGAAACTAAATGCAAAATTATAATAACTTGTTAATAATGTGTTGATATTTCTTGAACCTACAGTCTATTTTTTGAGGTTCTAAGGCAGCCTTTGTGATTAATAACAATTTTTGGAAGCATGGACATAATTTGGTAAGACTTTTGATGTAGATAAAGTAACAGCATAAAAAAAATGAAATTTTTCTAGGCCATTGAAATTGTGTGTACTGCTAAGCAAATTTATTTTTATTTGAATTAACCACTAAAGGACAACCTTTTCAACTGTAAGGATTTTAAGGGGTTAGGAATAGTGTAAGTATACTCTTAGCCCCACTGGTAAAAAAAAAAAAATGATGTCTTGTCATAATATTATACTCAGAACTGTGAGAAAGACTGCCCTATACCATGGAATAGTCTTGCAAAAATCATGTTACTCTTTGTGGTACTTAGGTAACTAAAAATTTTGGGGTATGTTCTGAAAAGAGACTCATTTTACTCTGAATTCCACTGAGTAGCAAAAATTTTTATAACAAAGCTTCTGTCCTCGTGTTTAATAAAAAGATACAACAAAGATACTTCAATACTGCTTTGATTCTTAAGTAGGTCCTTTAAAAAAATTCCCTCCTGTATTAAAGTATGCTGATTATTATATTATATTAAATATTAGAATATTAAATATGTGACTTTAAAAGAAAAGGAACATTTGCCTACTATAGATATCTATGTGTACTTTTGCCTATAAATGTTCTGTATTGTTTCATTATATGTAACATTACACTTTTCAGAATCTCTGAATTTTGTGTTACCATTTCCTTTACAAATTTTTTCATGTAGAGATTTCTAGTTCAGAATGTTTTAAATAACTTGGTTTTTTAAAGGTGCTATTTCTTTCATTACATTACACTTTAATGTTTCCTCTGCAGCTGAATGTTTTATTAAGCAATATGGAATAGGTTATTAATTCCCAAAATCCTAATGTTCTTTCTGCTCCTATACTACTTGATCAGTTTTCATCTTGAATTTTTGTATGGAAGAAATTTTCAGGGAGTTTTCCCCCTTTGGTAACATAGTATTAGAAATTCACATATTTATTTTATTAGATGCCTGTCTAATGAAAAGTATTTTAAATCATAGTCCCAAAATTTTCTGGTACTACCTTTAAGCATTTGTATAATTCTTTTTTTCCCTCAAGTTGTGAAATATCTTGAAGTAGGAATTGTGATTAACTTTAATAAAAATGAAAGCAAATTAAACCATTTGGTGACCTGTATTAATATACTCAAAACTTTAAATTTAGTTTTATCTTCAGTATCTTCTACATTCAATCAATTCTAAACTGTCATTTATGTAGAAAATAAAGTGCTAAACAGTAGTTTGACTTTAAAAAAGTATTTGGAATTCCTTTGCACTTGTTTCCTGTGACTGCATCTTTTGAATTTCTCCCGAAGTCACCATAACTTTTAATAGACAAGTCAGGGCTTGAATCAAATAGAGCTTGAATTCAGTCCTGTAGACTTTGTCATTTGAAAAACATACATCAAGAGATTTTGATGCTAGCAACTTTCAGTTGTATTTGGTGACATTCCTTTCAATGTTTTTAATTTTTCATAGCTTTATAGCTTAATATATTATATAATATGCAATTTTTAAAATATTTTTCAAGGTCTTAATTTACTATTAATACAGCAACAACCCCGATAGATAGTTAAAACTTTTTAGAAGCATGCCAAAATCAACATAAGAAAGTCATTTTCAGCGAAAGCCTTTTTTATTTGACATCTGTAGATTTTCGGAAGCATTATTTTCACATCTTTAGATTTTTAATCATCTAATTATTCTGCTGCAATCTCATGGTTTCTAGTGACATATTGCAAGTGATCTAGAATCTTGCAATCATCCTTATTTCGCCCCACAAATATTTATCCTGTATCTACCGTGTGCCAGGGATTGGGGTAGGGAATTAACATCTTCCCCCTATCTTATCTCTCTCCACCCTACACAGTAAACCTTTAGCGCAATTACTAAAGATTAGATTGGTTAGTAAATCACATTGCAAAATAATTATTTGTGCTTTGGGAAAATATAGTATGTTGGTGATCTGTTGTGACAGGTTCTTTTATGTATATATATGTATAAGAATGTCAGGACACCACTAAATAGACAACATTCTAGCTTAAAACTGTTTTACAACAAACTCAAAATCAGTTATAGATAATGAGACTGATTCAATAAGTTATCAAGGGGTCACTGAAGGAAAAATTAGTGTAAAAAGCAACATTTAAAATATTTTTCAAATGAATATGTGAAGTGTAGAGATGTTTTCCTTTCACATACATATAGATCTGGATTATACATATAATTGATAGAATGAAAAATAACAGCAACACAGTTTTATGATTTCTAGTATGAACATATTTAATAGGACTTCAAATTCAATTTGTTCATATTTTAGTCTAAATTTAAAAAATATTTAAACATTAAGCTTCATTCTAGGAGCTTAAAAGTATATCCTAAAGATTTAAAACTTTTTTTTTTAGTGTTCCTGTTAGAACTTAAAAATATTTTTGTCACTCTTTATTTTGAAATAATTTCAAACTTATGGGAAAGTTGTAAGAATAGTGGAAAGAGCTCCTCTAGAGTCTTCACTTGAATTCCCCACTTGTTAACATTTTTCCTCATTTGCTGTAGCATTCTTTCTCTTTTCAAAATATTTTGTGAACCATTTGAGAGTAAGTTGAAAACATTCTCTTCGGAATTTCTTCAGTGTATATTTCCTAAGCACAAGGACATTCTCCTACATTGCCACGGAACAGTGATCAAAATCAGGAAATAAACATTGATGCAATACCTTTATCTAATCTACATATCCTATTCCAGTCTCATTAGTGTGGATGCAAACACACACACACACACACACACACACACACACCCCTGTGTTCTGCATCATGATTCAATCCAGGTCCAGGAATTACATTTCGTTGTCATCTCTTAGTCTAGAGTGGTTCCTCGGTTTTTCTTCATCTTTCGTGATGTTGACATTTTTTTCAACAGTAAGGACAGTTTTGTAGTCAGTTCTCAATTTGGATTTGTTTGATGTTTCCTCATGATTAGACTTAATTTATGTACCTTTGGGCAGGAATATTGATTTGTTCCATTTCCTGGTGATACTGGCTTTGATGTTGTAGGGTTTTTGTTTTTCAATGTTTTGGTTGCAGAGTAGCACATAGGTATTTTAATAGTAGTAGAAATCCTTTTGTTCTAATTCATAGGAGTTTGTGAAATGAAGCATTGGAATTTTTTTTTACCTGATTAATATGTTTTTATTCTGATACATGAAGATCATTGTCTTATTAAGTGCTTAAAAAATACTAAATTCTTTATACAGGTACAATTTCCAGGCATATTATTAACTCAACTTTTATGTTGACTTTTATGCCCCTAACTATACTCTATAAAAATCTGTGATTAATTTATTTTGATTTTGCTTAAAAATTCTTAACTACAGCATTCTGTTCTACATTACTATAGGCTCTTACCATGTTTTTCTGCTTTACTAAAATAATGTATGATGCAAGATTGAGATTGCCGTAAAAATACATTTGTTTCTTGATTTATGATAATGCCTTGCCCCTTTATGTTTAGATGCAATTTGTAAAATTTGAAAATTAAATATTATTCTTAAATCCACCTAACATTTTGTGGTTTTAACTTTGAGGACGATGATGGTAGAAAAATCGTTTTCCGATCATAATTTTTATTATAAGGGTCATCTGAGAACCCGAGAGCCCTTTCTTTAGAGATTTTGCATCAACAGCTATGGGACCAAGAAATCTGCATTTTGTTAGCAAGGTGCTAGACAACTCTGGTGCAGGCAGTTCGGTTGTGCCACTAGCCTTTGAGAAACACAGCAATCGAGAAATATCAAGAACAATGGGAGGTGATTTCTTACAAATGCCAATATACCTCATAGAACTGAAAAAAAAATCAGCATTCTTATAATCATTCCTAATATGGTGTTTCGTACCAAAACAAACACCATAGTTGTAAGTTTATAAAAATGAAAAACTTGATGTTTACATAGCATGAAGTAATAAAATATTTTGTGTGTGCTTTTTAAGCAAGTAGTATTTCATAGCCATATAATTTATCTGATCATCCACTGAAGTAGTGTAAAACCTAAAAGAGAGAACCATAGTAAAATGTAGTCAGCCTTTTTTGCTGTATTGAATTTAATGACCTGATATAATGGACATCATTACAGTTAGAAACTATCAATGTGTTAAAAGATTTTTGTATGGTGGTATTGTTAATGGAATAGAACTTCTAGTGTTGTGTCTTTTTTTTTTT
>VBSM01003148.1:13157930-13199150 GCA_008086735.1 Cheirogaleus medius | reverse complement strand
TGACATATTTTATGTAGAAACTGAATTTATAGCATTAAAAATGTGTTACATCTTTTTATGGAGTTGAAATTTCATAAAGTTCAAAATTTCAGAATAGATGTTTTTGAAGTAGAGTTGATACTGTATAGTAAATAGTTAAATCTTACTATAATAATGATTGGTAGCAAATAACTGACAGGTAGCGGAAGTTGTGAGTGTAGTTAGTAAAAAGGCTTTTTAGAAACCATTATTTTGTGAAAATATTGATTATTTTACAAGTCATATATTTATAGTTATGAGGCATTTTTGGCTCTGGAAAATTCCTAATTATTTATTATGCTTATGGAGTTATTATTCGCTTTATTTGTTTTTGAAAAAAGCATTTTAAACTATTTCCATGAATTAACTTTAGATGCATGTATACATTGTAAACACGCATTCAGTTTCCCTGCTTTAAAATATGTTTTTAGTTGGGTAAACATTAAAAGATGAAAATAAGTCATGACTACATATATTTTAAAGTTTTGTGGATCTAAGACTGAGTTGTTTTACTACCAATTCTAATCTTGTAGTAAATGAAACGGATTAATTTAAAGCTATACGTATGTCCTTAGAGTTAAAGTTGGATTTATTTCTTGGCAAATATTAACGAAATAAAAAATTATAAGCAATACCTTTGGATATTATTATCATAGTCTGATGACAAGTATTTAAAAATTCTCTTTCATCAGCCACATTCAGTGGTGAAATGGTGACATATCATGCTAATAGCTGGGGCTTGGGAGTAAAACTTGCATTAGATTTGGGAAAAACTATTTCCCTTTCTTAAGCCTCAAAGTCCTCATCTATAAAAATGGGGTAAGTAATTGTCTGAGAAGCAAATGAAGTGGCCTCTATAAATAAGCAGCACAGATCTTGGCAGATACAAGCACCCAGTACAGGTTAGTTATGGTTCATGACATTGTTGCTTTTCGTGGTTTTATAACAGCTGTTGTACCAGTTGAAATTCTGAAGTCATACCAGTCTCACTTGTGTCTTGGGAAGAATTTAATATCAGTTACAGAGAATAGTTTGGGTAGAATTTTCTTATCCTGTATTTTTTCTTCTTCTTTTTTTTTTTTGGTTTTGAAAGATTGCCTACATTTAGCTATTTTTCTTATCTTGAATTAGATGTAGGAGGCTCCAGCAGTTTCATTTAGTCGCAGAGTAGTGGAGAAGAGCTTCCTGTAAATTGGTCTCCTTTAGGACGTATATGGTATCCTGCTGGCTATGGGTTTTGACAGTGAGTATTTCAAATAAGGTAGACAGTGTGGTGAGATATTTTCCAGCCAGCCGGGCCCTCTGGCGGTGCTTGCAGGAAAAAAAGAGTGGGGCTTTGATCACTGCCAGGAGTGCCAGGGATGGGAATGTGTGACTACTATTGTCCTTTTAGAGAATTCCATTGTGTCAGCATATTATTAATAATTTTTATGTATAGTATTAATTGAAGAATATAAAATTTTATAGGATTCTCAAATGAGGAGTTCCTTAATCAGAATATGATGAGATAATTTTGTTCAGAAATGCTTCATTAATCTGCCATTGTTAGGAATAAGATGATTCTTCAAAAAACTTAAGCTCAAGATAAGTCCCCATTTAAAGCAATTAGATGCAAATCTCTTGCATCCTAAATGGTACCCACAATATGGATTATAAATTATCTTCTGTCATTTCTAATCTGAAAAAAACAGATGACTAGATTAATTAGAATTGATTGAAGTCAAACGGCCCAGCTCTTGTGGTTTGCATGAGTCAAGTTCACTGGTGATAGTGGGAACATTGAAGCTCTTATTGGCTGTCCAGAAAGGACAAAATTCAAACAATACAGAATGATGCACAGTAAAATAGTGAAGTTCCTTTTCAATTCTTCCTTTGCCCCAATAATTAGGGCATTGATAACAGTTTGGTGTCTTTTTAGACCTTTATAAAATACATATTCATGCTTTCTCTTTCCCTTTACACACTCACAGAGAAACACAAAGGCACACATATGAGTAGCTGAATAAATAGAAATAATCTATACATATTTTACGATTTTGCTATTTTGCTTGCAGTATCTTGCATATTCACATTTGTATGTATGTGTATGCATTTTGTAATGTATTTTTCTCCATTGATGGACATTTTTGTTTACAATTTAAAATTATTTATAGGTACACAGAAATAAACATTTCATAATAAAATGGTGATGATAATAGTAATGTCAACATAGTATTGATCTATTCATTGAAATTTATTATTATGTACAAGGCCATGCGTTATTTATCTCATTTAAAAATAACAATGGGCCAGGCGCGGTGGCTCACACCTGTAATCCTAGCACTGTGGGAGGCCAAGGCGAGAGGATTGCTTGAGCTTAGGAGTTCGAGACCAGCCTGAGCAACAGTGAGACCCCATCTCTACTAAAAATAGAAAGAAATTAATTGGCCAACTAAAGATATATAGAAAAAATTAGCTGAGCATGGTGGCACATGCCTGTAGTCCCAGCATCTTGGGAGGCTGAGGCAGGAGGATCGCTGGAGTCCAGGAGTTTGAGGTTGCTGTGAGCTAGGCTGATGCCACAGCACTCTAGCCAGGGCAACAGAGTGAGACTCTGTCTCAAAAAAAAAAAATAATAATAATAACAATGAATTGAGGTATACACTATTATAATAAACATTTTACCAATGAAGAATCAGTCTCAGATGGTAGTAGAAATGGTCAGAAGTGGGGAAAAATGGAGAGGAGACCTCTCATTGATAACACTATTTTAAACTTTCTAGGTTTTGAACTATGTGAAAATATTACATGTTTTCTTTTTTTAAAGAGGGAGTGGTCAGTAACCAAACGCAGCAGGAAGTTCAGATGGGCAAACATGGGAAGATGCCGCTTATTTTTGCCAAAGATTAGTTCAATTATGAACTTTACCAGAACAGATCTGGCCTAGCTAGTGTCACTTGTACCACATTCTATTAACTGGGCAGACGCAGGGCCAGCCGAGACTAAAGGGAGGGGAAAGAAAGCCACCTCTTGATGGGGAAAGTGACAAATAATTTGTGACCGTCTTTAATTACAGGAAGTAAGGAAGCCTTTGCCAGAAATTAATTATAACTGAAATGCCCACTGCACAGCTCATTACAAACAAAAATTCCAGCTGAGAGAATTACAAACTTAATTTGAAGGAAGTTAAGACCATTCCTCTAAACAAAGTGGGAACCCCACCTCCCTCCTTCGACCCCCTGTAGATCAAGGAGGGGCATCAGTACCAGGCTACTTAGGCCAAGATATTTGGGAGCTTGGAAAATTCTGTTTAGTGAGTTCTTCTTTGGAATTATGTTCTTTGCTTACCTTCAGGAAAATACAATAAATGGTCACAAGCAATCTGCTACTGCATTTCCTTCAGAGCTGTGGGTAATATCCCCTACATTACCTATATGAAGATAATTAGAGAAGATTTTTTTTCAAATCCTAGTACTAGGAAATCTTTGTGGCTTGTGAAGAATTGATATGATTGTTTCTTATAATCAATGCAAAACTTACAACATATTGGATAAAGAAAATCAGAAAAATTTGCAGGTCAAATTTAATACTGTTGGAAGAAGATACGACCTACATTAATGTACATGTGAACTATGCCTGGGGGATGGTTTTCGGCTCTAGATTTTCTTCACTGTTCCATGAAGTTAATTCTTTCCATTTCTACTTTTCCAGTTTAATATGTGGTTCTTAGAAATCTTTTAAAAATCGTTTAGAAAATAAAATAATGAATGAATCGGCCAACAAAACCAAAAGTACCATGTTCATGGAGGGAGATAAACACCTTAAATTTACACCCTAAGGCCTGAAAGCAAGAGTTTGTTCATGAGAGGAGCCAGAGCAAAAGGATACTGAATCCCTAAGCATTGGAAGAAGTCTCAGCATGGTTAGGAGGGGGATTTTGGAGGTTCCTCAAATGCCTCATCTTCCCAGAACTCTTGTATATAGCTGCCCTGTTCTGCATATTGAGAATAAAAAAGAATTTCCATAATCCAATAACCAATATCTGGAGGGCCTTCAGTAGATACCACACTGAAGGGTGACGAATGTTTTCCTTCTGCTAACAAGAGTATCCACTATTAAATTTTCAATTCAGCCTTGTTCTGGAGGTCATGGCGAAGGGAATTGGTGTGTGTGTGTGTTGGGGGGGGGGTAAGTATAAGGATAGAGAAGAAAGAATTAAAACTGTTGTTATTCAAAGACGATATTGTATATGTGGAAATAGTGGAAAATTCAGAAGAATCTATAGATAAACTCAGCATTAACAAGTGAATTGAGCAGATTCACTGAATATAAGGTTGATACACAAAATCAATTATATTTTCTATATACTAACAACTACCAAATATATGTACAAATTCCTACTTACAATAGCACCTACAAATAAAGCTAACACAAGATGGGAAAAGGCTGTGCACTGAAACTACACGAATTAAGAGAGACAATAAAGGAGACCTAAATATTATGGAGAGATATGTCCAGGGATTGAGCAACTCAGTATTGTTCAGGTACTAATTCTGCCTAACTTGATCTGTAGATTAAATGCATATCCAATTGAAATCCTAGGAAGATTTAAAAAAAAAAACCATCACACAGATTCTAAAATTTATACTGAAGTGCACAGGGACAAGAATAATAAAGCTAATCCTAAAGAAATGTGAGGATTTACACCTCCGGATCTCAAGCCTTAATTTCTGCTTTAGTTTTTAAGACATTATGGTATTGTGTAAAGACAGACAAAATACATCCTGGAGCAGAACAGAGAGTTGAGAAATAGATTCTAACAGGTAAGATGGTCTTAATGGTGGCGGGCCAGTTGGGTATCTGTTAGGGAAAAACATGAACCTTGCTTCCTACTTACACCATATACAATACGAAATTTAATATGGCATGAATCAGAGACTAAATTGAAAGGTAAAATCAAACTTCTGGAAGAAAACATACGAGAACACCTTCATGACCTTGTTGTCGGGAAAGATTTCTTAAGCAGGACACAAAAAGCAACACAAAAGGAAATCAGGAAATTGGAATTCATTAAAATTAGGAATGTGTGTTTATTAACAGAGTTCTTTAGAGAATGAATAGGCAAGCCGTAGCTTGGGATAATATATTCATAGTACATGTACCCAACGAAGGATTCCAGTCTAAAATAAAGAACTATAAGCCAATGAGGAAAATATTAATATTAGAATAAGCACTTCATAGAAGAGCTTATCCAAGTGTCCAAGAAACATACGGAAACGTGCACAAAATCGTTAGTCATCAGAGCAATGCAAACTAAAACCATGAGATACAACACACCAGAGTGGCTAAAATTAAAATGATGAACAATATACTGTTTCCAAAGGTGTAGAACAACTGGAACTCTCACATACTGCTGATGGGGGAGTGAATTTGGGAAACCGCCCGTATCTGTTACAGCTTTATATATACCTACCCAGGGACCCAGCAATTTCATTCCTAGATATATACCCAAGAGAAATGATACACGTGGTCACCAGAAGATATAGGAATGCTTCTCTTTTAAAATATTTATTTAGTTAGTTTTAGAGACAGGGTGTTGCTGTGTTGCCCAGGCTGGAGTACAGTGGTGTGAGCATAGCTCACTGTAACCTCGAACTCCTGGGCTCAAGTGATCCTCCTATATCAGCCTCTGGAGTAACTAGGACTACAGGCATACACCATCAAGCCCAGCTAATTTTTTTGGTTTTTAAATTTTTTGTATAGATTGCGTCCTGCTGTGTTGCCTAGGCTGGTCTTGAACTCCTGGCCTCAAGTGATCCTCCCATCTTGGCCATACCAAAGCACCGGGATTATAGACTTGAGCCACCACGCCTGGCTTTGTACAAGAATTCTTCTAACATCATTCACATCATTATTATTTTTTTTTTTTTTTTGAGACAGAGTCTCACTCTGTTGCCCAGGCTAGAGTGCTGTAGCGTCATGATAGCTCACAGCAACCTCCAACTCCTGGGCTCAAGCGATCCTTCTGCCTCAGCCTCTCTGGTAGCTGGGACTAACAGGCATGCACCACCATACCTGGCTAATGTTTTCTCTATATATTTTTAGTTGTCCAGCTAATTTCTTTCTATTTTTTTGGTAGAGACAAGGTCTCGCTCTTGTTTAGGCTGGTCTCGAACTCCTGAGCTCAAACAATCTGCCTGCCTCGGCCTCCCAGAGTGCTAGGATTACAGGCGTGAGCTACCACACCCGGCCCATCATTCTTTATTATAGCTCCAAACTGAAGGCAAGCCCACTGTTTGTTAAGAGTAATGGATAAATAAATTTAATGAATTTTTATCAGTCAATAAGTATTAATCACTGCTATCTGCAACAATCACAATGAATCTTATACACATAATGTTGAGTGGAGGAAGCTGGTACAAAAGAGTACATTTTACATAATTCCACTTAAAAACAAGCTCAAAAATAGGCAAAACTCATTTATGGTGATTGAAATCAGAATAGTGGTGAACTCTGGCAGGGCGTTATTGGCTAAGGAGGCATAAAGTGCTAGAAATATTTCAAATCTTGATCCAGGAGCAGGTTATGTGGATATATTAGTTTTCTTCTGCAGTGTAACAAATTACCACAAACTTAGTGACTTAAGACAACACCCATTTGTTATCTCGAAGTTGTGGAGGTCAGAAGGGGCTCCCAGTGGGCTCAGCTGTTTTTTGCTTAGGGTCTCACAAGACTGAAATCAAGGTGTCAGCTGAGCTGGGCTCTTGTCTGGAGGCTCTTAGGAGAAATTCACCTCCAAGCTCATTCGGGTTTTTGATAGACTCTAGTTCCTAGTGGTGGTCGTAGGACTGAGGTCCCATTTCCTTGCAGATTGTCCATTGGAGGCTGCTCTCAGGCTCTCGAGGCCACCACATTCCTTCTCATGTGGCCCCTCCTGCGTCTGCAGACCAGCTGTGGTGTGCTGAGCCCTTCTTATGCCTCAAGTCTCTCTGACTTCTTCCCTTGCCTTCAGCTGATAGAAAGTTCTACTTTTAAGGGCTCATGAGAGCCTTCCTGAGTGATGCTGGATAATCTCCCTATCTTAAAGTCAGCTGATAAGTAACCTTAATTACATCTGCAAAGTCCCTTTTGGCACATAACATGTTCACCAATGTGACACCAGGCGGTGAGGGTCATGGGGCCCGAATTTTGCCAACCACAATAGGAATAGATCGATGTAAGAAGTCATTGAGTTGGCTAGGTGAAGTGGCTCATGCCTGTAATCCCAGCACTTTGGGAGACTGAGGGGGAGGCTTGCTTGAAGCCAGGGGTTTGAAACCAGCCTGGGCAACATAGTAAGACCACATCCCTAGAAAAAATGAAAAAGCATCCTTGAGTTGGATCCTTAAGGTATGCACATTTTACCATTTGCATATTGTATCTAAATAAAAATTGGTATGTGGACAGTTAAGATAGTGACAAGGAATCAGAGGCAGAAAGGCAATCTTGGCAAAAATAACTGAAAAAACCCCACAGGTGGGAAAATAACAGCATGCATACAGAGAGTAGCAAGGAGTTCAGCTGGAGCCAAGCCAAAGAGTATGTAAGAGACAGCAGGAAAAGTTAAAGATGGAGAGGTGGGTTTGGATCAGATTAGCTGGCATTTCATGTCAGTCCCAGAGTAGAATCGAGTGACTAGAAGCAGAGAAATATTAGAACACTATCGCAGGACTTCAGGCAACAAGCAAAGTGGGCCTGCAAAAGCACGGAGCTCTCGGGAGTAAAAGTGATCGCTGTAACAAAGATCACAGAAGTTGAAATGAAAATGACTTCACAAAATGAAAGTGGCATCCTGGTTTGTCATAGAGACTTCTAGTTGTCCACCAAATCCGTTCTCCATTGTTCTAGTAATTGAACCCTTCAGTTTTAACTTGGCACTGAGAATGAAGATATTTTCCAGTCTCTCTTCCAGCTAGGTGTGGCTGGATGACTAAGCTCTAGTCAATGGAATGTGAGTCGAAGTGACATGCCACTTCCAGGAAGCATGCTCTTAGTGGAATGTGGATGTGGTGGCAGCGATCCCTCTTGGGACATGATGGATCCTGAAACACCCCAGGAATAGTGGAGCAATGGGATAAAGGAGCATGGATCTCTAGCACCATGGAGCAGCTACAAGGCTGCTGAATACCGCTGTGCAGTCGTACACTGCATTAGCATAGTGAGCACCATTCCCATAGTCCACAATGGGAATGGAACCCAATAGAATTGTGCCGTGCACATCCTGCACAACCTTACATGGTGACCCAGAGCCACCTGCACAGGAAGGACAGCCTGAAGGAGTTAGTCTTGGGAAGCTTACACTTGAACTATTTAAACTACTATTATTTTGGATATCTGCTTTGGCTTCTGAACCTATAATACAAGTAATACAAGGTTCTAAATCACAGATAGTGACTTGGGTGTTTTGGTGTCCTTTAGCAAAGAAAGGGAAGTCAAAAGGAGTAGTGGTTAAGGGGCAAGATTATAAGATTTCCCAAGTGAATGCTAAGTACAACGCTCTATGATCAGAACTGTGGGGAATATAAAGAAAGAACAGTCCCTGCCCTCCAGGAACTTAAAATCTAGTGTGAAAAAAACACATGCATACCAGTAACTTTAGGGAATATCACCTTCATAGAATTTATAATCTAGTGAAGAAATATATATTTATACCAATAATCTTAATACACAAGAGTGAAATGAGGCTCAGGAAGGAACAATCTAGTAAGAAAAAGACATTCACACCAATAGCAGTAACATGCAGCAGGCAAGCAAGTACTGGAGGCATTTGTGATACTAAGCAGCCTCAGGTCTCCATTGTCAGTTTTCCCTTAAGATATTCTTACGTTATGAGATACAGTACTATAATAATTTTTCTATTTCAGTGCCCTTTGACATCTGGCGTCTATAGCGCAGAAGCAGTCTGCCTAGTGTGTTTTAAAGATTCTTTCTTTCCAGAAACGAGAAAGGAAAAATCAATATTTTTTTATTTGCACAAGAAAATGAAAACATACTTGGCCTCAGAGGAACAGAACATCTAATTTATTTTACGATGTTTTCTAAATAGTACTCTAGAGAAGCTTATATTTATGGATAGTATCTGAATATGACCTTTAAGATGCATTGTTTGGGTAGTTTTGTTGTTAACGTACTGTGATAGTAATAATATCCTTTAAAAGAAAATGTGGTTGAAAAAATAATGTGTATGTGTGTACTGTTTAGGTGTGAGAACCCACCCCATATTCTGCAGATCTTTTCTCAATATTCAAACCGTTCTTATCGCAGCAGAGATTTACCATTAAAACTCACAACAAATATTTATTAAGGATCTATTAGGAGAACTGCTCTATTGAGCAATGTGAAAGTGTGGTTTATGAGATAAATTCTGTGTTCTCATATAGTAAGTCACTACCCAAAAGGAGACATAGAAACATATATATAAATAACCAATACAGAGTGTTAAGTAGACTCCAAAAGGGTTGTGACTCCATAGGGGAGGGAAAGATTAATTTTTACCAGGGGAAGCTGGAAGGCTCCATTGGCATGATGGCTATTAAAAGATTAGTAACATTGTGACACGCACAGTTAGAAATGACTATGGGAATGAGGCCAGATTGGGAAGAGTGGATCGTGCAAACCGACGAAAACAAAAAGGCAAGGATAAGATAAAAACAAGGGGTGGGATGTGGAATGAGAGGCAAGGCTGAACAAGTACGTTGTATGGATTCACGTCTCTTGGGGAGGCATGGTCTTTGTTCAGCAAGCAGACAAAGGCCATCAAGGATTTCTGATCATGGTGGTGACGATCCCATCTGCGCATTGTCAGCGTGGGGAAGACAGGCGTCAAAGATGGAAGGCTGGAGGCCAGGTAGGAGGTTGCTGCGTTATTCTAGGCAAGCAGTCCAAGAGCCTAGGTTAACATAGAGTCAAAACGGATGGGTGTGGAGCTCACCTCCAAGCAGCAATAATTCAGGGATCCAGGCTGCAGGATACCCCCTTCTTTTTCTTTTTCTTTTGGTTTTTTTTTTTTTTTTTGAGACAGGGTCTCACTATGTTGCCCAGGCTGGACTCGAACTCCTAAACCCAGCGATGCTCCTGCCTCAGCCTGCAGAGTAGCTAGGATTACAGGCGTGTGCCACCACACTTGGCTATTCTTTCTATCTTATGGCTGTGCCATCTTTAACATATGGCTTCCAGGTTCAACGCTCTTTATCAAGTTAATACGCAGAAGAAACATGCAGATTTACATGCAGGCAGTTTTTATGGGCCATATGTGGAAGTGGCATTCATGGATGTTCCACTGGCAAAAGCTTAGTCACATAGCCAGAACAAATTGCAAAGAACGCTGGAACACAGGAGGGTGTAAAATGCTACATCAGAGCTGCCTCAACATTGATTACTACAATGAATTTTTTTTAATTGTTTGAATCTCTGCAAGACTTGACGTTTTCTTTATAAATTTGGAATAGCTGTTCATCTCATAGAGATATTTGCCTTTTGTCTATTGCTTTTGCTGCAATTTCTCTTCCTCTCTATTATTTCTTATAGTTATGAGCTTCCCATATCCTCTCCCCAGCAGACACATGTGCTTTGATGTACACAAGCTGTTTATATTTTTCTTTGTGATATTTCTCTCTGTAATTTGAAACCATAGAAACCCGTATATAGTAGAATCTATGTGGGGCTTTGCGTTTTATGCCATTGGTCTACGTCTTTCTTTTTTGCATCGATTCTTCTCAGTAGGTAGTTGAAAGAGATTACAGAGATGAAGAGACGATGTGTATGATGAAAAAAAGGAACCAGCCAATTAAGTTTTGCATACAGTTTTCTTCGGTTTATTTCAGTCTCCCAAATACCAGCTGAGTGTGTGTGTCTGTGTGTCTGTTTCAAGAAGGGGAGAGGTAAGGATGGACAAAAGAAGGTAGAGAAAGATTGAAGGGGTTTGGGGTAGAGCTGGTGAGCTGGTAAATTTTGGGGGGCTCATGCTGTCGAAGAACAAAATTGCAACAAATTTTGGTGAAATATCTAATTGGCTTTTATTAGCAATTCATGAGTCAGGCAGCATCTTATCTATGTAATAGAAGAAGTGCTCCCATGAGCTGGGCAGAGCAGGTGGGCTTTAGAGGCACAAAAGGGCCGAAGAAGCAGAAACAAGGAACAAAAAGCACATTGGTAATTTCAAAGTTCCATTCCTAATAGGGTTAAAGCAGAGGGGACTTTCTCATCATGCCTGCTCAGGTTGACTGGGCCCCTTCTGATTGGTTGCTGTGAATTTCCTGTTTTGTTTTGTTTTGTGTTTTTTTAAAACCGGTCCATTTTAAAGTTCAGTTTGATTACGTGACACCTAGCACAACTGTGACTTCATTCTGGCTTGGACTGGTCTGTTGGGGCCTAGTGCAGGAGCTCAGTCTAAAACAATGGTCTCATGGCCGAGCGGGGTGGCTCATGCCTATAATCCTAGCACTCTGGGAGGCCGAGGCAGGAGGATCACTTGAGCTCAGGAGTTTGAGACCAGCTTGAGCAAGAGTGAGACCCCATCTCTACTAAAAATAGAAAAAAATTAGCTGGGCGTGGTGATGGTGCGTGCCTGTAGTCCCAGCTACTCAGGAGGCTGAGACAGGAGGATCACTTGAGCCTAAGAGTTTGAGGTTGCTGTGAGCTAGGCTCATGCCACTGCACTCTAGCCCAGGCAGTAGAGCAAGACTCTGTCTCAAAATATAAAATAAAATAAAACAATGGCCTTCTATAAATTTCATTTAACAAAGCAATAATGATTCTACATTTCTGTATTGGTTTCATGGATTCCAAGCAGCTTCTGAATTGTCAGACTTGATGGAACACAACTTTGTATTTGGCTATTAATATCTGATTTAAACCAGGTTGCAAAATGAGTCATAAATGGCAATGAACTAAATTCAGTTTCTCATATTTTCCTCCAAACGAATCAGGCAGACAACCTAGAGAGGTATTAAAATTAAGGACACATACAAAAATGCTGTCAGGAAGGTAGCAATGTGGTGTTTAATAAAATAATTTCATTTTTTAGGAAGAGAGAGGATAAATAACTTTTTGAATCAACACTGTGATAATTGTGTGTCGAATTCATATGTCTTCACGCTGGAAGACAAAAAAGAAAATGACTCCAAGTGCAAAGAAATTTATAGTTCAGTTATGAGAATGAATTGAAAAGTAGAATTATAACTGCTTGAGGCTTATTTGAATTTATAATGAAGGGAATTCAGAAGTCAAGCAGTGTAGACGTGATATGCCCAATGTTGCGATCATTTCTAAGAGTCTCCAGATTTCTCAATCATATAAAAATTGTTTGCGGAACAGTTATTGGCAGTGTATGAATCCGGAATCTGGTACAGTGCAGGGAAAAAGTTCTTTGTGGAGTGAGTCCATAGAGGCATGACACAAACAAACCTTCCTCTATTTATTATAGTTCATGGTCTGGTCATCTCCTCTGCCAAAGCTTTTCTGGGAAACCGTAAGGAGGAAAATGATTTGCTGGCCTCACTTGTGACTTGACTTCATTCCTCTCCGTGGGAGATCACTTTACATTTCCTTAATTGCAGGGACAGCTTGTGTGGTTGGCAGTTGTTTGAATTGAGAAATGGACTTTAATGAACTACGGTTTCTTTTGCTCAGCTGCAATTGAAGTAGTCATGGACTAAATTAACAGCCTCGGTCAAAGTGCAGATGACAGCTGTGTCACAGAAAGGAAAGGTAAGAGTTTACTTTGTGCTACTATATTAGGATCGTGCTCTTAAAATAATGGGTTTTGCAACTTCACACTTTTGAATTATATGGCCATTTTTTTTTTTCTTACAGTACCCAAAGCCTCCTCCAATGTAATGTTATAAACCTCTGGTGTCGGGAGAAAGAAACCTGGCTGATTGCAGATAGAAATTTGTATGCATCTCGTGATTTATAATACATGGTCTTAGTTTTGTTTTCTCATTGTGACCAAACACAATAGGTCATGAACATTATTCCTAGTTAACATCTAAGGATACACATGCAGATACAGTTTAAGTCATATGGACTAACAGAATAAAAATTAGAACTATAATTCTTAATCTTTAATTTAACAAGTGGTGCAGCTTCTGATACTTCTATATACTTCACAAACATTTCTTCACGTATTTTGAAAGCACTTTCTATGAGACATTACGCAAATTAAAATTATTAGTAGTAAATTTGTTTTGTTCATTCTGAGTTCATTATCTCCCAGGGAACTGAACTTGCCCAATGCTTTTCCAGAAAACTGTTAACGATGTGCTTTAAATGTCTTCCTACTCATTTGTCATTTTGATAAATGGATTTAGATTAATGTATGGTTTTAGCTGTTTAAAAGCCACGTAGCAATCTTGTGACAGAAAATGGAAATTTTGTGACTTAAGTTTACAATGCATTCGCCTTCCCAAAGGATTGAATGAAACAAACCAGAACAAAAAAATCTAGTGAGAAAAACTACATCACAAAAGAGTCTTTGTTTTCTCTTGTGGTGACTTTTGCATCTTATTCCCAATGATAAAACATAAAGATATAGAATTTTAAATATCTCTTGCATCTAGTAGGGACCAACCAACACATTCAAGTTTGCCCCAGACTTTGCAAGTTTTAGCACCGAAAGTTCCTCTTCCTAGGAAATGCCTCAGTCCTGGGCAAACCAGGACAATTGGTCACCCTCCTTGCACATGAAGTTTGCACAGATAGGGTAGAGTTCAGGAGTGGCTTGCTTCAGGTCTCGAATAGTGTCATCTGGATTCTACCTCTTAGATCTGCTTTAGGCTAGGCTGCGTTCTCAGGCTTACAAAGTGACCACGGATGGTTTCAGCCTCCTTAGTGTAAAGAAGTCAAACTTCAAACCTATGCCCTCACTCTGTCAAAACCAGTGGAAGTGGGGAAAACATCTCTCTTCCAAAAACTCTCAAACATCACTGGATTTGGTGGGTTTATGTGCCCACTCTTGAGCCAATTGCCATGGATGGTTAGTTGGAATAACCAGATTGGTTTTGCCAATCAGGGTTCATTTCTGGAGCTGAAGGTGAAGTTTACATCACCCAAACGACATGATTGACAGCACAGTTTCCTAAAAAAGAAACTTTGATGTCATAAAAAAAGGGAGATATTAATAATATTGGCTGTAAGATAGCAATATTGCAGATTATTATGTTGCTAACAAGAACAAGTGTAGAGAAGTTTTGCTTCAACACAAGACTTAGAAAGTAGCATCAGGTCACAGTTCTTGCTATAACAATTAGGGCAAGTTGATAAATTATAAAAAATTGTATTTTTAAAAACTATGGAGAGATGATCGATGAAAGAGGACCAGACCAGTGGTTCTCAAACTATGACACGTACCAGAATCACCTGGAGGGCTGGTTGAGACAGACTGCGGGGGCCACTCTGCAGAGTTTCTGACGCAGTCGGTATGAGTTGACATTTATTTTATAAATCTAGAGTAAAGATAATAAGTCAAGTTGAGTAATGGCAAAAAGCACAAAGGAAGAGAAGACTTGTCATTTCTATTTCGGCTCTCTTCCAACAGTTCAAAAGCTGTCATTTGAAAAAACGATTTGCTTTATTTCATACGGCTCCTGTTTGAAAATCAATGACCAATAGGAAGAGCTAGAAGAAGGAAAATTTCCTTGTAATTTCTTTGGGTATTCTAGATTGTTCAACAGTGACACATTTCACCCAACCTGGCATGAATGTCCCCAGGCATATGTGTGGGTTTGTCATTCCTCCCTTTTGGAAGCGGAGTCTTTTTTTTCCACCTCTTTGTTTCTGGGCTATCCTTGTGGCTTTGACCAAAAGAATGTTCTGGAGCCTAGGTCTTCAGCAGCCCTGTGGTTTCTACCTTCATTCTTTCGGAACACTGCCCTGAGACATATAATGGAGGCAGTCTAGTGTGTTAATGGAAGAAAAAAACCCAAACTCTGAAAAATAATTTAAAGAGGTTTATTCTGAGCCAAGTGTGTGTGACCAACGGCCCAGAGCACATGATTTCAAGAGGTTCTGAGAAAATGTGCCCATGGTAGCTGGATACAGTTTGGTTTTATACATTCACAGAGACAGGAATTACACATAAGACCATTAGTCAGTATGTGGAAGGCATACATTAGCTCGGCTGGAAAATGTGGGACATCTTGAAGCAGGGACTTACAAGTGACAGGTGGGTTTTAAGATTCTTTGATTTGTAATTGGTTAAAGACATGAAGTTTTGTCTTTAAAGGTTAGGATTAGGGTTTTAACTTAAGATAAGGATGTCTGTTAATCAGAGATAAGCCACTGGACTTTTGCCAAAACTCAAGTGATCTGGCAAGTAAATTGATGGCCTGCAGATGTGGTTTGAGCTTTGTCTTGCATGGCCTTAGGCCTGCTAATGATTTAGTATCTTATTGTAACAAAGAGTAACTCCAAAAGGGAGTGGGCCTGACAAGGCGCGTTTGACCTCCCTTCGCACATGGTCAGCATCTCAGCTGTAAGGTTTTTCTGGGGTCCCTTTGGCCAAGAGGAAGTCCATTCAGTTGGGTGGGGGTTTTAAGATTTTATTTTAGTTCACAAGCGTAGAGGAGGGCGAGAGGCCATATGGCAGAGAATCAAAGCGCTCCAGCCAACAGCCAGCAACAACTGCCTATCAGACACAGGAGGCCATCTTGGATCTTCCGGGTCAGACAATCCTCCCCTTGAAAGTAGCTGCCTCATTGAACCCAGGCAAAAACCAGTGGGTGGCACTGCCTAGCCAATCCACAGAAATAAAAATCATCGTTATTTTAAGACATTCATTCTCAGTGTGGTTTGTGACTCAGCAACAGATAACTGAGACCGTGAAATTTGTGGTAAAGTTGTCCCGAAATGTTGTGACGCTCCCTGTGAGGTAATGAGCTCACCATCAATGGAAGTATTCAAGTGGGGACTGGGGGATCATTTGGGAGAAATAATGTAGAGGAAGTTTAAATATCAGAAAAGGGGAAAGACCAGATGTTCTTAAAGATTTCTTCCAATCACAAGATAATCATCTTAGGAACCTAATTATATAATGATCATTTTACGTGTGTTTGCCATTATGCACTAAATGTATACACGATTTCCCTTGTGGATGCTTTCTACTAAATGAGAGAACAAGAGTTACTTATGTGAAAATTAACAAAGAGGAACCGAGTTAAAACTAGGGTGACATAAATCATTAAATATAAATCTTAGAAGTGGAGGGAGAGGTGGAACTTGAAGATCATAAGGTTCAGTTTTTTTCCAGTACTGTTCTTCCCTCTCCAACAGCCCTGGTGGAGCACTCCGCATGAGCACTGCCAGTGAGAACACCAACCACCTGGTATCCCTCTAACTTTTGTACATTTACTCCTTGTTTTCTTTCTGAAACCACAGAGAATAACTCTAATTTTTCTATATGACATCTCTTCAAATGTCCAAAGACCTATTCCTTGAGGTTAAAGATAATCAATTTCTTTAAATACTCTTTGAGATATGATTTTGAGATACTTTTATAGTTAAGTTAGACTTCCCTGGATATGATTCAGTCTTTAAAAATCTCTAAAAAGCTGACGCATAGTGTTCCGGCAAGTGTTAACAGCTCTTATAATAGCTCTTGACCAGGGAAATAACCGAGCACGTGGAGTGGAGAACAGCCTTTATTCCTTCAGCATGCTCTACTGACTTCTGATCTTCTGAGCCCCCTCCCTTGTTCTCCTCCAGTTTTTATACCCTTGGTAGGACTCAAAAAGTGTCCAATCAGCAACAAGCTTTAACATCCAATCAGCAATAAGCTGTAACATCCAATCAGCAACAAGCTTTAACATCCAATCAGCAACAAGCTTTAACATCCAATCAGGAACAGTGGGATTCAAAAAGTACCCAATCAGGATCACACCAGCAGCGTGGCCGGAGGACGGGAGCAGGCGGCCGAGCATCAAGCGCAGGCCCAGACCGGCACACGAGGCCCGGCCCCAGCAGCACACCTGCCCACCCGCCCACCGCTGCCTCCAGCGGGCCCCACACAGCACTGGCCCGCTGGGATGCGGGGAGACGGCGAGCGGCCGCTCCCCAGTGCCCGATGGTTTTCCCCATCAATAGGACTGAAAACTACATTCTACATATGTTCTGATCAGTGATTCATAGGATGAGACTGTCAATTTCCATATTGTGGCCTCTATACCTCCATTATTGAGATATTGGGGTCCCAGTATGGGGAGATGGGAATGTCTCATTGTGGTATTGGGGTGGAGAACAGACAGAGAGGGGGACAAAAGACGTTTCTTTCCGTAACTGCCAACAGAGAGCCAGCTGTCTGTTTACTTTTTGTCATTCATTTACGAGAAACCCTGCTTTGGTGGTGATGAGCTTTCTGTCCTCTCTCTCGGCCACAGCCACTAATCTCATTAACTTCCTATAGACTCATATGGAGCCCAGGCTGTTGAAGAGCTCAGTCTTCCCTGGGTCCCCTAGTTGTCACCTCTTTGGAGTTGTCCCTGTGCTTCTGGCCAACCTGCAGCTAGTGGCGTTCGACTTAATTTCTCTGATGCACATTCTTCCTTGCCCTTTGATGAGAGTGACCAGCAAGCCTGCAGTCCCCATTTTCCTTGTCTACTCCTCTTAGCCCCAGATCCATAACTTTCAGGAAGCTGCCTAGAGGTGGAGGTGAGGGTGGAGGTAGCTATAGTGATGAGCAGTCTTTATGTCCTCGCTGCCTGACTATAGCAGGCTTTTTTCTTAATCTTTTTTTAAAAATAAACCTGCTGGATTTATTGAGTCAATGATGGATCATCACTTCCTGGAAGGTGGGAGGACAGATTTATTCTTACCTCTGAACCTCCTGATTCAAACATTTGTTCGGTGTCCTCCGCCTGGAATGCCCTTCTTGCTGGCCAAGCAAACACCTCCCCATTCTCTAAGATCCGCGTTCTGCGAAGGCTTCTTTCGCCCTAAGGGTAGGTTGGTCCTTCCCGTCGTCTTAGCTACCACTAAGTACCTTTTGGTACTTAGCTACCTAAGTACCTTAGCTAACCACTCTGTACCTTTTGCAGCTATGTCTTACTTTCCATTATACATGAGCTTCTTGAGGATTGGGATTTATTTATTTATTTATTCATTTTTTTCTAGAGATAGGGTCTTGCTCTGTTGCCCAGGTTGGAGTACAGCGACACGATCATAGCTCACTGCACCCTCGAACTCCTGGGCTCAAGTGATCCTCCCCCCTCAGCCTCCCACATAGCTGGGACTACTGGCGTGCCACCATGTCTGGCTAATTTTTTTTTTTTTTTTTTTATCTTTTATTGAGGCAGAATCTTGCTATGTATTGCCCAGGCTGGCCTCAAACTCCTGGCCTCAAGCCATCCTCCCACCTTGGCCTCCCAAAGTGTTGGGATTGCAGGCAAGTGCCACTTACTCCCAGAGCCAGGTTTTTTACTCTAAGCCAGGGAGATTTCAATTTCCCCTCGTTGCCCATATGACTATAATTTAACTCTTTTGAGGGTTTCAACCTTGGTTTCGCACAGGAGAGAACTGCATTCTATCAAAATAAGTCCTCTTCTTTTTCTCTCCCATGCACCATCTCATAGCTCTTGTTAGCAAAGTCCGTCAACATATCTAAGGGCAAGGCCAGACATCTCAGACCAAGAACCAGATGGCTTTTGAAATGCCACTTGGGAAAATTTAATAATGCCATTCTTCACCGAGATGCCTGTGCTATTTTGTAACCAAGGGGTACGAGAGTATTCAGTAACTCACTTTATTGTGTGGCGTGTATCATCCTGACTCTTCTTATTGAGCTTGCGGCCAGTGAAATCCTGTTTCCCGACACAAGTGTGTGAAATAGATAATCATTTGGAAAATGACAACCTCATTATGGGCTAAAGAAAAAAAAAGTTAACACATTTCACTGGATTCTCTTCTGAAAAAAGCATAACATTCCAATAAGATGAAATGTCAGATTGAAATGGTACAAGCAGGAATTGTGGTTGCAGGGCTGGGTCTCACGAGTTGAGGGGGAGGGAATGCAGGGGTGAGAGGGGGCGGTGGGGTTAGACAGGATATTAGCTGATCTGCAGATTAGGTCCCACAGCCCTTGCGACACTGACTAGCACAGAGGCGCCGATTCTAAACAGTCTTCGATCCAGGCTGAGGAAGTTGGGCTAGGCTATTGAGAGTTTTCGAGACAGAGAATGACATATAGATATTACTTTTGATATTAATATGGTGATCATGTGCACGATAACCGGGAGAGAGACAAGTTAAGTTTTTATAATGTGCAGCTGTTAGATACAGAAAATTCGAGTAAGCATAGAAAGAGATGCATCTGAGAGAGAAACCAAGAAGGGAAAAAGAAATCTTAGAAAATTTAAAGCAACAACGAAAAACACCCCTCACTGTGTCCCTGTGTGACCCAGTCCTATTATGTGGTCCCCAAACCCCGGGGACTGGTCCTCGGTCTGTTAGGGACTGGGCCACAAAGCTCCACTGCCTCGACCCCACCCACTCCCACCCCCTACACTGCCACCCCCATTTTTGGAAAATTGTCTTCCACGAAACTTAGGAACTGGGGCTGCAGAGCAGGAGGTGAGCGGCTACTGAGCAAAGCTTCATCTGTATTTACGGCCACTCCCCATCACTCGCATCACCGCCTGAACTCCGCCTCCCCCCTCTCCCACCCCACCATCCCGTGGAGAAATTGTCTTTTATGAAACCGGTCCCTGATGCCAAAAAGGTTGGGGACCGCTGCTTGCATAAAGAAATAAAGAAGGAATGGAAAGACAATAGTAGCCACAGTATGATTCCCAAAGTCTTGAAGATACCGTAGATCTTTCTTGTTAAGTTTCCTTTTTAGGAGTTTCATTCAAAATTGCACACAGAATTCCTAAACACTCTACTTAACCACCTCCGGCTTCCCCAGATTGTGCCCTTGTGGTGGCTACTGAGAATCTCTCATTCACGTTTCCTTTGCAGTCTTTCCGCTGCCTTTGTCCTTGCTCTAGCCTACCCACCTCCCCCGGCTCTGGACAACGACCCTTCCCTCCATGTGTAGCCCCCTGAGAAACCCTCATCTCTGTCTTACTAGAGGAAAGCCCAGGAGAGGGGTAAGGAACAAGGATGAGGGAGCAAATGCAATTTCCTGCATTTGAGTCCTAAGCTCCTCCACTTCCTTGTTCTGTGACCTTTGCCTAATTATTTAACCTCAAATTCCTCATAAACTTTATTAATAATATTACTTAATAGAGCAGAATTAAAGATCAAATTGAAATAATACAATGTCAAGTGCTTGACACCTTGGTACATAGTAAATACTCACTAACTGTTATATTCTCTTCTCTTCCGCTCTACTTTTCTTCTAAGAAATAGACCAGTACCAAGAACTTTTTCCACCCTGTTGTGTGTTATGGTTACAGTGTTGCCGACGCCTACAGGGAAGGGCTCAGTATCTTTTTTTTTTTCATTCAGAATCCAATGTCTTCTCCCTCTCCTGTTTTTCTTCTGCTGGGGTAAGTCTGACTCCTCTGGGACCCTATGGAGTAGCTTTCATACTCAGCCTGGCTCTCTGCAGCCACGTGTCACTCACAATCTCCCAGGGACTAGGATTTAATACCCTCCTGCTACACCTGATGGTTACGTCTCAGGTAAAAGGAAGTGGATTGTACCCCCATGAAATAAGCCCCTTCTGAGCGTGATTAGTCCCTAGTGGCTCTCAACTCCTTCTGCAAAACACCAAGAGATGGAGATCAGAGAGATGGCAGCCCTGCTTTTGGTCCACCCTGCCATGCCCCAAGGAAAACCAGAAATACACTCCCTACTCCAATCTTGACTAATTCTAGGCCCCCAATCACATTTGAAGAAGTCGCTTTCCTCTGCTTGCTGAGACCTTCCTTCAAGGCTTGCCGTCTCCAACTCAGAGGGAGAGGCATTCCCACCTTCTGGGACCCACACCTACCTTCATACCATTGCTCCAATCTCCATTTGGCTATTGTGATAGATAATTTTATGTGTCAACTTGGCTAAGCTCTGGTACCCAGATATTTGGCCAAACACCAGTCTAGATGTTACTGGGAAGCTGTTTTCTGCAGTAGATGGGATTCATATTTAAGTCAGTCGACTTTGAGTAAGCAGATTATCCTCTATAATGTAGGGGGGCCTCATCTAATCAGTTGAAGGCCTTATGAACAAAAGTCCAAGGTCGGGGAGGAATTCTGCCTCCAGATTGCCTTCAGACTGGAGCTGAAACATCCATCTTCCAACCTGCCGGCCTGCCCTGTAGATTTCAGACCTGCTAGTCCTACAATTGTGTGAGCCAATTCCTTAACATAAATCTCTCTTTCTTTTTACACACACACACACACCATTGCTTCTGTTTTGCTGGAGACCCTAACTAATACAATTATTAAGTCATGACTATCTTCCAGGGACCTCTTTTTCTTCCTCAGCCCTGATGAACTTCAGCAAGAACTCAGGAACTAGGAAAGTGCATAGCAAATAACTGGTCAAAGAAGACCCCAGATTTCGGAAGGAGATACTGTTTTTCCATCTTTAACCTTAGTTGGCTTTGGACTCACCTTCCCAAATTATTTTCTATTTTTTTGAGGATTTCAATTAGGAACCCATAATCCTATCTAAATTCTATCTCCCAGTTTTAAACATAGGTTTCCTACATTAGATCGAAAGAAATTAAAAGACAGTTGGGTGCGGTGGTATGTACCTATAGTTCCAGCTACTTGGGAGGCTGAGGCGGGAGGATTGCTCGAGCCCAAGAGTTCAAGACCAGCCTGGGCAACTTAGTGAGACTCCATCTCATAAGAGAAAAATAAAAAAGGAATAACAGAAATAATAATATACAATCCTTATATAAATGTTTGGGTGCACCTGTACTAGAAGAGATTGAATTGCAAGAGTTCTAGAATTCTTGATCTCTGCCCCCAATTGCTGTGACAATTGAAACTCCCCTACTTTGATTTCTCCAACAAAGTCTAGGGTGGGCTTGCTGTTGAGAACCACTGATTAGGAAATTCTTTTCTTGATTATTGAGCTCTTAAACTAGTGATGTGAAATGACATCTAATTTCTGCACGTAACAAATGAAAAAAAAGTCATCTTCTTTATCTAGTACTAAACTGTTATAACCCCAAATGAAATTTTATACAGGCATTAAACTCGATGATTTTTAAAGTCCTTTCAAGCTCTGGAAAAAAAATTTTTTATTGTTGTATTAATAAAATACACATACTTTAAAATCGATGAGCTTAATCTTTTTTAAGTGTATGGTTAAGTGGCATTAAGTACATTCATGTGATTGTACGACCATTGCTGCCACCCCTCTCCAGAACTTTTTCATCTTGCAAAACAGAAACTCTGCACCCATTAAACAATAATTCCCTACTTCCCTCTTCTCAGTCCCTGGCAACCACCATTCTACTTCCTGTCTCTATGAATTTGACTACTACACAGAGCTCGCATGAGTGGAATCATACAATATTCATCCTTTTGTGACTGGCTTATTTCACGTAGCATAATGTTCTCAGGGTCATCTATTTGTAGCATGTGTCAGAATTTCCTTCCTTTTTAAGGCCGAATCATATTTCATTATAGGGACACACCCCATTTGGTTTATCCATTTAGTCGTTAATGGACACTTGAGTTGCTTTTGCCTTTTAGCCATCGTGAATAATGCCGCCATGAACGTGGGTGTACGAATATCTCTTCAAGTTCTTGCTTTCAGTTCTTTTGGGTATATGCCCAGAAGTCAAATTCCTGGACCATGTGGTAATTTTATGTTTAATTTTTTGAGGAACTACCATACTGTTTTCCACAAAGCCTGCACCATTTTACACTCACAACAGTGCAAGGGTTCCGATTTTTCCACATCATCACCAACACTTATTATTTTCTGGTTTGTTTGTTTTTGATAATAGTCATCTTAATTGGTATGAGATGACAGCTCTGAAGTTTTAACAGGTATTTTATTTTTAATATGTTACTATGTCATAAATCACATTAGTTGAACAATGAAAGTTTGTGAAAGGAATAGTCTAAATTATTAATAACTTTTGATTCTCTAAAAACTTGTATTTAAATATTATCAATAATAGGTGCTCATCATAATAAAATTGTTAGACTTCAGACAAAGAGGCAGATACATAATATGAAATAACTCAGAATCAAATCTCCTAAAGAGTTCATATAAATGTTTTAGTTTATTTTCTTCCAGGTTTCTTTCCATTCCTGAGTTACTTTTTTTTTTTTTAATTTGAGGCTTTACAAATATACAATAAACTTTGTATTTGCCTTTTAAACTTATGAGCATGTTCCCCATTATTTCAAATAAGTGGTAGTCTAAAATTTTTAAAAGCATCATTAAATGAATGTATGCTTTGACAGAAATAGCTAGTTGTTTGTTAATGTACCTTCCCTCCAGTCCTCAATGGTAATGGAACTCTAGATTTGCAGATGTACACACGACTGTCTAGAATAAGGGTTGGCAAACTGTCTTGTGGGCCAAATCCAGCCTTTTGTCTGTTTTTGTATGGCCAGCAAGCTAAGAATGTTTTTTACATTTATTTAAAAACAAACAAAGAAGAATGTTCAGTGGAGATGTTACGTGGCCTGCAAAGCTTGAAATATTTACTCCCTAGCCTTTACAGAAAATGTTTGCTCACTCCTAATGTAGAGTAGAGATATTTCCAGCCTCTCTTGCAGCTAGCTAGGTGGGTCCATGCGCCTAGTCTCAGGCCCATGGGATATTTAGGGAAGTGATGTGTGCAGCTTCTAGGATGTATCCTAAAGGGAGAGGGTATGCTCCTTTTCTTTCCTTGTTTTGCCTACCTCTTAGAATGCAAGCATGGTGGTGAACTATGTAGGCAAGAGGAATGCCTCGGGCATGGCTGAGTGATAGGATTGAAGAAGCCTTGTCCCTAGGTGTCCTTGTCAAGCAGTCACTTTACCAGCCCCAGACCACTCACCCACAGATAGTTATGCAAGAGAGAAATAAATCTCTATTTCATTTAAACGACTGTCATCTGGAGTGTGTTACTTACAACCAAATCCAAGATGCCAGAGTTTGTATGCACCATTAGTTTACCACTATAGAAAAAAATGTCTTCAAAATATACTATTTCCCAGTGCTTTCTTACCGCTTAAATGTTTTATTTTTAAAAAGACTTTTCAAATAAAACACTCATTTAGGCCTATTTTTGCTAAGATTTAAAAAAGTTATATATCACTCTGGTGCCTACATAAGAATGCTCAAAGACATAGGAGCAAAACAGATCAGGGTATTAGGGTATTACTGGTTAGGGTATTACTGAAACTTCTTCAGCTTGTAGTCCAAGTCCTCTAAGTGATTTTTGACACAAAATCATCAAGATTCATGTTTTCCAAAGGATATTGTCCTCTGTGCCAAGAAGGGTGCTGTTGATACAGCATTTCTTAAATGTGTGTTCCACTCTTGACTCTGGAAAAGTCTTCCAAGCTGTTGGCTCCTGGTTTGCAATTTGGCTGCACATCCACAGATGATGACAGCTAGGTCACAAGCTCTGCATGGCTGAGAGCAATTGCAAGGGACGTTTCATTCTCAGAGATATTAAAATATGAGAAGCCAAAATTACTGGCAAGCAGAAAGAGAACGACGTGCACCCTCAACTACATTAGTACTTTGGTGTGTTTCCTTTCAGTCTTAAAAACATTTTTATTTATGTAGTTGCAATCGTGCTGAACCTATAATTGTGTATTCTGCGTTCTCAATTAACATGAGTGTTATTTCTTGTTGTTACTAGTTCTGTTTACTGGATAAATAATATTCCATTATGTGAATGTTCAACAACCTGCTTTATTATCTCATTGATAATTCAGCTAATGAAATTTGCAAGCCACAATTGAACTTCCAGACAATTTTATTTTAATGAGAGTCAAGTAAGGACAACAGAATCAGCTACATAGGCTTTTAAAGCTTTCCCCCCCCTAAAATAAAGTCCTTAAAATCTCTAATAACAATTGAGATATTTAACCTAAGCCATTAAAATTTTTACAACACAGAGAAGACTTTCTTAGCCTTATCAAATACTAGCTCATGCTGCATGATCACAGAAGCGTGCACAAAACTCCCATTTTCAGAGTAAGAATGCATTTTGCCCTGAAAAACACTTTATCAAAATGCCTCCTAAGAGAGGACCTTAAATTGGAACAGTTTAGGTTTTAAGAAAGACCCAAAGAATGAAAACGCATTAAAAGCAAGATGAAAAACTCAGGTCAGGTTAGGTTATCTTCTCACAGGAAAAGCTAGTGAAAGAAATAAGTGATGTGATTTGATAGCATGTCAATGGCTTTCTGAAGATGGAAAGAAAGAAGGAAAGAAAGAGAAAAAGTAATGCTGTGTAAAAGGAATGATAATCATAGTCACAGGGGAGTAATGTCTATTTTATTTCAGGACAATTATTTTGATGTTCCCTTTGATATAGACTTCGGGCTTATTAAAATGCTGAAACAGCCTACACAAGAGATTATCACTTGCACAATTAAGGATTATGCCTCCTGAAAAGATTTTCATGTTTGAAAAGCACAGCAGCAAGTATTGACAGCAGGAAAAAAAGGGAAAAGCAGCCTTTAAATAGAGCAGGAAGTTCATTGCTGGTTGTTGTGAATTTTGACAGAAGCAACCTGTGGGGACTACCTAGAGCTCCAAGTTGGAGTATTATCCTTGATTTTATGAGTAAGAGACAAAAGCTGAGAGCACTTATAAGAAAACCCTTTATTTTTGGTTGGTCATGGATATAAAGAAATGAAAACTACAGTGCAAGATAAAAAGAGCAAGTGCTTTGGAGAGAGGAGTTCCACTATGTATCCAATGTCAAGGTAATATTTGTCTTTGACAATCACTTGTTAAATAATTTTAGAATAGTGACATTGGACTTTAGAAAGAAAGAAATGGAGAGAAAAATACAAATGAGAAAGGAATGATACAAAGGAAATATTCTGGTGTTGTTATAATCTTGAATAAGCAAACATCGGCTGTGTTTGGTTTTAAAAATTAATAACATACCCACTGAATGGGAAAATATTTGTAAATCATATCTCTGATTAGGGACTTGTATTCAGAATATACAAAGAATTCTTATAACTTAACAGAAAGAAAAGTAACTCAATTTTTAAAATGTGCAGAGAATTTGAATAGACATTTCTCAAAAAAAAAAAAGATATACAAATGGCCAATAACCACATGAAAAAAATTTTCAATATCATTGTGATTAGGGAAATGCAAATCAAAACCACAATGGGACACCAGTTCACACCCACTACGATGACTATAATTTTAAAAAAATGGACAGTAACAAGTGCTGGCAAAGATGTCTAAAAATTGGACACCTCATATGTTGTTGGTGGAGTTGTACAATGGTGCAGCTACTTTGGAAAACAGTTTGGCAGTTTCTCAAAATGTTAAACAGAAAGTTACCATATGACCCAGCAATTCAAATCCTAGGTGTATACCTAAGAGAAATGAACACTATGTCACACAAAAACTTGCATACAAACGTTCATAGCAGCATTATACATAATAGCCAAAAAGCAGAAACACCCCAAATGTCCATCAATAGATGAATGGATAATGAAAAGGAGGTATATGTACAGAATGAAATATTACTGGGCCCTAAAAAAGAATGAAATATTGATCCATGCTACAACATGGATGAACTTTGAAAACATTATGCTAAGCAAGAGAAGCCAGTCACAAAGATCAAATATTGTATGATTCCATTTATGTGAAATGTCCAGAATAGGTAAATTCATAGAGACATACAGTATTCATAGATTAGTGGTTGCCAGGGGCTGGGGGAGGAGGGAATGAAAGACAACTGCTAATGATTATGGGTTATTTTAGGGTGATGAAATGTTGTAAAATTAGTGGTGTTGCTTGAACAACTCTGTGAATGTACTCAAAACCTGGAATTGTATACTTTGTAAGTGTGAGTTTTATGAACTATGAGTTATATCTCAAGAGAGCTATTATAAAAATTGATAACCATTACATTTAGACTATAAACACAAAACTTCTAAAGGATCAGTACAGATTTGGGTTTCTAGATTTATATATTATCTTTTCTTTCTCTTTTAATATTGAAATAACTAAACTACCTTTTTCTACTTGGCTAAATCGTGAAAGTAAATTGAAGTGATAATCATTCTTCCATTTGACCAAACCAATCTTGGTTTTGCTCTTATTCATTTATTTATTTCCCATTTCATGACAAATCAGGAAGAGAAATGGAATTTTTAATTATTTGTTGAGATAAAGAACACATATTTACTATTTCTCAATTTTAAGTACTATCATTCTTTGTGTGCTCTGATAAAAGTGAAATCTTCTTATTTTACCCCAGAAGATACCATCAAACAAAAGTGGTTTATTCTCCTTGAATATATTCTCCTTGATGAGGGCTGATTGGTGGGGAGAGCATCTCTAATCCTGCTATTTTTATAGAACTTTTTCCAAATATAACCTTGATTTTCTATTCATGTGTATATTTTTATATGCCACATAATTTCAATTATATATCTTACTTCAATTAACATTGTATCCGGAATGCTCTTGCTTGTGTGGGCACAGTGCCAGGATCATTGTGTCATTGTGATAAGCACCCTCTTTCCCCCTGTCACCAAGATGTCCCCCTGTCACCAAGATGTCTAATCCTGGGACCTGGGAGTATGTTACCTTGCGGCAAAAGAGACTTTGCAGATGTGGTCAGACTGAGCATTTTAAGCTGGGGAAATTATCCTAGATTATCCAAATGGGCCGACATAATTACAAGGGTCCTTAAGGACAAAAGGGGGTGGGAGAATCTGTAGAGATGTGACAATGGAAGCAGAGGTCAAACTGAGGCCGCAACCAAGAGCTGAGGAATACCGGCTGCATCTGAAAACAGGAAAAGGCGAGGAAACAGATTGATTGTCTCTTAGAGCTTCTAGAAGGAACAAAGCCCTACCCATCTGTTTTAGGCTTCTGATCTCCAGAACTGAAGACCATAAATTTGTGTTGTTTCCAGCCATGCATTTGTGCTAACTTGTTACAATAGCAATAGAAAGCAAATACAATCAGCATTTTACATTGTTGCCTGTTGCTGTCATAAGGGGCCATTATTTCCCAACCATTTCTTTGTTTGGAAAGAGGGAACATTCTGAAACAGCAGGTGAGTGGATGCAGCCAGGCCTGCTTGTAGAGGTTTGGTCCAGCTCGCATGATGTCAGTCATCAGGGTGTCCTGGGGGCGTGTCCACTGACACCACCATCATGTTCTCTCCATTGGATATTAACATTGGACAGTACTACAGAGAACTTTGCCCTCTACTGCAAAAAGTCTGCATTGTCATCTTAGGTATCCTAACTCAGGTAACATGCAAATGGACAGCCAGGAGCCCTGGGTACAGAAACCATATTTTCTGAGTCAAAAATTGGGGAAGAGAATATTTGAAATCCAGATACTTGGGAAATCTGGGACCTATTGTTGTCATACATGTGGTTCAGCGAGTGATAGTTTATAATCACCTTATTTGGTAGATAATAATGTATGCATTGCAGAGGGCAGAGCTCCTTGTGTTATCTTCTTGAGGAATTATCATGAAAACAATGCCAAACAATTTATTGTTGAAACATCGGAAGTTTCCACGTTGTTTCTCGAAGTTAGCCTGAATCCTAACAGATGGATGCACAGTGGCGGCTGCAATGGATGGCTGTGGAGAGTGACTTGTAAACAAAAGCGGAGAACAGTGATTAAGTTCCCAACTGTGGAAAGCCCAGAGCTTCCTCACATCCAGATTTTACTAGGAGGAAAAAAAAAAAAAAATCATGGGACTAATGTTCCATGAAATTCTTTAAACCTATGGGCAGATAGGCTAGGTTAGGCTAAATGAGCTATAAACTGTGATGATAGAGCACTCATGGCCCAATTAAATTGACTTAATCTGACACATATGTGGTGATGTGGATCATTGTTAATATGCTGCACGGTGATTAGTAAAAATGGCTATTCGTTCACATGACTGAATGGAATTGGTGTCATTTGCACAAAGAGCCATTTTTCAACTGTTGGTTTCCTTTTTTCATTTTCTGAACTCTCCAGTGTCTACAATCAGAATCAGATCACTCACTGTTCCATCTCATTCCTTGCTCCCTTTACTGTCCAAATCATCAGACAAACCCACTCCGAGAGGCGTGGTCCTGAGTTCCCCCAACATTTTCCCTGGACTCTCACTCAAGGGCTGAAGTTCCTCATGCTGTGTCCTGTCCCAGGATGCTGGGCAGTGAAACTTGGTGCCAAGAGGCTTTGATTTGCTCTCTGCATGCCCAGGTGGGTAGAGAGGGTCAGAGGACCCTGACGCTAAAGGACAGAAGAGTGCTGTGAAAACTGATGATGTGAATTGGGTTATTCTTGTCATACACAACTAAATCAGAGTCAAAAGATGAGCAGGTAAAAAAGCACTCAGGGCACATAGCACCAGCTTCAAGAATTATCCACAAGCTCAGCTGCTGAAACCACCTGCTGTAACCCCTTACACCAGTTTTACCTAGTAGCTGCTGAAATGACTTGCCATGACTCTAAGACGAGTTTTACCTACCGCTATCACTCACCAATCAGAGCTTGCCAGCTCCCAGAAGTTTCCCTGGTGCCAACGAGCTTTCTCTCAAAATACGAAGTAACATCTGTCTTTCTCATAAAACCCTTCTCTTTGTTCTTCAGATGTACCGAAGACCACTCTGGCCTGTGTGTAAGCCTCGAGTTGCAATTCTGTTTTCCCAAATAAAATATTTTGCTTAGAGATACATCTCTATATTTTTATTTGACTTTGACAAGGCACTGTAAAATTTTTCTCTGAAGAGCAATCAGCCTCAGGAACAGGAAATAAAAGGACGCATTGTCTCTAGAGAAGTGAAAAACAAAATTAAAACTGATCATCATCACCATGGAAGAGCAATTTAAAACAAAGTTATTGATAAAATATCTTGCCCCTCCACTTTTTTAAACAATTGTGGTATAAACAATTGTGGTTTCTTTTTGAGTTTCAGTGCTATAAATGAATACCTCAAATATGCAAATTTTAACTTATTTTTTAATATGCACTGAGGTCTACGTAGAAGTGCATTTGGAGAATGTCCCGTTGTATAATTGCACATAGACTGAGACACATGCAGACTCAGCTACACAATGTTTGTTTTGAGAGTAAGTTTGTCATGGTTTAGAATTTTGGGAGCTTACTTCAGGTACAGTTTAGGCCTCCAAATCCTGTGATACTACATATTCTTGTCTCTGAACAGTGGATTAGAAATAAAGAATGCTAGCACAGTGACTGTAAAGGCAAGGAAACAGAAATTGAATTGCTTGAGTCTGTCATTCTATGTGACCACTTGAGATTTAATTTTGTTTAAGATTTCTTGACTGTGGGATTTTGTTGAAGGGCTCTTGACTGTGGGCACATTTGAAAGCAGCTAGAGTCTATCCTGAAGAAACTAATACTAAACTGTCTAGTATTGCAATTTCTGGAATTTATTGTGAAAGGAAATTTTAAAAAATCTCTGTCCAACTTATCTTTGTCTTTAAGACTTCTCCTAACTATTTGTGTATCTGTTGCTTTATGTGAAACAAACTTTTAAAAACAAAAATGAATAAAGTCTGCTTTGATCACCTGTGAGCATAGACTGAGAGACTTACTCATCTACTGCTTGAATGTGCAGACAAAACCAATATTGATGAAGTCATCTCAATTTTAAAATGGAACATGTTGTTTGTTCACTACTGAGATTGAACAGTATGTAAATATATTTCCCCCATTTTCAAGATAAAAACAGAAATCCAATTAAAAAGGATTAATTCATTATATTTTTCCTCGTTTCTATTATGATATTTAGTTTAATTTTTATTGTCAATGTTTTTCTGGCATAATCACCTAAAGAGATTTAAAAGAAATTTTTCACTGTATGTTTTTCTGGTCATTATTATGATTTATTTCATTACATGTCTGTTACTGAAAATAGTTTTGGCACATAGAAGGTGTGTTAGAAAAATGGCATGCTCTTGGTGTCGAATATGCTAGGTATGCCCCTTCTAAACACTGGCTAGGTTGGGTCTGCCAGTGTCTGAGAGTTTAGTGACAAAGTGACAAGAGGAAGAACAAGTATTATAGAGAAGAGAAAACTTGAAGAGGATCAGTGGTCACCCTGCCATCCTCAGAGCCCTCACTTTGTCGAGGAAGCGCCTGCCTACGTGAATCAGGAAGGTCCAACTTGATTTAGGGAGCAAGTTCGAGAAGACCATGCTTTCTCCCATTTGTTGGCCACCATATATCACTCTTTTAATTAGAAAGAAAACTTTTAATTCCACATTTAGAACTATAAGGTATAAAAATACAGACCTTTCATTCTTTCAACCAACATTTTAGACTGCTCAATATACGGTGGTGAATGTCTTTAACAGACACTCTCAAGATTTTGTATTTCTTCCTGTGCTACTTTTACAAAGTTGTATTTTTAAAGGAATTTGTCCCTTTCTAGGGAATTTCACAAATGTATTGATAAAAAGTTTTTCATATTGGCTCCTTAGGAATTCTTTAATGTCACAGGATCCAGAATGATGTTCTTTTATTCATTTGTGATATTGGTTTTAAGTGTTTTTTCTCCTTCTTTTCTGTCTAAGGATTATTGGTTTTACTAATTCTTCAAAAAACCAACTTTGGTTTGTTGTTTATTGATTTTTCTCATCATTTTTTTCTATTTCATGAGTTTCTTCTTTTCTCTATTATTTCCCTTCTTTAGTTTCTTTGAGATTATTTTGAGGTGAGAGTTTAGATCATTGACTTTGAATATTCTATTCCTAATATATGCATTTAGGGCTATGTAACTTTTCCTGTAAACACCGCTTTAGTTGTAGACCACCAATTTTGATATATCATATTTTTTATTATCATTGAGTTCAAACATTTTCTAATTTCCATTGTAATTTCTTCTTTGACCCGTGGCGCACTAAGAAATATATTATACCATTTTCAGTTATTTGAGGGATTTCCTAGTTGCTTTATTCTTATTGAATTCTGGTTTCATTTCTTTGTGACCCACTTCCATAGGCACACGCCAGGTTTTTTTGAAGGTAAAGTGCCATATTTTTTTTATAATATACTTTCTAACCATTTAACATGTATAGCACTCTGCTATTGTTTTTATTAGATTGATATCTTTTTTTTTTTTTTTGATGTGTCACTGATGAAATTTTTGGGCATCATGCCCTAGTACTATTTTCCCCCATAAACTCTGTGGTTTTTATAGGGCGATTTTGAATAGCACAGTGATTTTTATTAATAGTAACACTCCCGTTGCGTCATAGCAGAACTGACTGTATTTAGAGAGAGGTTGAAGCTTAGTGGATTGTGCTAACGAATGGACCATACATTCCAAAGAGGACAGTGGAAGGGTTTTTAGGAGATAAAAGGGAGTCAAGAGGAAGGACAAAAGAGGCATGTGCAGAACTGTGGGGTTATTGGAACGCAAGATGTAAGTGTGACCCGGTAGCCTGGGGCTGCTTGTGGGCTGCGCAAGAGATGAAGGGTAGAATGGGATGAACACTGTGGTCTCAAGGCCACCAGTGGGGGCCAGGCTGTGGGTGCTGGGGTGACATTCTGGGCCCTTTGTTATTTCTGCAAAAGGAAGCAAGGAAGTGAAGAGTTGTGGGGGTCGCGGCAGGTGGGTTTTTTTCTGAGGACGATGGTCTATATGAGAGAGTTAACACTTCAGTGTGAATAATTTGAAGATAAAAATGAGTGACGTCTGTTTGGACAGAGACGGGGACTTAAAAGTAGGACAAGACTATGCCTGGAAATCTCGAGGGGGGTGGAAGAACTTAGGCCAGTGCAAGAGGGAGAGACGAAAAAAGGGGGAAGTTGGGGACAGTCATAAATCAAAACAATTTCTCGGTCTTCACGGTTCTGCCCTGGTTTATTGTCGCCACCTGAGCAGGAATTGCATTGGGGACTTGGTATTACTTCTGTCAAAACTGTCAGGTCCTCTGTGAAATGGTTTGAGAAGGGAAGAAGATAACTCTTTGGATAGAAAACATCCTTATTATATTTTTAAAATAAATTTAATCTTCTCCCGCAAAAAAGAAAAAAAGTGAGTCAAGTGTTAAAAAGTAAAGGAAGGAAAAAAAAAAATCTCTTTCTCCACCAAGGTCTCTTACTACCTCCAGTATTTTAGTGTATTTCCTTTGGATATTTTCTGTGTTTTGTTCTTTAATGTGGGTGGACCACAGACTAAATACAAGATGGCATATACTCATTATTTTTTAAAAAGATGCTTTCTGGCTTTAAAAATCTGCCTTTCAACATAAAAATCAGGAAGTATAGAAAAGTACCAAAGAAAATAAAGATTGCTAAGAATTCCATCACCCAGGGTTTTAGGTGTTTTCTTGAAGATGCTTTTATTTACGGTTTAATATCGTAATATCCCATGCATGGCAGTTTTAAAGCATCGTTATCACAGATCTATTCGCAGGTTCTACATCAGTGTTTCTCAAATTGTGGTCAGTGGATCCTCCACATCAGAAACACCTTGAGCTTGTTGAGATGCTTATTCTAGGGCTCCCCCCTGACACCCATGGGGTCAAAGTCTCCGGGCTGGGCCTTGCAGCTGGCATTTTTATAACCTTCTCAGCTGTTTTCTACAATACAGTTTGAAAACATGATCTCAGTGGAAGACAATCTGAAAGAGAACTTAAGTACAGACATCTGGCTTTATTAGCCTTTTCCAGTGAAAATAATGGAATCACTGAGGTCATTTAAAAAGTGATCAAATTAAAATTTTTTCAACCATGGTGTGCCAGGTATTTTAATTATGGACCCAAAATTTCCCCAGGACTCAGAGTACAAATGTAGTGACATTAAAGATCTTATTTCTGCTGTCTGAAGGTGTGAATCGTGTATAAAATAAAATTTAAAAAAATAAATAAAGATCTTATTTCACTAACGGGTACCCCTAAATGGCGTTATATAATCTGGTCTCTCTCCAAACCTTCCCAACCTGTTCTGGGAGTCTGTGTTGGCATCTCCTTTGTGCTTTCTGGAAGCACTCGACAGGGGCACTTCACGAGTTCTGCTGATATTTCTCTACTTGCCATCTCTCTTCCCCTCTAGATCAGCTGGTACCTGCATCTCCCTCCTTCGATCCCGTGGGCACCCACGGTATTATACAAAGAAATTAAAGAGTTCTTATATTGCAACCTAATTAGTAGGGATCATGTACTATTATGTAGTAAAATGCTAATTCAGGGTTTTAAAATAAAGGATTACACTTTCACAAACTAGATTTAAATACAGTTATTAAGTCTGATATTAAGGGAGAGTCATTGTAGTTGAGCGTATGTTCTGGTACTTAAAGGATTTTCCTTTTCTTTTCAACAACAAAAAATAATGTGCTTGGCTATTCTTTTATATTTAATTGTGTTGTTTTATTTATATGGGTTTATCGAGAACAGCATATTCACTGATTTTTGTTAACAAATAATTACTGGGGGGCTTCCTCTGTGCAGTCCCTTGAAGCACTGGAGAGACCCCCACAACAGGCATGGAAAAGCAGACCAGTGGTGGAAGAGGCATTAAGCAAATCAGCACATAAGCAACCTTTAGTAACATGCGTGGTCAGAGAGAAAAATGCAGGGTGCGATGTATAATAGGAACTTTGTCCTAGAATTGTGGGTTTGGGAAGTTCTGGAAATTTCCTCAGGCTGAGGCAGTAAAGGATGAATTAGAGTTAGTATCGAATAGGGTGGAAGAAAAACTATTTCAGGCAGAGGAAATGGAATGTGCAAAGCATCGGGAAAGAGGAAAGAGCTTAGAGCATTTGAACAAAAAGAAGCCGAGGGTGGCTACAGCCAAGTGCAGGGGCAGACCATGCAGCTTTTGTTGAGGATTTAGGATGTTTTCCTAAGAAGAATGGGAAGCCTTTAAAAGACTTGGGGCAGGGTGGTGCCACAATCGGATATGTGGTTTGAGATCATTCTGGATGCTCTGTGGAACATGGAATAGGCAGTGGAGGTGGTGGCCCTGGGAAGGTCATTAGGAGGCTACTTGTATTAAGTCAGAGTTCTGCTGAGAAACAGACCAATAGAATGTATATATCCGTGTGTGTGTGTGTGTGTGTGTGTGTAGATAGAGACATTTATAATAAGAAATTGGCTCATGTGACTATTATAGAGGCTGACAAGTCCCCAGATCTGAAGCCAGCACATTGGAGACCCAGAGGGGCTGGTGGTGTAGTTCCCGTCTGAGTCCAAAGGCCTGAGAACCAGGAAAACCAGTGGCGTGAGTTCCAGTCCAAAGGCCGGTGGGCTTGACATCCAGGAAGAGCTGATATTTCAGTTTGACTCTGAAGGCAAGAAATGACCAATGTCCCAGCTCCGGCATTCAGGGAGAAGGGATTCTCTCTTACTCACAGGAGGGTCCCACCTTTCCATTCTGTTCAGACCTTCAACTGATTGGACGAGGCCTGCCCACATCAGGGAGGGCAACTGCTTTAGTCAGTCCACCTATCTAAATGCTAATCTCACCCAGCAACACCCTCACAGACACACCCGGAGTCATGTGTGACCAAATATCTGGGCACCCTGTGGCCCAGTCAAGTTGGCATATAAAACTAACCATCATACTACTGCTATTAGTACTACTGCTGGGAACAGAGGGTGAAGGCCAACAGTAGGGTGGTGATGAGGAGCAGTCAACAAATAAGTAAGAGGCAGAATGGAGAGACTAGATCAAGGTCCCAGCAGAGTAGGTGTCTGGTGACAGCTACTCTCTGCTTCCGAGATGGTGCCCTTCGCTGCATCCTCCAGAGGGGACAAATGCTGAGTCCTCACATGGTGGGAGAGATGGAAGGGCCAGGTGGCTCTCTGAAACCTCTTTCATAAGAGCATTAATCCCATTCACAAGGCCAGAGCCCTCACAACTTAATCACGTTCCCAAAAGCCTCCACTTCTCATGCCACCATCTCAGGGTTGAAGTTCCAACATATAAACTTAGGGAGAACACATACATTCAAACCATGGCACATAGAGGGGATATAGATGTCTACAGTATAATTTTGCCCTTAAAGGACCTACCTCCAGTGGGGCAGGACAGACATGCATGTACGTAATATAAGACGAGGAACCAAGAGAGGGCGTGAGCTGGATGTGCACCAAATATGGAAGCAGCTGACTCCTGCATTCCAAATTGAAAAATTGGGTTTATGGTGTGGTCTTGGCAGGGCTAGGAGCAAAAGAACTGGCCAGATGGAAGGGGTTCTTTGAAATCACCTTAGTGACTGTAGATTAAGCGATTTGCTGACAAAATTTCCAATTTAGTACTAAAAATGAGGGTTTTTATGATTGAAAAATTTTACGAGTAAAATTAGAAGCCATCAAAAGCAACATTTAGATCCAAATGACTTCACTTAACCAAGGGCCTGAATGGCTTCGTGGATCACAGTTGCTAATGTGAATTGCACTCAGAGGTAAGTCATGAGCCAGAACAGACTGGGGCCCAGTTGTTTCATGCATCGAGCCAGCACCTCTACGTGAACAAGCTGCTGCACTCCGAACCTCCTGACCCTTGGAGCTGTTTTCCAAGGTAGCTGCGAGCAGAGAGAATTCGATCTTGGCAGCGGATAACTCAATGGTATTATGGATTCAAGGTAAAAGACGTCTTACAGTCAAATAAGCTTGGGAAACACTGAGTAACAACAAAGTTAAACAAGATTCTCTATTGCAGGACTTCTCCAAGATTTTGACACACTAATATGAATTGTGAATTTACGAGAATATTTCCCATGTTTTTTTATCCAGTGAGCCCTTTTTCGTAGAGCACATTGTAAGGGTTATGTTCTGCAAAATACACTTTGGGAAACGTTTGAGTAGACCAATTGTTGAATATAGGTTGTTATTATATTGAAATATAGTAACCAAACTATTAAAATATATTTGCAATTTAGCAATATAGACGCTTTTTTATTAATGTCTTAACATAAGATGTAGCAATAAGTCTTGGAGCAGAGCAACTGAATTCAAAGTAATCACTAGTGTTTAAGTGATGTTTTGAGATATTTGCAAACTGTTGTGACAAGAAAATAGATGTGATCTCAATTGGTCACCAAGTCACAGGTATTGTTAATACTATTGTAGTTTGCTACCAACATTTATAACTGAAGCCAATGCTAGCTTTCAGTTAAAGGATAGCAAAAAGGAAGATGCAATTCTTTTTCTCCATGCAAGTTTCATGAAGGCCTTGTTATGAGCTATTATTTTAAAAGTTTCCAGAAACTTCTCATCCAGGTGGAGACCAAAAATAACCTTTAAAGGTAATTTTTTTAAAAATTATTTTTTATTCTTTAAAGGATCACTTGGTTGGCCTCTGTCTACCCAGACACGTAGGTGCCTAATTGCTCTATGGAATGGATCACACGGTACCTTTTCTTGTTTGATAAAATCTCTGCTCTGTAGGTATTGGGGTGGAGGTGGGTGGAGAAGGAGGAACAACCTCACACAGGGCTCAGGGAACTTCCAGGAAGCAACTTCCTTGAATTCTTTTTGAATTCAAGGGAGATGTGTTTACAAACACAGGTTCTGGAGCCAGACTTTCTAGGTTCAAATCCCCCATGCCAGTTTTAGCTGTGCTACTTTCCCTTTCAAGATCTCTGTTCCTTCATCAGAAAAAATGGGGCAAAAATTATTATGTACCTCATAGAGTTTCTATGAGGATGAAATGAACAAAGTACTTCGAACTGACTCTTAAGTGTTAGCTGTAATTACTGTTTCTGTGATTAGAGGAGTCCTTTGAGGACTGCAGTGGTGCTGATGGATGTCTGCCTGGCTTGCAAAGACACCAGGAATTTCCAAGATGGAACTCACACCAGGAAGGGAGTGTCTGGACGCGTGGCCACGAATCAACATAGGACCTTGCTTGTTGGTTCCAGTGCAACCCTTGGATGAGGCTGGAAATCTCTCCTGCCTCTGCTAGCCTGGAAGGGCTTGGGGAGCAATGTCTGAGCTGATGAATGCAAATAAAAGAACTATAGTCAGAAGAGCCCCGTCATAAAGTACCACTGAGAGAGGGATCTCACTCTTTTTAGGAAATTCTATGGCCTGAGCAGTGGAGTCATTCAAACAGTGGACAACGAACAGCATAGGATCTTCAAGAAACTATCTGGCAGCAACACAAACAATGGCAATGAGAGCAGGGACTGATCAGATGCGCAGTTTTCTGTCCACCTGCCATTTGGAAGCCAGATTGGCCACTTTAGATTGAAGAAACTTCCAAAATTCTTGGGCAATTCTGGACAAGTGGGTATTTCAGTAATCAATTTGAAAATGAAAGAGGTATAATAATCTTATTTGTGTCTGAAGGAGGCAAAATAGTCATGCTAGTAAAAATATTCTTTAGATGAATGTTGTAATATAATCATTTAATATTCTGTGATTATACGTAGAGTTGAAAGTGACACTGAGATTGGGGAATAAAGGAAGAAACCAATCTAGGATTTAAAAATATACTCCAGGCTTATTTTACAAGAAATTTCGCATTAGCCCTTGTTTTAAAATACTGCAAACCATTTTCGAGTCCCCCACAGTGGTATCACTAATCCAAAATTAATTCAAATTCTCTCTCCTACAACTTCCAGAAACAGATGCAGAAATTCCAACCATAACAGATGCTTTCTGCAGTGACAGTAAGTCATATCTGAAGTGTGACCATCGGGAAGGTAGGCTGAGACAACTCATAGTCACTTATCTGATAGACTGTGGGTTTGAGCAAGTTGAAGCTTGTCCTCCATAGGGGCATTCTTATTTTTCAAATTTGTTTGAATGTGTATCATAAAAGCTACGCATTTTTGGCTCGTCCGTAACTTGCAAGCATCCCTTATGGGGCTTATGTGTCTACTTTGGTTAGTAGGTGATAAGTGACTTCTCCTGGGCAGGCTAGATCCTCTTGCTACATTGAATTTAAAAGGAGGTACCATGTGCAGAAAGGAAAAGTACACAGAGAAGCAAGAGACTGAAGTTCTTATCTTCTCTCTGCCACTTAGTGACCAGGTGACCCAGGAAAGTCACTTAACCTTACTGGATACAAAATACCTTAGCTACTCAGTAGGTAACTGGACTAATTATAATCTCTTAGGTTCATTGCAAAAGAGCTATACTTCTATACAGCTGTTAAAATTTTGTATCACGTCTCTGGGTAGAATTGTTATCTTTTACAATTCTCTTCTGTTCTTTGAATATTATATAATTAGCATTTACTACTAATTAGAAATAAAAAATTTACACTATTATTGCTTCCATTTTCCCAGTTGAAGATTTGCTGAAATGTTGACATTACAAATTTAAGAATTTTTGTTAACATAACTCTGGTTTTCATATACTATTTTAAAAATGTAGTAAAATGTATACAATTAGTGATCTTGATCCTAAATCATTAGCAACACTATCAAACTGATGCTCTAGAATAGAAAAAAGGAAATCTTCTCTAGTGTTAAAAAAGCAACCAATATTCTCATTTTAGGTTAACACTGTGAAGATAAGCTTTGAAGTCCTACAATTTTTTTTTTTTTTTTGGTTATGAGACCACAGGCCAGTTTCTTAATCTTTCTTTTTTGCCACCTGTAAAAAAAAAGAGTTTTTATATGTATTATATAATGACTGCAAAGCCTTGTAGATAGCATTACTTTATAAAGGGTATTTTATATAGTGATATATTTTATATTTTATATAGGGTATTTATTTATATTTTATATAAATATAAATTATATGTTATAATCAGCATTTTAAAAATTAATTACACTAACAAGGAAATTCTTCTCTTCCATATTTTTGCTTTGTTTAAAAACATTTTCATTATTTTCCATTTCATGGTCTCTGACTACATATTGCAAATATAAGCTGTTATTTTATCCATAATAAATTTTGAGTTGTCTTGAACTTAATTCTCGGTATCACAGTGTGATGTGTTCATTATGTTTTGATTCTTGAATAGGGTGTTCTTATTAGAATAAGCATACTCTAGACAGTAAGAATGAAAAAAATTAAAGAATTAAGAACAAGTAGTTATTACTTTGTTTATTTTCATCCAATTATAATACGTACTCGAATCTCTTCTCTAAAATAGCACTTCTACCTAATGAATTCATTCACTAGCACACAAAAATAGAAGGAAAAGTAAAATTATGAGAACTTTTAAAGAATAATTAGAAGCTAAACATGTGCTTTTGACAGTCTAACAGTGGAAATACCTGAAAATTGTGAGTAGTTTAATAGGGTAATATTTTAAAATCTATACTTTAATGACTATTAAGTACATAAACAATTAAGTTGGTTTATCAAGAAGCAGATCTAGATGCAAAAATTAAGAGATGCAAATCTCAATCTAAATTTTTTCTTCCAGTTTATAGAGAATATTTTACTAGAGTTGTTTAATATGCAATTTCTCTCCTGTTGCTTTGAAGACTTCTGTCATGAAAACAATAATTCACCTGTCCAATATTTTGAAATAGGAGACTTCTCAGTTATTATATTTTATCTCATTACTGAATAAAAGTTATGTCCTCACGTAGTTTTTATTGTCTTAGCAGTTTCTGGGGGACTTTGATGCATTAATTAGCTTGTCACTGGACTAGCCAGTGGAATGTTGTGACATGCAGAAGTGAGAAATTGTGACTTCCTCATTGCAAAGCTTCCGGTACATTAGACTTGCGATTACTTTCTCTGTCAGGGAGTTCCCTTCCATTTTGCTGTCTGACTGCTCACTTGGCGAAGATCACAGCTTGTGGGTTCTGTGTCACCAAGAATGTCTGTGACTCTCACACGTGAGCCGTGATCAATGCATTTGTTACTTTGCCTTCAGAAATTAGTTTTCTGGAATGTATCAAAAAACATATCTCACTCTGTTTCCAGCACTCCTGGAAAATTATCAGTGTCTATGTGTATGTTGATGTTTTCATCAACATATTCATTCATTCCATTTTTCTTGTGGCTTGGCATGGATCACTGTGAGGTGTATGTCCAGAGTTCTTCCAGAGGTTGCCCATCACCAGCTCTGGTAACTGGCTACTAACTTTGGCTGCCTTCACTTCTCTATATCAACATCCCCCCTCACCTGTCTGTATTCCGTGCACCTCCCAATAAACTGCGATTTTATTCTCCCCTACC
>VBSM01003148.1:13134522-13154290 GCA_008086735.1 Cheirogaleus medius | reverse complement strand
TAAAGTCTCAGGATACAAAATCAATACACACAAATCAGAGGCATTCATATACTCTAATGACAGTCAAGCCAAAATTCAAATAAAAAATGCAATACCTTTTACAATAGCTTCAAAGAAAATTAAATATCTAGGAATATATTTAATAAAAGAGGTGAGAGACAAATACAGAGAGAACTACGAAACACTAAGAAAAGAAACTGTAGAAGATAGAAACAGATGGAAAAATCTACCTTGCTCATGGATTGGCCGAATCAACATTGTTAAAATGTCCATACTACTTAAAGTGATCTACAGAATTAATGCAATCCCTATCAAAGTACCATCATCATTCTTTACAGATCTAGAAAAAATAATTCTATGCTTTGTATGGAACCAGAAAAGACCTCTAATAGCCAAAGCAATCTTAAGCAAAAAGAACAACTGGGAGGTATCAGTCTACCAGATTTCAAGCTGTTCTAGAAGGCTATAGTAACTAAAACAGCATATACTGGCACAAAAACAGAGATATACACCTTTGGAATAGGACTGAGAATCCAGAGATGAAACCATCCACATATGGTAACATAATCTTTGAAAAAGCAGACAAAAATATACACTGGGGAACTTTTCAATAAATGGTGCTGGGAAAACTGGATAACTACATGCAGAAGATTGAAACTGGAACCCCACCTCTCACCTGTTACAAAAATCAATTGAGGATGGATAACGGACTTAAACCTAAGGCATGAAACCTTAAGAATCCTTGAAGAAAATGTAAGGAAGACCCTTTCAGACATCGGTGTAGGCAAAGAATTTATGAAGAAGACCCCAAAGCAATCACAGCAGCAACCAAAATAAATATATGGGACCTAATCAAATTAAGAAGCTTTTGCACAGCCAAGGAAACTATCATTAGAGCGAATAGACAGCCTATAGAATGGGAGAAAATATTTGCTCTCTACACATCTGATAAAGGGCTGATAACAAGAACCTATCTAGAACTCAAAAAATCAATAAGAAAAAAATCAAACAATCCCATCAATAAATGAGCAAAGGACATGAACAGAAATTTTTTGAAAGAAGATAGAATAATGGCCAACAAACATACAAAGAAATGCTCAACATCTCTAATCATTAGGGAAATGCAAATCAAAACCACAATGAGATATTACCTAACCCCAGTGAGATTGGCCTTTATTAAAAAATCACAAAACAGCAAATGCTGGTGAGGATGTGGAGAGATCGGAACATTCTTACACTGCTGGTGGGACTGCAAATTAGTGCAACCACATAGAAAAGAATTAGGAGATACCTCAAAGAGCTAAAAATAGAAATGCCATTTGATCCATCAATAGCATTAGGTATCTACCCAAAGGAACAAAAGACATTCTGTAATAAAGACATCTATATCTGAATGTTTATGGCAGCACAATTCACTATTGCAAGGATGTGGAAACAACCCAGGTGCCCGTCAATTTATGAGTGGATTAACAAAATATGATAGATGGATACAATGGAATACTACTCAATTATAGAAATGTCAGTGATCTAGCACCTCTTATATTTTCCTGGATAGAGCTTGAGCCCATTCTCCAAAGTGAGGTATCACAAGAATGGAAGAATAGGCACCACGTGTACTCACCGTCAAATTGGCACTAACTGATCAACACTATGGTGCTCACACGGTAGTAATATTCTTCAGGGATTGGGGACTTGGGGGTAGGTAAACTCACAACTAATGGACATGGTGAGCATTGTAGGGGGGGAAGGGCATGTCTCAAATCATGGTTTGGGTGTGGCACAGTCATAACATGTAACCAATATGTTTGTACCCCCATAATATCCTGAAAAAAAAAAAAAGAACTGGCAACCGTTTTCTAGTTGCTTGGATGGCTACCTCTTTATTACCCACTTTCCCAGAGAAGTTTGTCCACACGTCTGGTCTACTCATCGCTTAAGGCACGTACATTGTCAAACAACCTCTTCATTTTCACTGGGGACCAGAAACCTATTTCAGTTATTCATCTCTTTATTATTAAAAACTGTTTTAAAACAACAGCCACCTATTCTCACAATTCTCTGTTCTCTGGGTTCAGTGGAGATGTTCTGCTCCATCTAGTGTTGGCTATGGTCACTTATGTAGCTGCCTTCAGCTGGGAGCTCTGCTGAGGCTAGAACATTCAAGATGGCTTCTTTCACACATCTGGTACCTCAGTTGGGTGACAAGATTGGCTGGGGATTGACTGTACCTCTTTTTCTCCATGTGGTCTATCACCAGGTTGTGATCTAGCCCGAGCTTCTTTACACGGTGAGTGGCTTCCAAGAAACTGAAAGTGGAAGCTATTTAATACAAGATATTTAAAGGTCATGGCTCAGAAATCCCAGTGAGGTGAAGTCCCATCACTTTTGTTGCTTTTGCTTGGTCAAAGCAAGTTAGTAGGCCAGCCCAAGTTCAAGGGGGAGGGAGATAGATTCTACTTCTTGATGGAAGGAGTGGCGCACACATGCAAGAGCAGGGAGAATTGTTGGCAGCCATCAAATGATCTAACATTGCACCTAATCACTTTCACTGGTGGTCAATATCTTGTTTCTCCTCTTCTCCTCATTACTTTGCCTATCCTGGCCAGAGATTTTTTCTTCCTGTTTTCACAGGGTCTTCAATCTAGCCAATGCTTGCTAGATAATATGCCTCATTTACACATATTCCACAAGACACAGCAGGACTGCTGGGTATAACAGCAGAGACATCTCTTATGGGACAGCATTGGTAGTACCCTCGGTAACTATTTCAATGGTACATTTTGTGCTTAAAAGTCTCTTTAATCATTTAAAAACAAAAAGTTGCAAACATCTCAAGGTAATATCTATCTACCAACTCACTGTGAGTACCTGGAAACATTGCTGTAGCTATTCAAGTGTTCTTGTCTTATAATTCTCCTCTCATCATTTTATAAGAGGCACATATAACAGGAAGTTAGAGTTGGCCACTTGCAAAATTAGCTTCTTTTCCCTAGAATTTTAATGGGTGAGAAATCTAAGACATTTATAGTTGTGCTTCTAGAGCTTCCACTTGAAGTGGCTTGTTGGCTTTGTCCTTGGGGAGACCTGTCAAGAATTTCTGTCTCGTTATCACCCAGAGTTTCCCCCTATGAAAAAGGCCTATGGACCTCAACAATTTACCCTTCTCTCTACCTCCTCTCCTCAGAGAGTGCTTCTTGAATTAAAAACAAGTATGAGATCAGTCTTTTATTTCCCTCTCTTTTTATTATTTTTTTGGTTCTATTAAAAGATTTTCCCCCTAGTGCCCAGAGAACTTAGGGACAGTGTTTTAGAGATAAATTTAAAAGCTGCATTTTCTGTATCTTTAGTATTAAATGAAATGAAATTATTTACTGTTTGCCCTTTTCTCGGCAGGGAAGTCATTATTTAGATGACTGAAAGCTATGTCCTCTCACCTCATTTTACAGATATCTAAAAACTTCTTTCTGCTTCTCTAAAGGAGCAGTTCAAGGAGGAAAGGGATTTGCACAATTTAATTTGTCATGTTGTAACTATAAAATAGAACCATCTAAAGAACAGAGAAGTTTTTCATCCTCACATTACTGTCATGTCATTCCATGTGACTTGCTTAACCAGAACAAAACGACTTGCATCCAATGGTTGGGGCAGATGGCTGGGAAAATTCGATGTAGTGGCAGAACAGAATGTCATCAGCTAAGCAGCAAGCAAGCTATTGGATGGGGGGGGGGTCTGGCAAAAGTATTAGAGTGCTCCAAAAGACGAGCTTGACTTGGTGACAAAGAATGCTGGCACAAGTAATATTTGGAGCCCTAATTCTGGGGTCTTAGAGAAGTCTGTCATAGGTAGCAAAGGCTCTAGCCACTACACAGAGGTTTTAGGGGGAGATTAAAGTTTTCCAAGCAGTCAATTAGCAGATGTAATTAGGACCTTAGTCCAGACAGAACTAAGATTACAGGCAGGGCTTCCAACTTGGAAGAATCTATTGTTTTTTGACTTTTTAATAATGGCCACTCCGATCGGGGTAAGGTGGTATCTCATTGTAGTTTTAATTTGCATTTACCTGATGGTTAGTGTTTTTGAGCATTTTTTCATATGTTTGTTGGCCATTTGTCTATCTTCTTTTGAAAAACTTCTGTGCATGTCTTTTGTGCACTTTTTGGTGGAGTTGTATTTTTCTTGCTGATTTGTTTGAGCTCTTTGTAGATTCTGGATATCAGTCCTTTGTTGGATGCATAGCTTGTGAATATTTTCTCTGTAGATTGTCTATTTATTCTGTTGATTATTTCCTTTGCTGTGCAAAAGATTTTTAATTTAATTAAGTCCCACTTATTTATTTTTTTGTTGCTGTATTTGACTTTGGAGGTTGTAGTCACAAATTCTTTGCCTAGGCTGATGTCTAGAAGAATTTTTCCTATGTTTTCTTCTAGAATTCGTATGGCTTCATGGCTTACATTTAAGTCTTTTATCCATCTTGAATTAATTTTTGTACATGGCAAGAGATAGGGATACTGTTTCATTTTTCTGCATGTGGTTATCCAATTTTCCCAGCACCATTTACTGAGTAGGGCTTCCTTTCCCCAGTGTTGTCTGCTTGGTTGAAGATCAGTGGTTGTAGATAGATGGTTTTATTTCTGGATTCTCTTTTCTGTTCCATTGGTCTGTGTCTCTACTTTTATAGTAGTACCAGGCTGCTTTGCTTACTATAGCCTTGTAGTATAATTTGAAGTCAAGTAATATGATGCCTCCAGATTTGTTCTTTTTGCTTAATATTGCTTTGGCTATTTGGGCTCTTTTTTGGTTCCAAATGAAGCTTAGGATTATTTTTTCTAAACTGACATTGGTATTTTGACAGAGATTGGGTTGAATCTGTAAATCACTTTGGGCAGTATGGACATTTTAACAAATGTTGATTCTGCCAATTTATGAGCAAGGGATGTTTTTCTATTTGTTTGTGTCATCTACAATTTCTTTCACCAGTGTTTTATAGTTCTCCTTGAAGAGGCCTTTCACCTCCTTGGTTAAGTATATTCCTAGGTATTTTATTTAGTTTGCAGCTATTGTAAATGGTATTGAATTCTTGATTTGACTCTCAGCTTGACTGTTATTAGTCTGTAGAAATACTATTGATTTGTGTACATTGATTTTGTAACCTGAGACTTTGCTGAACTCATTTATCAAGTTCTAGGTGAACTTCTTAAATGATAGCTTAAATTTCCAAAAATGAATATCTCAGTGAACAAGGCAGAAGCTGCATAACTTTTTTTGACCCAGTCTTAGAAGTTAGAAGTTACTCAGTATCATTTCTCCTGCATTCTACTGGTTACAAACAAGTCACAAACATACATAGTTTCAAGAGAAGGGTACATAGACTCTGCCTCTTCATGGAAGGGTTGTCAAGGTATTTGTGAGCATATTTTAAAGCTTTGTGTATTATTATCTTATTTTATAGATGAGATTAAGTAAGTGGGCTTAACTCAAATTCAGTTCACTCCAAAGCCAAACCTCTCAATCATTAAGTTGTACTGCTTCTAAATATGCAAAGGAGTAAACATTAATCACAAGAGGGAGACCATTTGGGGACAAACGCTACAGTTCTTGAGCTGAGTTTAGGAAGAAGTGGTAAAACAAAAATTAATTAAAAAATGAGTGGATCAATTTGTTTTGTTGTTATGAAATCAAGTGTTCCTAAAGATAATCATTCACATGTTGACTTTCTTAAAATTAACCCAGGCTGGGAAGCATGTTAGGTCAGAAAGAAGGGCAATAAGAGTTATGTTCTGTATGGTGTGGAAAGAGGAGAGGGAGACAAGTCTTGAAGGTGGAGAGGGAAGGGCACAGCATGTCCAGGATCACACAGTACAAATTTACATTTCAGGAGGATACAGCGGAGGTAGCGGCAGGGAGTGAAGGCCTGACAGGTGAGTGATATTTTATGAAGGACTTTGAAAGCCATGCTTAGGAACTTGACCTTTATCCTTTAATAGTATCATCTAAGATTTCTGAGCAGGGAAGTAATATGATTGAATCTTTGTTTAAGACAGATCATTATGTAAGTAATACAATTATGTAAATTATAGAAGTAATGTGATCTAATCTGTGTTTAAGACAGATAATTAATTTCAAGACGATAGATGGATTAGAGTGTGGTAAGACTGCAGGCAAAATAACTAGAGGATAATTATTAGGCATGATGTTGTTCTACTGCAGACGTATTTTTCTCAAGAAGCATTAATCTTTTGTCTTAGTTATACCCTCCTTCAAAGAAAAAAAAAAGCTCTGGCTCTCTGAACAGTATTCTCTAACTGAAGGACTTATTTATGTATTTATGCCTTTATTTATTCTATAAAAATTTTGATATGGTTTAAAGGCAATATACAATGTGAGAGTAATTTTTTTTAACAAAAAGATCAAGGCCAGAGAAAATACAGGTTCAGTAGCAAAATAAAATGAGCTAGAAAATATTATAGAGCAATGCAAGGAATAGGGCCTTCTGAATTTACTAAATGGGGCTGCAAGTTTGACCCTGAACATCCAGGAAGCCAAAGCAAAAAGGAAAACACAATCTCCTATAAAATTTAGTCCACCTATGAGACAAAAACCATGTAATTTCCTAAGGAGAAACCGAACGACTGACAATCATGAATTTGAAGGTGGTTGTTGAACATAAGTCAAATGAAATTAGTCATTTGATTCTGGTGTTAGTGCTAGGAGGGCACAGATTTTGATAAACTGAGAAAAATGGAGACAGTACTGTGCCCACAAGCCTCATGAGGACGATGAGGTGAATGAGGTACAAAGGCCGGGATTAGAAAGAGAATAAATTTGTCACAACGGGTCCTGGTCAGGGTAGAGGAAGAGGTCAAAACAGATAAGGAAGAGTCTTGCTTTCATTCTGTGCTTTGCAGAAAGGCTATATATATATATATATATAATATATGTATCACCAGTTTTTAAACATTTTAGAGGGTATGTGCATATCATGTCTTTTATTATGTGCATATTTAATTTATAATGTCTGTGATATTAAAGGACCCACTATTTTAAATTAATTCTCTTTTTTTTTGAGACAGAATCTTGCTCTGTTGCCTGGGCTAGAGTGCCCTGGAGTCAGCCTAGCTCACAGCAACCTCAAACTCCTGGACTCAAGCAATCCTTCTGCCTCAGCCTCCCAAGTAGCTGGGACCACAGGTATGCACCACCATGCCCGGCTAATTTTTTCCTATATGTTTTTAGTTGTGCTGCTAATTTCTTTCTATTTTAGTAGAGATGGGGTCTCGCTCTTGCTCAGGCTGGTCTCGAACTCCTGGGCTCAAGCAATCCTCCTGCCTCAGCCTCCCGAATAGCTGGGACTATAAGCATGCGCCACCATGCCTGGCTAATTTTTTTTTTTCTGTTTTTAGTTGTCTGGCTAATTTCTTTCTATTTTTTAGTAGAGACAGGGTCTCGCTGTTGCTCAGGCTGGTCTCAAATTCCTGAGCTCAAGTGATCCTCCCACCTCGGCCTCCCAGAGTGCTAGGATTACAGGCATGAGCCACCACACACAGCAGGACCCACAGATTTAACTGACTGACTTGTGACAAAGAACCCTATTGATGATGGTAGCATCCTGGGTGCAGAATTTGGCATTATAGTAGAAATAATTCCAAGGTCCATGAAAAGAGTCAGAAAACCCCCAAAACCAAGCATTTTGCTACCATTGTCTACATCCTATGACTCTGGCATCAATATTCATTCCTTCTCACTTTCACCTTCCCTTTTTCCAATAAAGATCTTATTTTTGAAATATAACTATTCAAAGCAAATGGCCAGGGATCATTTTAAGGGAAACACACTCAAAACAAGACCTTTGACAACCCTGTACTGAGTGGTCATGACTGTGCAGCAGGCAGAGCTCTGAGTCTCTCAATAGATTTCTCCCAAATAATCAGCATACCCTCAAACCTCATTCACTCTTTCCTTTTGTAGTAAGAACAATTTGATGCCTAAATTTATGGCTTGTATTAGAAGCTTAAGAGTCTGAAATCCATAATTTGGAGTATACTTTATCCTTAACATCATTTTTCAAAGGAATGCATTTTTCCTCCTAAACATCACCTTTTAGATGCATAAAGTACTTTGGGTTTGAGGTAGGAGAATTCAATTCTATTTGCATTTCCTGGATTTTTACCTGCCATGTGCAGGGAGCCAAGGTAAGTACTGAAGGAAGATGAGGTAATGAGATACAGTTCAGGAAATGCAACCACAACTCAAAATGGTAAAAATGGCTATGGGTGGGGCAAGAGGGTGAGTTCTAGGCAAGATCCCATCTGATTGGGTGGAGAGAAATCAGGAAAAATTTTGTAGGGGTGCTGGGAAGTTTGATGTATGGAAACAGAGTGACAACTTCAATAAAATAAAAGGATACTTGGATATTTGTCACACTCAAAATGAATATCTAATATTTAGGAAACATCTTTAAATAAACTACAAATGTAACACCCAACTAAATCTTAAGTGAATAGCAGAAGAAATGTTTCCTTAACAGAATTATGGAAACTAATAAACTGAATGTTTCCTTTGAGTTACCATCAGAAAGAAAACATTTGGTCCTCCTCATTTCCTGGAGGAAATGAGAACTCTGCCTGAAAAGAACTAAGTTGAAGTCTTTGTACCCACACACCCAACTGCCCAGCAGCTAAAGACAGGAACGTGTATTTAATAATTTTTAAATAATAGAGAATTCTGCTCTAAAGTGTTTAAATGCTGGAAAGACTGTTGCAACATGTCCCTTAGTGCCAATCTTCCTCTTTTTCTCCACTTCCAAAAGTTGGAAGAGCGTTTGGGTTTTTCTTGATTATCTGAAATTCAAGTTAAAAACTAGGCTAGGGATGACCTTACTTCTACTAAATTTTCAAGAGTTGATGAGCTCACAGTTCAAAATGATGTGACTTTTTATTTGAGGTATGTCATCCAATTGAGGCAATTTGTAGTGGAAGCTTTACTGATTTTTTGAGAAATAGCTTGTAAAAAAAGCTTTAGCTCACAAATCTAAAGTAATGGAAGAATGACAGAGAAGAGACTATGGTGCACATAAAAATGATTAAAAACACTTACTGGTCTTCTTTTTAAGAGGTCATTGACTGACAGGACATTCATAATCTTAACATTCCAAAAAGAAAGCTTAGCTTGAGAGCAACTGCTTCTGTATAAGATCGATCTGTTGGAATAATAGAGAAAACCCAAAGGAAAACCTGAAATCTTGAGCTGTAAGATAAATAAATCTGTACAAGTCCCTGGTCTGTGTTATTATTCCTTATTTGTTCAAAGAGAAACTAAAATAGTCTTAAGGATGCCATGTGGGTAAGAAAAAAAGGGCTGGTTCTGCCATTCATTTCCTATGCCACCTTTTTGAGTTCATGTGTTCTCATTTGTAAAACAGGAATTGGTAAACACTGTCATGAATCTCATAAATCTTTCCTAGGACTTTTGTTGAAATAAAATAAGGTAACAGATGCAGGGGCATTAGGCAAAGTATAAGCTAACAATAATCATTGTCATTTATACACAGAATGGTTAGTGTATACCAGACACAGGCTTTAAATATATTATCTTATTTAAGAACCCACAACAACCTGGAGGTAGGTATACTCACCCTTCTACAGAGAAGGACACTGAGGTTAGCAAGTCTAAGAATTCGATCCTGGTAATAATAAATGATAAAGCTAGGATTCTCTAATTCAACAACAGCTACATAATTTTGCAAACGTTTAGAACTGGAAGGATCTAATGGGTCACTTTATTCAATCCTACCAATCAGCAGGTGTGCCTCTTTATTATTTTTTATCTTCCTCCTTCATTTTAAATCATGCTTCCCTATTGTATACTGGTTCTTTTCCTAAGCGCCACTGAATTTATCTTTGCCCAAAACACTCCTGTCCCTGACTGTTCATGCTGCCAACTTTTAAACATCTTTCTAGTGTCAACTTGACACCACTGTGGGGATGTGATATCAAATTTACCACTGTATTCCTGGCTTCAGCACAAATCTGGTCACTTAGTAGGTACATAAATATTTATTAAATGAGAGATTGAAGGAAAGGAACTAGACCCAGAGAAATGAATTGAGTGGACTGGACCAATGCCATATGGCAGAGCGAATCTCCAAACATCCAACCCCCCCATTCTTTCTACTACATCACTGGCCGTTAAGTTTATTTCTTGTCCAAAATAATGAATTTTGAAGCTGAATACTTAATCATAATCCATTAATTAAAACCTCAGTGAATCACTAAATTAGTCATGCACTGTAAAAATAGAATGATATAGTATTTTGGTTAAGAAAAGATCAGCTTAGAGGAGCATTGAGATAGCTAAAACAAGATTTGGGACCAATTAATAATATAAGAATGAAAAGCTAGAAGCAATATGCAGATATGAGAAAAAAGTCCCAGAGCTACTTCCTATTAAGTTTTGCAGCATATGGAATAGTTTGTGCCAGTCCAGTTTGAAGAATGTAAAATTCTTCCTCCTACTTAAAAGGTTCAATTTCAGCTTCTTCCTGCCAGGGTGTGCAGCCACGTTAGAATAAACTGCGATGAAAAAAATGCAAGAATAAAAATTACATACATAGAGGTTTAAATAAATGATGTTTAGGTGAACTTTTAATGCCATGGCAGAAATTATAATTTTAAGATGAAAAAATATATTTTCATCTATTAAGAAATGGGATAATTTCAAAAGTGATGTCACTAGGCTACAGCATTGATAGATAGTGTTATTCATGTCAGTGGGCTAATCCATTTTCTCTTTTGCCTGTTAAGCAATCACTATGCCACCTAGTGTTTATTAAAATTCATTGATAAATGATATACAACAAGATCAAGGGAAATATGTCACGCTTATAGTATGATTTATTCTTTCAACTTAGGGCTCATTTTTAAATGGCTTGGTAACCGGGAAAGTTAATCTAACACACTCATTGTAGATGGACTGGTTGAGATAAATTTGAAAGGAAAAAATAAAAGGAGGACCATGTGTGTTTTTTAAATTCCTCCTGGTGGAAAATTGCAAGGATATACAAAAGTATAGAGAATAGTATTAATATAACAAGCCCTAAGTCTGACCACTCACTTTTAACAATTATTAATATTAACTCAAGGCCAATTTTGGTCCATTTATACTCTTCTCTCTGACTAGATTATTTTGAGGCAAGCTCATTTTTTTTGTTGGAACAAGTCTTATGATATTCTTTGATCCAAAAATATTTTAGTATGTATCCATAAAGCATAAGCACTCTTTGAAAATAAAACCAGAGCATCTTTATTAAACCCAAAATCATTAACAGTAATTTCTTGATATTATCAGCTGCTTAATTAGTGTTCACATTTGTGTGATTATCACATAATTATTTTTATAGTTGGTTTATTTGAATTAAGACCCAAATAAGGTCCATACATTACCATTTGTTGATATGTCTCAAATTTATTCTTATCTATAGACTTCTCATCTCTCCCCTTCTTTCTTTTTTCATTGTAACTTATTTCTTAAGGAGACTAGGATACTTATCTGTTGAGCTTCCCATATTTTGCAATGTTCTGATTGCATCCCTGTTATACATGGTTTAACGTATTTCTTTTTCTTGCATTTCCTGTAAACTGGGTAGCAAGAACTAGAGGCTTGATCATTCAGGTTTCATTTTTTTGATGGGAATGCTTCCTTAGTGGTGGTGAGTATTTCCAGCAGGAGGCACGTACTGTCTGGCTGGTTCTCTGTGGTATCAGCAGTCATTAATGATCCATTATTTCATTAGGGTTTGCAAATAAAGTAATGTTCTAATTCTATCACTGTTTTTGTTTTATTAGCAAGAATACTCTCAAATTTTCGTCTCATCATTTATTGTCCCAAGGTACAGTTCCAAGACGTGAGGCAAGATAACTGCTTGATTTCATTTTACTTTCACCAGTTTTCAAAATAATGAGTTGATGCCCTAGCATCTTCCAAATGTGACCAATGAGATTTTTTAGTATCATTATTGACTAATGGATTGAAACATGTTTGACATATTTCAATAAATGGCATTTAATATTCATTTGATGTTCAAATTGTCCCATCTTTGGCCAGTTGAAGACTCTTCTTTTGGCTCTTTAAGTCCTTCTGACATGATGTTTTAGGCTTATTTTGGCATTACAAGATATTTTAGATTCATTTTTTATATTTCTTGCCTTAGACCTGGAATTAGCCATTTTTCCAAGGAGCTCCGATTTCTTTTAGTGGAAAATAGAACTAATATTCCACAACTTGGACACTAGGGTGCTCATTGCTACTTGTGTTATTGTTATGAAGTTCTGAAAGGACATAACTATGATACATATGTCCAGATGTGTATATTTTTTAATTACATTATTAATTCATATTTACATTTCCAATTGAAATTTTAAATTATTGGAATTTTAAATTATTTCTTTGATTTTATCTTTTCCTTCTCGTGCCACAATCTTGGTTCCTATTGACATGCACAGAACTATTTATTTGATTTCACCAATATGCTATGTAACAGGTTTAGAATGACAATACCAATATTATTATTCAAATTTGAGATTTAAAATTTAAGTTTAAAATTTTCTCTTTGTTTTTAGGGGACATGCTTAGGGATGATTCATCAGATTACTGTATTTTAAAGTCATTTGAAATAATTCCTCTTTTATGCTTATGCCACCAACTTGATGAACAATCATGTTTATTCCTTTCATTTTGCTTTGATTTGTACAGATTGCCTTTAAAAAAATTGTGTTATAATTATTTATAGTTGTACTGTATCATATAACAACTATAGTCTATCCTGTTACCGTTATACCCATCATGTAGTATTAGTTCTACCTGCAAATATATATATTAAATGCTTACCTCCAATCCTTATGCCAATTCCTCATCAGTCATTTGGTTGTCTGAGTCATTTTATGGTAGAGACTTCAGGAAGGGCACGTGAGAACAATACTCTCTGGGTTCTTGCATATTCATAACAGTTTATGTATGTTGTGTATGCATTTATACTTGAATATCTGTTTGGCTGGATAAAAAAATCCTTGCCTGCATTTACCGTTTGTAATACATTATATATATGCTACTCCATTCTCTCATGGTATAAAATGTTGCTATTGAAAAGTCTATCAATCTTATTTTCTTTCCCTAATGAGTGGCTTGGTCATTTGATTTGATGTCTACAGGGTTGGGTTTTTTTCCCCCCCTTTCTTTAAGATCAATGGATTTACTGAAACATATTTCATTTTGGCCACTGTGGGTTGATTTTCCAAGGTACCTATTGAGACCTTTAAATATATAGATTCAGATATTCTTTACATCAGTAACATTTTCCTGAATGATAATTTCAGTTCGTATTCCCTCTCCCTGCTTTGGTTTTCTTCTGTGGGGACTCCTATCACACATATGCTAATATGTAAGTCCTAATCTATTACTTTCTCTCCAACCTTTTTTATCTTGTTTTTTATTTTTGTTTTAATTTTTTATTTTCCTCCCATTCTATTTTTTTCTTATGATGTTTGTTTGTCCTACTTCAGTCTTCATTTCTGAAATTATATATTTTTTCATTTACTTCTAATTCTTTCTAAATTCTCTCAGCTCCCTTTTCAAACTTTTCTTTTGTCCAATCATCCCATTTTCTAATTCTGATTTGTGGCATTCTTCCATAGCTTCTGTCATTTTCTCAAAGACTCTAAGCTCTTTTGGAAATATTAGGCTAGATGTTTATTGTCCCATATATTATTATGACATCATTTCATTGTCTATAGAGATATTGTTCTCTGTCCATTATTATCTTTTTTTGTAAAATTACATCATATGGGAATTAACCACAATCACTGCTGTAGCTCATGGCTTTCCTGTGCTCTAGAGGGAAGGATGCCTAGAGTACCTTCCCTCACATCAGTGCTTCAGGGCTCCCTTTTCTGTTGTAACTGTGGTGTGTTCCCATCTATAGACTTAGGTCAGAAACACACCATGTTCTGAGATATGTTCCCTTTGCTCTCCTTCCCACCTTGGTCTCACGCTTCTCTTTCTTATACCTTTCATATTCCTGTTCTGTCCCATTTGCATTCAATGCCTGGCAGTTTCTCCTCGGTGTGGGGATTTGTCCTGTCTTATGAAAGCTGCCTTGAGTATTTGGGTGCATCTAAGTATTAACTGTTGTATCTTGGTTGTGAATTTTAGTTGTTAGAATAACAAAAAACTTCTTTATCATTTGAGATGCGTTTTGATCTGAGCAATCAGAGAGTTTGCAGAAGATCTGGAGCCTTGCAAAGGCCAGTCCCAGTTTTGGCTGCTCTTGTGGGGTTGGCCAGGTGGACTGACAGTGGACTCTTCCCCTTGGGAGTGGGTACTGGCCATGCTGAGAACAGACTCTTCCTTTTGGAAGTGGATACCTGTTGGCAGTTCGCTTTCTAGGCTGTTGTTGGAAGTGCCTTGTCTTTCTTCTTCCTCCCACTGCTGTTAGCACAGGCATCTCATTGCTGTTGGTGGTTTGACCCTTTCTTCTCATGGGAATATTTTATCACTTTGTTGTCGATGTTGTCCATGAGTTTTTGCTTTGCTATATCAATTGTTCTGTCTATTTTTATAGGAGGATTAGGGGGATTAGCAGCAGCTGCTGCTATCTTTTTGCCTATGGGTAATTTTGGAGCAAATGTGGTGCTATAGACATTTTTAAGCACATAAAACCTAAGGTGAAATTATATTTGTTTTCTTGATAATGACATTGTCCTTTTATTCTCCCTTAAACAAATCAGATAATAAACATGATGCTGTTTCAAAATACAATAAAAATCACTGAACAGGATTTGGAAAATCTCAAAGATCTCAAGAGAGAATGCCGTTTTGTCTATGTTTGTCACATTATAAAATAAATCATTCCAATTCCTTTCAAAAATACATACTGAGAATTATGACCTTTTTTCTTATGATAAACCTCTTAGAAATTCAAGTTTAAAGAACGTATGAATAATAAGCCAAGAAACACAAGCCGGGTGAATTAAAAGGAAATGAACTTCTAGCCTTTCAAGATCAGCCTATTATTAGGCTGTTACTGTATAATGTGCAACTGCCAACATCTTACATCACTTATTTTCTATTCAAAATGATTAATAACAACTTACGATTACTTATCACATGGTATGACAATCATCTTATGTAATTGATTTCTGTTCTTTTATTTTTAACTTTCTTTGTCTAAAATGGATCTGATTCTCTTTAGGGTGTAACTAGGTGCAATATGTAGCATAGAGAATCATTTCAGTTATCAACTTCTATTGTGTATACAGGTAGTGCTACTTTAATTAATATGCCCAATCTCCAGGAAATGACTCCATCCACCACTCCGTTGCCCAATCTGGAAACACAGTCATCATATTAGCCTTCTCCTTCCATCTTACTCCTCTTTCAAATGAGCCATCACACCCTGATGATTCCGTCCAAAAATGTCTCTAGAATGTTTCTACTTCTCTCTTATACCCTCTGCCCCACCTTAGCCCTGGCAACCATCTCTATTGCCTGTGCCACTGTAAATATATTTTCTCCCTCCTCCTGTAACATCTCCAAGTTTCAATTGTTCAAAGCACAAATGTTACTTTGTCATTTCTCCACTTCAAATTCTTCAAAGTTGTCTCACTTTTCTGTGCATAGAGTCTAGAATTCTTAATGTGACTGTCAGAGTTCTGCACCCCCTACTGCCTGCCTATCTCTGCAGCTTTTGCCTAACATTCTTTATTCCTGGCATATCCTAAACTTCCGTCACTGCCTGGACAAAGACAAGGTTTTTGGCTTCTAGGTTTTTCGTGTGCTATTCTGTCTTCCTGAAGTACTCATCTCCCCTTCTCCTCCCCATCAGTCTAGCCAATCTTTTAGGGCTGAATTGAACTATCGTTTTTGCAGAGAAGCCTTCCCTTACCTTTTGCCCAGGTAAAGTCCTTTTGCTGTAGGTTCTCTGTGTTTTCTGCATTTTCTCCCTAACACTCATCACCTTGAGTGTTTTATGTTCATTTCTCTCACTAGACAGTGAACTTCATGAGGGATCTTGCTTACTGTTCAATCCAAAGAACTGAACCTAGTGCCTGACACTCAGTAGGTGTTCAAAAAATATTTCTTATATTTTCTGCACTGCAATAAAATCCACATATATAATACAACATCTGTGGTCAAGGGCTGGGATTAGGCTGGTCCAGGAATTCACTCACCTTGGTGTAAAATTTCAGGGAGGTACCAAACAAACAATCACAAAAACCTCAGTAATCAAGATAAATAATATTTGTGAAGATTAATTTTATGTGTCAACTTGCCTGGCTATATATCAGATTAAACATTATTTCTAGGTACATCTGTAAGGATGTTTCCAGAAGAGATTAGTATTTGAATTGGGGGACTGAGTAAAGCAGATAGATGTATGCTACGTGTTGAGGGCCTGAATAGACCAAAAAAGTGGAGGAAGGAAGAATTCATCCTTTTTCTGTCTGATTGCTGGGCTAGAACATCAATATTCTTCTGTCCTTGATGCTCCTGGCTTTCAGGCCTTCAAACTCAGACTGGAATCCACACCATTAGCTCTCTGGCTCTCAGGCCTTCAAACCACTGGCCTTCCTGGGTCTCCAGCTTGCAGTTAGTGGGACTTTTCCGCCTCTATAACTATGGGAGCCAAGCCAATACCTTATCATAAATCTAAGATAAGATATATATCATAAGATCTATCTGAAGATATATATATATATCTCCTATTGGTTCTGTTTCTCTGAAGACTCTTGAGTAATATAATATTTTAAAAGATCAAAATCAATGTCAAAAATACCCATGATGAACAAAATATCAAAATTTTAGGTAAGTCATATGTGGAGGCTCTCGCCTGTAGTCCCAGCCACTCATGAGGCTGAGGTGGGAGGATCATTTGAGCCTATGAGTTCAAGGCTGAAGTGACCTATGATTGCAATTCTGAATAGCCACTGCACTCCAGCACCAGGTCAAGAGCACCCTGGTACTCTTAGTAAAGTTATGCTTATGAAGTTATCCTAATAAAGCCATAAGACAAAGGGATAGTTAAGTCACATCAAAGCAGACACTGATTATATAAATTGAATACATAGCAAAACCAGAATGAAGATACCTTCCTATGACTCCTATAAATCATAATGTGGACAAATCTTGAAGTTTGGGAAAAGCTGGGGTTGGAAACTGGACGAAATGTCATGATCAGAAATGATTGTCAGTTGCAAATTTGTTTTCTCTATTTTCTGTTCTGAAATTTTAGAGGTGTTTTGACATCCATTCTTTTTGTCATCCGGCTCCACTGTCAGGACAAAAATTGTGTTTCTGACCCATCTTAAATCTGTATGGATAGATTATATGAAAATAGATTGTTCTATTTGCCTAAAGCGGCTGTGTGTCAAGTAGGGGGTATCCCAGGCCAAAATGTTTGTTCTTTGGAACTTTGCAATTTGGCATTCGATCACGAGGTCTTCCTTCTTCACTTTTTTTTTCCTTTTCACACCTGGGCTCCAATTTTACACACTGCTTCCTATAGATGTGGTCTTTTTTTATGATGGTGGCAGTGGTTAGAAGGGGGCAAGGAGGTGGAATGGAAAAGGCTTGCCTGGCACGTTCCCCAAAATACTTTTAAAAACTCTGTGGCCAACTTGGAGACATGGACCATCACTCATTTGTGGCAGACCGGGCCATCCATCCTCACGGATGCATGGCAACTGCAGCACAGCTGGCAGGCCACGGAAGTTATAAATCTTCCTGCATGTTAACATGCACACTTAATTAATGCTAACAGGTAAAGCTGTCTTTAAAGGGAGATGATGCGATAGAATAAAGTTTGAGAAGCAGATAATAAAGGTGGTGTGTGAAAGTAGTATTTCTGGATCAATCCAGTTCGATTGCTAACAGTACGATCATCTGTTGATATTTCCCATGGTTTGCTTTTTAGAAGGGCTCTTCTGTGGTTCTGATTTGGGATTTTCTAATGCTTATTTTAAAAGACTAGACATCTCTTACTTTGTCTTTGGAAAAGGTAAGAGAACAAAATTAGGCCTATCAAATTTCTCATGCAGGATTTTAGAACTTTTACTCCCCTTTCCTGACATCCATCAGTTTAATGGAAGCCCCAGACAGCGTCTTTTGGGCATTGGGCTATGACAGTGCCCAGAGGCTGTGATTTCTAAATGGTCCTTGGGCTCAATCAAAGTCGAGTTGACTCAGCAGCACTGAGCTATGCAGGCATTAATAATCCTTTGACTGTTTCACCCTGCACTTTTACATGTTGAAAGGCAACCTAAATGATGACCTTCGCTGAAGTCCCTAAGGAAATCCCAATTTAGATAATGAACAACCCAAGGAGATGTCAGAAAAAAAAAAAAAAACACAGTACATCCAGAATAGTCTTATTTTGGTTGTGTTTAATGTGTGATATGCTTCTGAGATTCATTGCAGGTGATGGGAAAGAAAGCTTTATTTAACCTCTTATCTTACCTGCATACTGTTCACCTTTAGAATCAGTCAAGGGAACACCTGATTAGATGGCACTCTAGGGCTGTGGACTGCTATGGGTCCATGGCCTGTTAGGGACCAGCTGCACAGCACGAGGTGAGTGGTGGGCGGTGATGAAGGGAAGCTTCATCTGTATTTACAGCAGCTCCCCATCACTCGTCATTCCTCCCACCCCCTCCCCTGCCCCAGTCCGTGGAAAAATTGTCTTCCATGAAACCAGTCCCTGGTGTCAAAAAGGTAGGGGACTGCTGCTCTAGGGAATCCCTAAATGTTACTCTTCCCTAGGTCATGTCTTCCCCCAGAGATGATCTCTTAAGATTCGAGTAACTTGTAGCCAGAGTACCATGCGAATAAAGTGGCCCAGCAACCTCTCATCCAGATAAACTTATTTTCTTCTCCAGGCTCTAGTGAAGGTACCTTCCCTCCCTTCCAGGCCTAAAAGTCTCACCGCTAGCATGTCAATATCACCAAAGGCTGCTTAAACGATTCCTTTACCTGATTTTGGCATCCCTGTGAGCCAGGATGAGTTGCTGGCTTTCTCCCCCCAAGTTAACCCTGGAGAATCTAGAAGTGAGAAGAAAGCATGGATCTGCAGAACTGACATTAAAAATGGCATGAACCTCCTGGGGAACATGAACGGCTGGTGAACTCCTGTGTGTTCAGGGGGATAAGATGGCTGGAGATATGGGGACAGAGAAGGACACGGTGGGCACAGTGAGAGCACAGGTTGGAGAGGAAGTTTTATCTTCTCTTATTGCTTCTTCTTTATGTGGCCTTGGGTTAACTGTTGCTAGATTGTTCACTGCAGAAATCAGCTGTTATAGCCCAGGTCTGTGGTGCCCAGGCCTTTGGGGCTAATATCAGGGCAAAGCAAAAGCCTTACAAGGGTGAGAAGTATAAAAAAATACAAGAGGAATGACCAGCCACACTCTGGCATTCTCTTCACCTCTGTCCCTATAAACCCTTAGGACAATTAGGAACAGTACCTACTTACAATGCCTATTCTTTTGAAGAGTTTAAGGATGAATTCCTGACCAGAACAGGTGCTCATAAAGTGCCAAGCATGATGTGAAAAAAAAACAAAAATCACAAAACCAAACTACTAAAAATAACCAAACCCCTCATCCCTAGATGCTATGGTGGTAACATTTAAGAACATCAAAGACAAAGAGAGAATTATTAAAGTTTCTAGAGATAAACAGATCACCTACAAAAAAAAAAACACAAATCAAACTTTTCCATAGCT
>VBSM01003148.1:13119019-13134422 GCA_008086735.1 Cheirogaleus medius | reverse complement strand
CCTGGGCTCAAGTGATCCTCCTGCGTCAGCCTCCCGAGTAGCTGGGACTACAGGTGCACACCACTAGGCCCAGCTAATTTTTCTATTTTTTGTAGAGACTGGGTTTTGCTCTTGCTCAGGCTCAGGCTTGAACTCCTAGCCTCCCAATTTGCTAGGATTACAGGACTGAGCCACCATATAATATAGCCAGCCTATAATTTTTAAAATTATAACCAAAAGATGAGCACATCACTTCTACTCATATCCCATTGACCAGAACTTAGTCATGAGACTGTATACAGCTGCAAGAGAGGGTGGTAAAGTTAGTCTTAATACTGGATAGATGTCAGTCCAGTTAAAATTCAGAGGTTCTGTAACAAAACAAAAAAGTGGAAAAAGAAGGGATATTTTTGCCACGACTGTATACCCCAAACTGAAAATATTCCCTTTTAAGATGGAGGAAAAGACAAGAATGTCCATTAGCACCACTACTGCTTAACATAGTTCTAGTGAATGCTCTGAGAAAAGAAAAATCAATGATATATAATGCTTGATTAAGAAAAATATGGAACTTTTCTTTAGATCATATTGGGCAGAAAAGAAAAAAAGAGAAAAAGATGGCACTGTCATTATTGTAGATGATATAATTTACCTAGGAAAAAACTCAATAGAATCAAGATACAAGCTACTAGAACAATTAAGCGAGTTTATCAAGGTTGCTGGATACATGACCAACTTACAAAAATTCATGAGTTTTTTAGGGTGAGAAAATAAAAGGTAAACAAATTGTATAGACATATACAATCTTAATATATAATAAATTGAGCATATTATACTGAATATATAATTCAATTAAAACAAAATTCCATAATTTGATTTAATTCAAAGTCCAAAAAGTATATGCTAAATTATATACTGAAAAAATTATATAAGGAAAAGATAAAAAGGATGCAGATTCACTTTTGTGTTTCTGCAACATAGGCTTTAAGTTAACTTTAGCATTCGCTAAAATGCACTAATTGACAATGCTTCGTGAACTTAATACTGGGGCTCAAATTGTAATTATAACTGGGAATCCTATTCAATTTAAAAATTGCACTCCAATAACCTTAAAATTAAATAAATATAAAATACAGGAAAATAGGTATGCCTCATTTCAACTGCAGACTTGCTTAAATTTCTCATAATTATAGTGCCCATTGCTGTAATGTATTCTATATTGGGCCTAAATGCTCTAACATAATAAATTATAAGTTGAAATTAAATTAAGTCTTTGTCACTCACAAATTAGCTTGACAAAATGGGATCCTCATGGACCACTAGTTAAAATAGTTACTATGGCTCAATGTAAACTAAAGCAAGTCCTTCAAAAATTAAAACATATTGCATGAAATCTAATTAATATAGAGGATAATTAACCCTACTTTTCCATTTGACATTCTAATTTTTTCTATTGTTAAATTTGGGAAAAGTAAATGTGGCCTCAGGATGGATTCCTACAGTGTTAATGCTGTGGTCTCATTTGTTAGAGCCCCATACACAATATCCAACATTATTAAAATTATTAATTCTGTTCAATCAACAAGTAATAAATATTTTGCTCTTGTAAAAAAAAATTCATGAGTTTTTAAATAATTGTATTAACTTTCTAGAATATACAATAACAAATAAGATGTGATTTGCAATTCCAATAAAACTAAAGATATTTAGGAATTAACAAAGAATACATAAAACCTTTTTCTGAGAAAAATTTTGAAGTGAACAAAGAACATAGATATGAATCTAAACAAATATAGATGGGTGTTCATATTACAAAGATTTCAATTTTTCTCAAATTAATCCACACATTCATGGAAATCTTAATCAAATTCCTAGTTGAATTTACTATAAAACTTATGCAAAAGAATAAAGGTCCAGGAATGCGTAATTCAGTCTTCAGAAAAAAGCGGAATGAGAGTGTTCTTGTTCTACCAAATACTAAGCCATACTACACAGCCTCATAGTAACAGAAATAGCGTGCCATTGATATACGAACAGATAATAGACAAATGTAACCGCATAGATGATTCAGCAACTTAACATATGATAAAGATGGTATTACAGATTAACAAGAAAGCATACAAGAAAGCATATACCTCACCTCTTTGGGAGGCTGAGGTGGGAGGATTGCTTGAGGCCAGGAGTTTCAGACCAGCCTGGACAACATCGCAAGACCGGTTTACACACAAAAATTGAAAAAAAAAATAAGCTGACTGTGGTGGCTCATGCCTGTAGTACCAGCTACTCAGGAGGCTGAGGCAGGAGGATCATTCGAGCCCAGGAGTTTGAAGTTGCAGAGAGCTATGATGACACCACTGCACTCCAGCCCAGGTGACAGGGCTAGACCTTGTCTCAGGAAAAAAAAAAAAAAAAGCCAGTCCAAGTACAAACCACACGGGGGCACTTTTCCCTCAGTAAAAGTGCAGATCCATCATCTGGCTGGTTCTGTCACCGCTGCTGTCCTGTGTGCAGTTTGGCAGGAGGTCGGGCTCTCGCCTCCTTCCTCCCCACCTCCGGCTGAGGGCAGGATCTGCCTCTCGCTGCAGTTGGGACCCTGTGTCATCGCCCGCCCCAAGCATGATGCCCCCAAAAGGAGAGGTGACGGAATTAAACCACCCCCAATCATTGGAAGCTTTGCAACCTCACTGAAAATTGGTATTGTTGGATTGCCAAATGTTCGAATATCTACCTTCTTCAATGTATTAACCAACAGGCTTCAGCAGAAAACTTCCCATTCTGCACTGTTGACCCTAAGGACAGCAGAGTACCTGCACCAGGTGAAAAGTTTGACATTCTTGGCCAGTACCACAAACCAGCAAGGACAATTCCGGCCGTTCTAAATGGAGTGGACATCAATGGTCTTGTGAAAGAGGCTCACAGTGGGCAGAGCCAGGGAAATGCTTTTTAATCCCATAATTAGTGCCTGTGATGGGATCGTTCCTCTAACACGTGTTTTTGAAGATGATGCTCTCAGGCATGTTGAGGGAAATGTAGATCCTATTCGAGATAGAGAAATGATACATGAAGCGCTTCAGCTTGAAGATGAAGAAATGGTTGGGCCGGTTGTAGATAAACTAGAAAAGGCAGCTGTGAGAGGAGGAGATAAAAAATCTGAATATATAAGTAAAACTTTGCAGCTTCTTTAGATACTTGAGAGTTAATTATTTTGATGAAGAAAGTTTTAAATAAGGCACACAAAATATAAAAAAAATTCCATAATCTTAGAAAAAGAAGCCAGGGAACACGGTGAGAAAGCTCAGTCTCACTCCACCGGGGAGTTTCTGATGCCACAATTAATTGCCAACACCTGGACTAATTTCCCCAGGTGTAATTTGTCTCCACGAGGGACCAAGCTTTAAAATCTTGCAATGCATCAAACAGAGCAGAGAACATAAAGTTGAAAAAACTAGTCATCCAAATTTTAAAATCATCTCTGAAATGATATAAAATGGTACAATACTGGTGCAATGCTATATTTGTTTCTTCAGATTTCTCAGAAGTGCTTTATATGTCTATACTTCAAAAATATTAGAATTTAAACTCTTCTCTCTTAAAAAATCTTTCTCAATCCTAAAATGCGAGGTTCTTGGAAAGCTCTACTTTATTTCTTCCTAAAGCTGTGATTTGGGGTTCTGATTTTGCTATTGAAAAGGATCTCAAGTTCACCACTTACAAACAAATGAAATAAAATAGCGTAATAAAATTTTTTTGGATTATGGCTGCAATAAGAAGGTCAATTTAAGAACATAATGGCCCTAAAGAATATCTTATAGAGAGATTTAAAAATGCTAAAATGTGTATTATTTCATTTACTATGAATAAAAGTAGTTAGGGCAAATGCTTTATCTTGAATTCAGAAAAAGACAAATCTTTTAAGTAAAAGTTTTAAGGGAAGAATTGGTATTCGAAGTAGATTTTGAAAAATGAATACACTTTCAGTGGCGAAAAGGTCACTTAAGGCTGAAGGAACAATTTGAACAAAAGTTCAGAAATGATACACATGAAGACATGTTCGGGAAATAGTGAGTGGTCCTATTTGTTAGGTTATAAGATTGGCCATAACTGGAAACACCAATATAACACATACCAAGTGCTTGGCACGATTCTAAGTGCCTAACATAACAAATATAATATTTGTTTAATTTAACTCATTTAATCTTTACACAACCCTAAGAGGAAATTTTTTAAACGAAGAAACTGACCCATCAAGTGGGGGACATCAGAGCTCACAGAGGTATTAAGGGACAAGTCCAGGATGATGCTGAGCCCAGGTGCCCGGATCCTGATGTTAACAAGAGAGTGTAGTTTGGGTGTCGATTGTGAAGTGTCATCTCCACTGAGGGGCAATTGAGAGACACAGAAGATTTGATTGTGGAACAGCGGCACGGCATGACCTAGGTGTGACCACTCTAAAAAAAAGTATTGTGGTAGAGGCAGGTAGGAGCAATCAGCTTAGAAGTAAGTGAAGTCAAGGGACCAGTTTTGATGCTATATGAAAGAGGGTGGTGACGGGGGACATGTATGGAATGGGTGGGATGAGAGGCAGAGAAATGAAAGATAAAGCTGACTCTGGGAAATCTAGCCCGAGAGGCTCAGCAGTGTCATCATAGGAAACGGGCCACGAGGAAGGTTTGCTTTGGGCAGGAGGAAGAGCTAAACTTAGGAATTTAAGTGAGGTACTGGTGGCAAATCAGGGTGGAGAGATATCCTGGAAGCTTCCAGAAACAGGAGTTTTCTATTGCCTAGAGAGGACCAAGCTGGAGGTCAGATTTAGGAGTCTCCCAGTTAAGGAGCAAGGGAGTTGGTCCATGCATGTGAAATATTCCCATGAGAGTCACAGTAAGGGGACAGAACTTAGGACCGGAGAATGCCTACATTTTTGACTAGTTTTCGACCTTTCTTCCACTTCCACGCCTGAGATACGTAACATATTCATGCCACTAACAGATTCTTCCAGTGGGTATCATATGACTCATGTCAGTTTAGGATTAGGCAGGGTAGTCAGAGCCCCTGTGAAGGCTACTGTCAGATATTATTAATGACACTTTCTTGTTTCTGTACACTTTCTTGTTTCCATCTTCTACTACTCATTCCTGTGGTGTGAGTAGAGGTGGATCCACTCCTTGTAGCTGTGGGTCTTCATCAACAAGATACTATTTTATACTTCCTGGTTTCCTCTTACTGAAAGGGTCCTGCAGGTGTTGACGCCATCACTTGAGAACTTGTCTCTTGTTCCCAATAAAAATGGCATTTTAGTGTGGCTTGCCAGAGGTCTCAGGAGTAAATATTATGCTCTGTGTGTTTACCACTTTAGTGAACTTCATAGCTTTGCCATTTTCAAACTCAAGAAAGCACTGAAATTTTTAAAAATCTCAAGAGAATATGAAATTTATTTATATTTAAATGAAAACATCATAATGCATATGTTGCCAATGAACTCCTAATGTGTCTTACATATATCGTATATCCATTCATCCTCCAAATGTTTAATTTTACTTACTTAAATAACAGCATGGGTCCGAGTACTAGGCATAGAGTGTGAACAAGACAGTCAACATTCCCATCCTCAGAGAGCTTTGACTTCCAAACAGGAAAACCGTGAGTTAGAATGTATTTCCTTAAGTGAAAAAAGCTATTAAAAAGCAAATAAGAAAAATGGAAAATTTAAATTTCTTTACTATGTAGGCAAGCAAAAAACAGTTCAATAAGGCTAATTGATTATTTTAAAAATGAAAGGTTGGGAGAGCTATTACTTATGTGTGGGGCTCAAAATAAGAAATGGTATTCCAGTATCTGTACTGAATCATTATAAATTCTGAAAATGTGCTTTATTAAAAAATGAGCTGATGAGAAAAAGGCACGCGGAATTTTCCTTCCCCCAGGTGTCTATTAAGTGCTGTTTGTTTCTGAGCTGAGGAATCTTCCTTCCCGACGTTGGGTGATAGCCATCTGTTCAGCTCTACTTAAACGTGGGGACCGACTCTATAAAAAGGTATGTTCTTAAAATGGCAATTCATCCTTAGTCTGTAATTTTAGATTTTTCCTTGTTTTGTATTAAATTTTCATTCTCTAGCTGTCCTTTTAATTGAATCTCTATAAACATTTTTCTCTGAAAATGTGAGCCCCAGTAATATTACCAATATTATTGTAGTTATTCAAACTATTTTCTAGGACAGATTTAAAATAAATAGGACAGCGTCAGTAATTCTAAGGTGGAATGAAAGCAGTTGCAGCAGTAACATGCAGTTGTTTTCAGGAAGAATGGAAAAATATCTTCTTCCAACTCAGTGGACACATGGGGTCACATTTGACGGGCGCCCATGGAGACAGTACAGATTCCTGGGTCCGCAGCTGCTAATAACTTGCTTTTGGACTGGGAAAAAGATCATCTCACTTCTCACTGGTTGGGCTTTCACAGCTGGAATCGAAAGGGTAATTAGGCTGTTGTTTGGATAAGGCAGGAAAGAAAATTCTAGCTCTGCTCCCCTTAGTCCCATAATCCAAACACCAAACATGATATTGGCTCAAATAACCTGAATAACTCCTGCAAACCTTTATTCTGTGTGCATGTTGGAAACCTGAACAAAGCAGACAAAGTGGTGGTAGTCAAAGGAATATTGCTAAAGCGAAACAAATACAAGTGACTGTGGGGGAAAAAACAGTGGAGACAATTGGCTGAGAGAGGTCCAAGTTGGTAAACCTCTCAGAGAAAGCACAAAGAGAAATGTCGCGTTGTCTTGGCTCTATCATTTTAGTTATAATGCGATATAAATTTGATTGAATTTATATTTTAATTCTACATCATAAGATGTTAAATATGGTTGAAACATCTTAATGGAGTTAATGAGGTGATAAAATAGAATACAAAATACCAGCTAGGTCAAATATACGTAAGGTTCATCATCAAAGTAGACAAAACATAATGGTATCCTTTCTCTAACCTAGATAATCAATCCATCAGAATCAGGTGTCTTTGAACACAGGTGGAAAATGGGACTCATTCAAATATGCAAAACATAATTAAAGGAACATTTACCAAGGGAAAATTAATTAAACTGGGTAAACATATGGTTATCTCATAACTTAAAAGTGAAATTACCACTTACACATCATGTAGACTAAGAGGATAAGAATTCTAGTTTATAATATAAGGGAGTAGGAACAGTTCGGCAATCAATCAATGTGCGTGGTATGGAACCATCCTAAGAAATTCAACGAACATGAGAGTATTAGAAAATGTTCTTGTACATCATGGTGAATCAAGATGTGAAATACTAAGCAGAAGTCTCTTTATCAGTAGTTCTTCTGAGGGATTATCATGTACATGTCCAAATATAAAGGAATAGAAGAGTCAGCAACTAAAAGATAAGAATCTGAAATGGAATATTTTATTCATCAAATATTTTCTTAATTATCAGGATGGTTTTAATGTAAGTAAAAATTCCAGTGCTGTTCATGTGACTCTAGACCAAAAAAGCCTCCAAGTCTTAATTTCTGATCTCCTAAGTATCACAGGGTACAGAAGAAGGGATATTTAATTTCTCTGCTGTTTTCTAATCACAATAGTACTATTTGTTAATCTCCAAATGATGACCTTTGACTTTCCATTTGGACATCCAATTTTCTATATTTAGAAACAATTTTGGAACAGTGAAATCTCCTGTGCAGGTGTTTGATTCTACGGAATTGTGCTTTTCTGGACTCCAAGATTGCTTTTTTAAAAGTTTTCTAGTGATCCAAGAAACTTACTTTACCTGTGGGAAGAAATGGCAAAATGTACCAGACTTTGAATAATTTACAGTATCTTTTTAGAAAAAAAGCAAACATTTTATATTTTTTATAGTAAATAAAGCATGTATGTAGAAGAACAACATAAATATATGATAGGTTCCTAGGCCACCATTACTTTGGAATATCTTTGCACAGAATGTGTTGTATATTTAGATCCACAATATATTTATGTGTTTGCTTCAAAAAAAAAATGACCCAGAGTGGTTTGTAAGTCATAGTGGTTTCCACAATATACTAGTTATTCCAGGTCAATAGATTTTTCTTTTCAAACTAACCTTCCTTTTGACTCTCTTGTCGGTCCTTCTTTCCTTTTTTTCACTTTGGAAAATGGAAAACTAACAGGTGGACAATCATGCTATTGATTTGAGATTTGGTTGACGAAATGGCTCGTGAGGACTAAGTGCAAAGAATAATTGATTGAGTTTAAGCAGGTGATGGTTAATGAGCTAGAAAACCAGCCACAGGTGACTGTGTCCTAATGTGTAGAAACAAGGGCTTACTCTAGAAGTCCTCAAAAATATCTTCCAGTTTTCAGAACTAGGAGATAAGATTGGACCACCCCCACCTTGTATCTCAATGTTCAGGAATGGAAAGGGTGAAAGGTCACTTGTTCAATGTTTAATTTTTATTTTTGTACCTTTTAAAAATGAAGTAAAGTGTTATAGATTGAGGTATAAACCTAAGTGCCTCCATACTTTAATAAGGTTTAGCAGTCTCAACTCGACAGGATATAGGTTCAAGTTGTCTGATTTCCATTTACTATGTGCTATGTAGGCAGGATTTACACACATACATACACATTCATACTAAAGCTCACGTACAGGCTCTCACACTTAGACTAGTGGGGTTTACACCAGAAGGTTCCCAGCTTTCCTATCCTACTCCAGGTTGGTGATTTGTACCCACTTGCAAAGAGGAAGGGTGCCAGTATTTATTGGAAACCTATTATGTGACAGGTTATCTTAGATCTTCTTATGCAATCAATTAGTTCATTAGAATAGTTAAAACATGTACCTAGCATTTAATTCAAAAAGGGCAAGGGAATTACAATGGAATGTAAGTCTGACTCCACTCTGACATTTCTTCTCCTGAAGTAACCACTGCTACCGCTTCATGTATACACAGCGATGCTTGATTGATACGCTACTTTTTCTAAACAAGGCAAATGGGACCCTGCTATACACGTTATTCTGCACTTTGCTTTGGGCACTTAATATTAAGAATGGTATTTTATCCTTATTTCATAACTGAGGAAATTGAAGCTCAGGGAGGTTCAGTTGACTTAGCGATTGGCAGATCTAAGCATTCAAATCTCTCCGACTTCAAGTCACAGGTTCATTTTCCTTCCCCGTGTCGACGCTTAAAAGCACTGCGGTGATTTTTCATCTGTAAATGTCAGTGGCTGCCACCAAGCCTGGGTGGATTTACAAAGCACTGGAAGTCTCTCCTCTCCTCTCCCTTTGTGCATTCTTCTCCCACCTCCTGGAATTCTTTTTCCCAGCTCTAAGCTTCCGGTTGCCTTTGTACAACCCCAAACACCTTACTTTAGCTCTGTGCTCATTATACAGATCTCTATCCTTAACTATTTTCTCCAGAAATGCCTAACGCATGCCCTCGAATTCTCTCTCCTTTACACCCCTCACTCACAATAAGAAATTCTTTTTCTAAATGAAATAGCTAGATATTGAGCAATCTATCTGGAGAAAGTACCCCACTGGGGGCCAGGGCGAGGCAGGCCAAATAATTCTCTTACCTCTTACCTCTTACTAGAAAGATGAGCTCATGATCCAAACTGCATCCTGCTCAAAGATTTTTCTCACTGAAACTGGTGTGAAACGGGTCTCTCTGGGAAGCCACAAGGCCATAGGTGTGGAGCTGTCCATAGCTGTGTCCCCTGCTAGGTGAAGAGACCCCTTTTGCAATAGAGAAAAGGAAATCCACGTGCACTTTCAGGAAGACTTTTTGAGGGAATTTGAAGCTGAGATCTGAAGGACAAGTAGACAGTAGCCAAGTAAAGGATGGATGGGGGGGTGTTGTATTTGGCGAGGATACAGGGGAGGGTCTTAGGCAGAGAGAGTACAGCAGTCGAGAAGCAAGGGACAATACGTCACGCCAGCTCAAATGCAGAAGGACGAGTGTGGCTAAAGTGCAAGATGGGATGAGGCGGCAAGGGAGGAGGGAGGTGCTCGAATCCCAAAGCCATGCTGAGGACGTGGCGTTAACAGCAGGTCACTGGAAGTGGTAGGTGGGCTTGTAGGAGTCAGAGACAGTGGGAGTTTTGTGATGTGCCAGCCAGTGTTCCTGGTTGCAAGCATGAATAACTGACCTGGGAAAAGATAGAATTTAATGGAAGGGTATTTGTTGTCTAGTTCTGGAAGCATCAGAAGGACTAGAGAACGGGGCTTGGAAAATGGACATGAACCAAGGAAGCCAGACAATGGTCACGATCTTACCAGGGCTCTGCCACGAATACTGCTGCATGGACACACAACACCCCCAGTGCTACAGAATTCTCCCTGAAGCCACTGCCCCCCTGCTACATAATTCCCAACTGTCCCTGCAGCTTGGGGTCACTTCCTCGGTATCCAAATTTTGTAAAGCTGAGTGTGTGATTGGCCACACCTGGATCACAGGCCCATAACTTAACTGACAGAGGGTTTGGAGACAGAATGTCTGCTTCCCACAGACATTAATAGTGAGAGCCTGCCCTCTTACCCCTACCCCCACCCCAAAATTCATAAAACATGGAGTTCTCCCATAAAAATAGATGAAAGATGGAGAGGGGTTGGACTATCAGGCAGGCATCTAGGAGAAGAGGCAAATGTCTGCTACTTATTCTCATGTTTGTGTTAATTTTTAAAAATTTCTTATTTTTTAAGTTTTATTTTTAATTGACACATAATAATTGCATCTATTTATGGGGTACAATGTGCTGTATCGAGAAATGTACATTGTGGAATGATCAAATCAGGCCAACTAACATAATATCCATCACCTATACATTTCTCATTTCTTTTGTGGTGAGAACTTTTAAAATCCATTCTTTCAGCTATTTTGAAATCTACCACACACTATCATTAACTATAGTCCCCGTGCTGTGCAATAGATCATTGCATGTTTGTGTTTTAGAGCAGTCATTCTTTCTGCCGTTTGGGGGATGGAAGGGAAGTGGTGGGGGGAACACCAGCTGTGATAAAATCAGCTCAGAGGCTGTTGCAATAAGCCAGACAAGTGAGGTAGTGGTGGCCCGGAGCACAGAAAAGGCAGATGGCAGTGTAGATGGAGAGAAATGAATAGATTCAAGAGATGTTAATGATGTAGACTTGGAAAGGTGTATTGAGGATCTGTTGGATATGGGGGCTGGGGTCATTGAGAGAGAGCAAGGCATGAAGGATAACACTCAGTTTTTGGCTTGGGAATCTTGTCTGAACCCAGGAGGAGGAATAGAGTCCCTAGTAGGTTCATTTTACCTCCGCTTTGCAGCTGAAGAAACTTGGAGAGGCGAAACATCCTGCTCAGGTATGCACCAGATCTGTTTGAATAAAACCCTCATGTTTTGTACTTTAAAACAAGGTGCTCTGATTTTCAGAACATGATGATCACAGAGTAATCTATTAAAACCTCAGTGCTATATTCACACATGTTGTCTTTTCCAAAGAAATATGTCCACCTGAGATTTTTAATGGAAAGAAATATTTCCATAGGAAAACAACTTGCTAGAATTTTTCAGTCCATGGTCAGTATATTTATCTGGCCTTTTTATTCTACTTTTTTTCTGCACTGTTTACCGACTAAAGCTTCTCCTTATATTGTGCCCATCCTTTCTAAAGGCCATTGGAGTTTTCAGAGGAAAAGCAGTGGTTAGGTTAGTTGCAGAAAACTGTCGGTTGGGAGAATTTGTTAGTATAGAAGCATTCTCCCGTGAATCCAAGTCTGATGTGGGGACATTGTACCACAGTGGGGCACCTGTCACTCATTCTTGTGCAACCTGAAATTGCAATGTGCAACAGGAGCTAATGGAGAAATACGACCTTCCTTCAGGCAGACAATACGGAGGCACATTCTATGAGGTTCATTAGAGACTCCTAGGCACGGTCAAGCTTGTCACCCACAGGAGTGTCCAATTTGATGAGTGGCTTTCTGTCCTCTGCTTTACTTTCCGCAGCTTCTCACCCTTCCTCCTGGGGGGTTATTTTTAAATAAACTACCTGCATAAAAGTTCCTTTTCCAGCTTTGTTTTTGGGGATTGGGGAAAAAAACCCAGGCTTAGATAATCTATTATTGAAGGATGGTTTCTTTATATTGCTCTCCCAATTTTCTTACCTTCTTGTTCCCTTTTTTTCAGGGGGGGCATATTTCATATTGTTCGGGTTTATTCTGCTGTATTTTCCCAGCATCTTAAGTTTGATGCTTAATTCATTGATGTTCAATTTTTAATTTTTAATATTTATGTTTAATCCATTTATCCATTTTCCTGCTTTTGCTACAGCTTGAAATTTGGTAGGTTGTCTTTTCAATACTGGTTTTGTCTAAATATTTTCTAAATTTAATTAAGATGACTTCTTTGACGTGTGAATTACAGATGGTCCCCAACTTATGGTGGTTTGACTTATGATTTTTCTACTTTATGATGGTGCAAAAACAATAAGCATTAGGTAGAAACTGTACTTCTAGTGTCCATACAACCATTCTTTTTTTCACTTTCAGTATAGTATTCAATAAATTTTATAAGGTACTCAACATTGTATTATAAATTAGGCTTTGTGTTAGATGGTTTTGCCCAACGGTAGGCTAATGTAAGTGTTCTGAGCACGTTTAAGGTAGGCTAGGCTAAGCTATTATGTTCGGTAGGTTAGGTGTATTAAATGCATTTTCCACTTATAATATTTTCAATTTACAATAGGTTTATGAGGATGTAATCCCATAATGAGTCAGGAAGCATCTGTATTTGAAAATCTGTTTAAGTATGGGGATACTTTCATTAATCTTTTTAAAATTGGTTTATAATTTTCTTGATTTGTGGTCAGAGAATGTGATCTCCATAATAATTATGCGGGATTTGTTGGGGCTTGCCTTGTGGGCTGAAATGTAACGAGTTTTCAGACGTATTACAGATGAGTTTGAGAAGATTGTGTTCTTTTGAATTGTGTTGTTCAGTCTATGTTTTTTTTCTCCTTAAGAGAGAGGTGTGTTGAATCTATCAAATTTGTTTTGTATAATTTGAGGTTATGCTGTTGGTTGTTCCATACGGATTCAGGGCTGTCTCTACCTACCGCATTGTGCCTGTCGGTATTATGAAATAACCCTATTTATTTCTAACAATATTTTCCACCTCCATGTCTGTTTTGTCTGATGTTTTGGTTTTCTTTTGACTAGTATTTCCTTTGTATGTCATTTTACATACTGCTGTTTTCATTTTTTCTGTGTCATTTTATTTTTATGTCATCTGTGAATTTCCATCTCCTAACTGGTAAGTTTAGTTTATTTTATTCACATATTTGAATTTATTGACACCATTTATTTTGTGCTTTATTTTGGACTTCTCTTTACTTTCCCCCTCCCTTTGCTTTTCTGTCTTCTAGTGAATGGATTGATTTTTCTCTACTCCCTTCTCCACTGGTTTAAGAGTTATCATATTATTATTATTTAATGAGTGTCTTAACATTTAAAAAGGGCATATTTGATTTAACAAGATATACAAGTAACTGCTATTTCTCCCCACCTTCAGAATAAGATAAAGACCTAATTATGCTTTAACTCTGATCCCTCTGGTTTGCTTGTCTTTTGTGTTACTGCTGTCTGTTGTTTTAATTCAATCTTGTTTTGCAGTTTCCTTCACAGATTAGTCATCATGATTTTGTTTCATGCAGTCAATGCTGTTTTACCGTTTTCCTTTTTCACCTTTATTTTGATATCTCATTCCTTTCTTCTGGGGTCAATTTCTTTTCTCCTGGAATGTACCATTTATAGTTGTCCCTTGGTATACTGGAGGATTGGTTTCAGGACCTCCTACATATACCAAAATCTGCACATACTCGGGTCCAGCAGTCTCAGAACCTTGTATAGGAAAATTTGGCCTTAAGTATCCTCTGGATTCATGTCCCATGAATATTGTATTTTCTATCTGAGTTTGATTGAAAAAAATCTGCCTATAAGCGGACATACACAGTTCAAACCTTATTGTTTAAGGGTCAACTGTATAATTTTTCTTTCCAAAAAGGGTCCATGGGTGGTAGACTTTTTCAGTCCTTCTAAACATTTCTTAGTTTACCCTCCCCTTTGCATGATAGTTTGGCTAGATATAAAATTTGAGAAGGATAGTTATTTCCCCTGGCACATTGAAGATTCAGTAAACTTTAGGGCTCTATTTTTTGCTGATGAGAAATACGCTGTAATCTAATCATTAGTTTTTGGTAAGTTACATTTCTTTCCTCCTTGATTGCTTTCTTATTGTCTTTGAAATTCTGCAGTTTTATTACTGTGTGTCTAAATTTGGATGTATTTCTATTCATTCTGGTCAGGACTTGTGACTTTTAAATCTGAGGTTTCAAGTCATTCATTCATTCTGGGAAGTTTGCAGACATTACCTCTTTAAATATTACCTCTTTCCCAATATCCGTATTTTTTCCTTCTGGAATTCCTATTACGGAAATGTTGGATCATAGCAGATTAAAGATAGCCACAAATTATTTGTTATTTCTCCTAGAGGTGGAGTCTAATTCCTCTCCCATTGAACATATGCTAGACTTAGGGACTTACATGACCAATGAAATGCAGTAAAGTTCTGGCACTTTCGAGGTTAGGTTATAAGAAGCTTGCAGCTTCTGCCTAGGCCTCTCAGAACATTTATTTTCACTGGGAATCATGAGCAGCTATGTAAGAAGTCAGGCTACTCTAAGATCACTGTACTGGAGAGTTTACAGTTAACAGTCCCTGTTGAGACCATCCTGCTAGCCATTTGCACCAAAGGGAAGACATGTGAGTGAAACCATATTGAACCCTCCAGACCACATTTGATACTATGTGAAACAATATATAACCCAGCTGAACCCTGCCTGAATTCCTCACCCACAACATTTTTTAAATATAATAAAATGGTTATTGTTTTAAACTACTAGGTGTTGGAGTGGTTTGTTATACAGCAGTAGATAACAGGAATATGGACCTTTATATTCTTTTCTACAGATGTTTAGCCTCTTTCATATTTTTCATCTCTTTATATTTCAATGGGTGACTTTTTTCAGACTGGTATTCCAGGTCATTGATCTTTTCTTTAGTTCATTAGTCATGTATAATCTTGTCACTTGATCTATCTGTTGATTATCTTTATATCAAGGACTAATTTTTTCTTTCTCTTAGTTTTTCTTTTCAGAAAAAAAATCTGCTTTTATCATAGTTGTTTTCTCAGTGTATTGATTCATTCTTTCATATTCTTATGATTTTAAACTTATTTTATGGGTTTTTTGTTATTGCTTAAATATCAGATTTTGGGGGCTATTATTCTTCCATTAGTTATACCTACTAAGACATATTCATAGTGAATTCATTAAGTGTTTTGTAATTTTTGGATTTAAGCTCCTTTTTAATGAGAATC
>VBSM01003148.1:13042408-13118988 GCA_008086735.1 Cheirogaleus medius | reverse complement strand
GTCCCCAATCTTTTTGGCACCAGGGATTGGTTTCATGGAAGACAATTTTTCCACGGATAGTGGGAGCAGGGGGGAAGGAGGTGGAGCTCAGGCGGTGATGCACAGCCTGGTTCTTAACAGGCCACCGACTGGTACCAGGCTGCAGCCTGGGGGGTGAGGACTGCAGCATTTCAGCACTACTTGGGTGATGTAAAATTAGGCCTAGAATCCAAAGGTTTTGGAGTAAAATTCTTTCACCTAGAGCTAGGCAGAGGCAAATATTTGTCATTGTGCAGGTGTGTGAATCTTTGTATTTCTAGCTCAGAGTCACAGATAACCAAAGCCCTAGGTTACCGGGATGATAATGCATCTTAGGTAAGCTGCTGTGTCAGATCTCACACTTACTGGTCTTCTTTTCAGTTCATTCTTCTGTTCTGGTACCTGGGGATTTTTCTTCATTGAGAGCTCAGCTATGCATTAATTTTTAATTGTTATATTTTAAACATTTCTAAGTGTCTGTAACTGATCCATCTATTGCTTGTGTCAAAAGACAAAATTTTAACAAATTTAGTTAAATGATCTAAGTAGCTTTTATTTGTGATTCATTAATCTGAGAGCATCTCATCTGAAAATAAAGAAGTGCCACACTGGGCATGGCAGAACAGCTGGCTTTTATAAGATAGCTTAAGCAGGAACAAGGAAACAGCACAATACAAGAAGTGGGTTGGGTAACATCAGGTTACTTCAGGTTACTTTCCTTATAAGGGTTAAAGCAGAGGGGATTTCCTTACGGTGGTGGCTAAAACTGGCTTGTTTGGAGATTCAGCTATTACCTCTCTCTCCCGATTTCTTGGAAAGTCCCATAAACAACTTAGTCTTGGTTTGATAACATAGAACGTTACACGAGTGACTCCATTTTGAGTTGGCCTGTTGGGGCCTAGTGCAGGAGCCCAGTGCAAATCAGTGGTCTCCTATAAATGTCATTTGGCACCTGAATTGGTATTCTTTCTTTTGCTAAAAGGTCTGAATTTTCTTTCTCTCCCCTCTTCTTTGGAAGATATTTATACATTGTTCCTTTCTATCTGTTTTTTTTTTCTTTTTTGGTAAGGCAATGATTACTTTTTCCGACTAATTTTTTTTAAATGATTTAATTGTATATATCTACCCTGAAAGTTGAAGAAATTAATGAACTTTCAGCTTTCACTACATCCTTCATTATTTTTCTTATTTTATCCTTCCCACTATTTGCCATGAGCTTCTGAGATTTATTGCATCAATGTATTATTTTATATTTATGTAGCTATTTTTAAAGAAAATGTAATACTTATATTGTGGGATACTATTATTTATACTTAATTCTATTTTTTTAAAGGTAGGATGTGTATACTTTGTTTCTTTCTTTATTTTTTATTTCAGCATATTATGGGGGTACAAATATTATGGTTACATATATTGCTTATACCCTCTCGCCCCTCGAGGCAGAGCTTCAAGCGTGACCATCCCCCAAACGTTGCACATCTAACTCATTATGTTGACTTATTTCTCATCTGAGTTATTTGTAATCAAGACTTTTTCATTGTGAATTGCTTATTCTTATTCATGTTTTATGGTTGGGTTATGGCTCAAGTTGATTTTTTCCAGGATATATACATAAGTGTTATATATTCTGAGTTCTTAAATATTTGAAAATATGTGAAACTTTTATATGTAAAAATATTTGTTTTTACCTATGAAAACTGTGTTGGCTGTGTCTAGAGTTTTTAGGTCACATCTTTTCTTCTTAAAAACTCTTTAAATATGATTTTGTTCCTTTTGATTCTAATGTTGCTAAGGTGAAGTTGGAAACAAGATTAATTTTTACCTGTTTTTTTCTGTCTGGATGTTTTTAGGATTCTTTCTTTGTCTTTGAATAATCTCTGCAACAAATAAGTCATGAAGTTAGTTGTTTTATGTTAAATTTCTCTGCAACACCATAAGTTTATATAATGAGTTCAGACAACAAGAAGATGAAACATCACACATTCACATATTTCTTTGTTTCAGGAAAGTTTTCTTCCATTATATCCTTAAATGATTTTAATGTTTCATTTTGTGCTTTTATAAAAGAACATCTAATACTTATATGATGTATATTTAATATATGTCTTTGATACATATATTTTTTTCTGATCAATGTATTTTTCTTGTCCCTTTCTTTTTATTTTTGAAGTTGTTACCAGTCCAATCTTTATGACACCGATTCAGATTTTTGCCATATAAATTCTGCTCCTTAGACTTCAAAGATAATTTTAAGTTCTGCAATAGCTTTTTGTTTTGTTTTACTGTTGTCAGTTCACTTTTCAGCATATTCTATTACCCCATTATCTCTTCTCTGACTTCTTATTTCTTCTTTGGACTCTCCTATCACAGTATTGATATTATATTTAATTTCCTGGAGAGTGTGAAGTAGTTGTTGCTTAAAGTTTCTGTTATTTCCTGGAATAAGTTGTTACAACATATATTCTTCATTTCCCTTTTTTCCTGGTTATATTCCACTCCTTTTATCTTATATTTTGCAGAACTTTTGCATAATTTTTTTCTCACCTACTCACACTTGAAAGAAATCATGTCTGTTTCTTTCTGCTACTTGCCAGGAATATTATGAATGGAAAATCTGTGGCACTTTTTATTTGTGCACTTGTTGAAACTTAGCTTTGCATTAAGGGCTTGCTATTGAATCTTTGTTGTTGTTGTTGTTATATAGTTTAGGTTGGATGAAAGATCATTCTATTGCCCTATTAACTCTTATGATCTTTTAAGTGGATTTCAGAGAGAGAGTGAGTTTTGGAAGTTTGAATGTTTTGTACATTCAAAATCTATTTTATAAGTGAATGGAAGGAAGAGATAGGGAAGAGGAGTTGGGGAGAAATTCGACAGATTTTTGTATAATAACCTCTGCTTGCTCAAGTTCCACCCCCCCTCCCCCATTCTGTTGAAATGACTGGGATTCTGCCTGGTCCTACAAACACTGGAATTAAGTGGGAGGACATCCTGGGAGTGGCCAGATTGGTGTGAAAACCAATGGCTCAAAGGCCTTTTGTTTATTGGGTAGTTAGAACAGGTACTCATTTTTTTCTTGGTCAATTGACTTTAATCGGTAGCTACAACATTCTTTTGTAGCATCTTTCCCCAAGATTAGCATTGTCTCTAGGGAGCCAACATTTTTCTGATGAGAAAGCTGCATTCACTGAAACAGGAACATTGACCACCATCTCTCTTTCAACTCTGCAGCACTGGCCATTGACACTGATTCTGCCCCTAGCCTTTGTGCTTCCAAATTGGGTATGAGTAGAGCCTTGAAAACTTTTTTACTTCCGTCCCACAAATCTAAGGTCATAAATAGGGGACACGTATCTTGAACTTGGCATTCTTGTCTGGTTGGTTCATCCTTCCCCCGCATTCTTGGGAGTTTGCAGAATAGACACATGGGATTGTGACCATTTTATAGTTTCAGGATAAATCATTTCCATTTCCTTTTTTGTACCTTTATGATCTTTTGAGTGGATTTCAGAGACAGAGAGGAGTTTTGGAAGTTTGAATGTTTTGTACATTAAAAATCTATTTTATAAAGTGAATAGTAACCATTTTTTGCTGTTCTGCAATTTTAGTTATACTGTCTTTAAATTTAAAACTACTTCGTACATGGAATTGCTTCCTTTTTCATATTCAATTAGCAGTGGGCAAAAATATGTAATATATTTGAAGAGATACCCTCCCCCCCACAAGGTCATTGATTTCTTCAAGTTATTTCTACTTTTATTTCTATTCTATGATTTATTGAAAATATGTAGCTTTGACTATACTATTCTTATAAATTTTCTCCCCAAGGAGTAGTTTAATGTTATAAATGTGCTATTGTCTTGCAGTCCTCACAAATCTTTAATATTACAAAGACCAATCAAGTAGTCTGGAAACATCAGGAACCATCCTTTCTAAGCATAGGTAAAAAATGTCACCCAAGTGAAGGAAAAGGTTCTCTGGTGCATCAATTTTCAGTGTTTCTCACAGTATTCCCCCTTTTTCTTATATTGAGAACTCTGACTCATATATACCAGTGATATATGTCTGTATCTATACATATATGATGTAGATGTGTATACACCATATACAAATATATATTTACATTGTGTGTGAGTATATATCCATATACTTATATCTATATATAGACATGGAATAACAAAATATTTACTCACTGGTATATAGGAGTGGAAATAATATAAAGAATAAAAGGAATGACATATATCAGTATATGTATATATACTATGTAAATTTATATGTTTATATAGTATATATACATATGTATGTATCAACTGTTAAGTAGACACTTGATATTTGAGATTCATATTTATGAATCCCCAAATCTGTGCCTACAGAAATCTTATACATTTCTAGTTTCCCCCCTAAATCATCTTTTTTGTTGAAAGTCACTTGTTTCCTAACTATAAAACCTTACACCCCAAATCAGAAATCTCTTCTACTTTTCAGGAAGACTTTAATGGCTTTAACATTTTTTGCATACCGAAACTTTCCAATCATTTTTTTTAAAGTTATTTTATAAAAGGAAGGGAATTCATGATGATGAATAAAGAATACCAGAGGCCAATGAGAGGCACATGCTTGGTGGACTGGGAGAGTGGGGTAGATTCCACACTGATCACCAGCTCGGGAGCAGCGTCTGCACATGAGCCTGGGTTTATGTTTGGATTCCTGGTCTCAGGTGCATCTCAAATTACTACATGACACAGATCTTTGGGGTTGCCAGTCAAACCTGCAAATGTTAAGTTACCAAATGCACACTTTTCCAGCAGTGGTTCTGTGGCTAATAATATTTAAGGAATCACGTTTTTGTCAGGTTCTTTTATCTCTCAAGCTTAAGCAAGATAATTCATATCTTACCAACCCAAGTCTTACATTACAAAGCTTGCAGTAAAGTTCCCTACTGTCAAATTTTAACACAGGGCTCGAAATTCCCATTGCAAATTTACACTTGGTTTTCCAATTAAAATGGGCTTTTGTGACTCCCCTGCCTATAGCCATTGGCTTGATAAAAAGTATCTTCATTTGCAGCCAGTGTGTTTAGGGAACCCAGTGCAGGGCTGACTCTTCTGTTGTTGCCTTGAGCCCAGCTGTGCTGAAATATTAAACTTTAGTAAATTAGGTGAAATTGCAGCTTCTTGGCTGATACAATAATGCCTTTTTCTTTTTCTGCAAACCATCTTCAGCGTGAGTTGTCTGCACAGTTCTTCTATACTAAGAGAAATAAAATTCAGAATCTCTTCCAAATCCAGACAACTCTTCCATTTTCAGGATAATTGTGCCATATCCCATTTATTTTACAGAGGGCTTAAACTTTCAAATATGTATAATTGGATTACTATATTATTTTGGATTACTATAGTATTACTATCTGAATACAGCATCGCATTATTGTATCACACTTAGATGAAGCAACTGGATCCCTAAAAATGTGAATCTTATGTAAAAGTAGCAGCTTTTTATTTTTTGATTAGAACTTATTTTAACAGCAATGGTGAGCAATAGTAGGAAAGAATATTTTCAGTCACATTTATTTTTAGTTTTTTGCTCCTTTTTCTCTCTAAGAATAGCACTAGTTCTGAAGTGTTTTTATTCATTCACCAAACATTTGTTGATCAATTACTATGTGCAAAGTTCTGGTTTGTTTTCAACCAAATATTTTTGGAATAAATGCAGAATTAACAGAAAGGGACTAGGCATCCTTCTATCTCTCTCTGTGATATATGTTATTTTTCTTGTGACAAAACCACTGGTGACAGCTTTATTTAGCTGCCTGGCCTACTTGTTCCCCAAAGGCTCTCACTTTGGCCTCTTTTAGGTTAAGAACTTACGCTTCTAGGAGACTTCAGTTGAAATATAAATATTTTTATTACTTGGGAAAGTTAACTCATTAAAAGCTTTTCAAAGTATCTTTATCAAGGTACTCCCAAGATAGTGAAGTCCAAGGGTTGCTTTTGGAAAAATCTCAAATCTATACAAAAATAGGGTGGATAGTTTAATGAGCCTTCATATAAGCACTATGGGGTTAAAACCTAGGGAGGTCGCTCAGTGAGGGCTTGGATAGTCGGTGGGCCGTGTGGACGGGATAGCTTAGGGCTGAAAGGGTTGAGGCCCACTTCTAAATTAGAGGGCCAGACTCTATCACATTGTCATTGGTTCACTGTCCTATAATAAATGAGATACTAACCAATAAATGAGATACTAACCAGTATGATCTAGACCTGGGTCTGTGTCTTAGTTACAGCTACTATGACAAAAATACCTTAGACTTGGTGGCTGAAACAACAGAAATTTACTTCTCATGGTTCTGAATGGTAAGAAGTCCAATATCAGGGTGCCAGCATGGTCAGGTCTTGGTGAGGGCTTTCTTCCTGGTTGGCAGATAGCTTCCCCCTTGCTGTGTCTTCACATTGCAGAGAACAGAGACAGAGGAAGCAAACTCCCTCCTGCCTTTTGTTATAAGGGCACTAATTCCATCACGAGGCCTCCACCCTCATGATCTAATCACTTCCCCAAGGCCCCGCCTCCAAATATCACCACATCACATTGAGGATTAGGATTTCAACCTACAAATTTTGGGGCGGGGGGTGCGGGGGACATAACATTCAGTGCATAGCAGTGTTAAAAGGAAAATCTTAGACAAATTAAATTTAGCAGAGTTTATTCGAGCAAAGGATTCATGAACCAGGCAGCACTCATAACCAGAGGAGGTTCAGAGAGCTCCACCCAACAGTATGAACAGGAAACTTTTATAGGTGGTAGACAGAGCACAGACACATCACCTGATTGTCTGTAGCTGGGCAGCTGTGTTATCTGGGCACTGAGTGAGGAGGAATTTGCCTTATGTGGGCATAGTGTAATGAGTTTGCTGTCTGTGATTGGCCTGAACTCAACTGTTTGTTATAGTTTAATTTAGGTTTTGGTTTGTTAGATAGGAATTCAAAGTACAGAGACAGCCTCAGTCTAATGACTTCTTATTTAACAACAATTTGCAAAATTTTTCTGGAAAGTATCAGATAGTAAATATTTTAGCCTGTGTGGGCTATACCATATCGGTCACCCCTACTCAATTCTGCCTCTGTAGTGCAAAAGCAGCCATAGATCATACGGCCATATCTAGTCATCGATAATAGCAAGTCATGGGCATGGAGGTATTCCAACAGAACTGTTTACACAAACAGGTAGGGGTTGGAATTAGCCCGCATGGAATATTAATAATTTGGTCACCCCTAAAGATTTCCCAGTCCCTGGTATCAATTCGCTGAACCTCTGATTCAGGGTTTAAGTAGGCGGAGGTGACTGTTTCTGTTCAGTGTCATGATCCACCTAACAACTCCCAAGTCCCCAGCAGCCTTTATGTGGGGAGGCTCCAGCAGAGGGACTCTACAGTTTTGAAAGTTTTTGAAGTGGGTCCTTTCTCCTGTCCCCTTTCGCCCCTCCAAGCCCTCGCGCTCGGTTGGCCGAGTTGCGGTGTGATTGACTGGCGGGGCTGTGTGGGCTCCCCAGGAGACTCGCGGCCACTCAGGACAAGGTGAGAGCGCAGAAAAGTTGGAGCCCAATCAGCACGGAGTTGAGCTCCCGCGCCCCAACCTTCAGGTGACCCCGCGCGGCGGCGGCGGTGGCAGCGGCAGAGGCGGCGGCGACCAGAGCCCGCAGCAGCTCGGAGCGCCTCCGGGAGGCCAGGTGGCGAGCCGGGCGAATCGTCATCTGCCAGCCGAGCGCCAGGCTCCGAGCTCCGCCGGCCAGGGCTGGGTGGGAGCAGCGAGCGAGCCGGGACGCGGCTGCTGCCTCTCCCCGCCGAGACCGCGCGGGCTGCGCCGACTGGAGGCGCCCCGGGTGTGCGGGCCCGCACCGCGCGCTGTCGTCGCCCCTCGCCGCCGCCCGTGAACCCTGGGGGTGTGCGGGGCTGCGGCCGCGGTGGCAGCAGCGGCGGCGGCGGCGGCGGCGAGAGCGGCGAGTCGGGGCCGCCCGGGCTGCGCTTCGCCCTGGCAGCAGCGGCGGCGGCGGCCGCGCCTGGGGCTCAGGATGCGGCCGGGGGGCGCGCTGCTCGCCCTGCTCGCCAGCCTGCTGCTGCTGCTGCTGCTGCGCCTGCTCTGGTGCCCGAACGACGCGCCCGCCGGCTCCAGGTAACCCCCGGCCCCCGGGCGCCCAGCCACTCCCGAGCCCCGCCGTGCATCCCGCGGTGCGCCCCGGGGACCCCAGCCGCCGGTCGCCTCGACTTGGGCGCGCGGACTTTCGGCCACTGAGAGACAAGCCGACGAGGGGCGGCGGCGGCCCGAAGGTGGGGTGGGGGCGGGGGGCCGCAGAGAGGCGACACTTGGAGCAGCCCGCAGCTGCTGGGGTGAAGAGGGGCTGGTCAGGGTGGGTATCGCTCCAGCGCACGTCGCTGCGGGCAACGGAGCTGCGGAGCGGGACCTGCCGTCGGGTTCCTCAGCAGGATCCCGGGCTCTTCATTCCGTTCCCTGGTCTGTCTTCCTTCTCGCCCTAAGGGTCTTCCAATCCGGGCTTTGGGACCTGGGCCCGGGACCCGGGAGCGCGAGGGTGCCCCGCTACGCCAGGCTTGGAGCGCGACGCCCAGCCTGCCAGCCAGCGGCTCCCCGCGCGGTGTAGCAACTTAAGTTTTCTCCCTGGCTGTGCAGGCTCTCGGTGGAGGAAAGCAGGGAGGTCACCCACGGCACCCCCGCGGCGCTGAGGACCCTCCGGAGCCCTGCGACCCCGGCACCGCGCACCACGAACGGGTACCGGCGCGCCCAGCGGCGGGCGGGCGGGGGCTTGGGGACCGCGGGCTGCACTGGCTGGACTCGCTTCCAATGATCTGCCTGGGACTACACAGTTGACACGATTGAGTGAGCGCGAGTGTGAGTGTGTGTGTGTGTGTGTGTGTGTGTGTGTGTGTGTGAGAGAGAGAGAGAGAGAGAGAGAAGGTGGGGGCCACCTTCCCACTTCATCAGCCTTTTAAAGCCTGTTCCTCGATGTGCATGTTCTCTGAACCAAGAGAGATACAACAGCTGCACTTAAAAAGTGGGTGCTGAGTTCTCCTCTCCATGATAGTGTAAAACCCCTGAGAGAAGCAGCTCAGCCTATCTTTACTGAGGGATTTGGTTGGTTTGCTTTTTGTTTTCTACGCTTTAAAGTGCACCAGTGTTAGGATTCAGGCTTGGAGGACTGGAATTCTTGTGCTGTGTTTTTGTTCTTAGTAAACGGAGACTTAACATTTTTTAAATCATTCATATGAATATTTATCCATGTGCAATAATTGTTTGGTTTTTATAATTCTTTTCTGATTATAAAAGCAATGCAGCTTTGTGTAGAAAGTTAGACAATAGGAGAAATATATAAAAGAATATAATATTGATTCCACCCAGAGACCATATTCAGGTTGGCTTTGGTCTATATTTTTCCAGTAGTCTTTCCTATATACATATACTTTTAAAATATAATTAACAGTATACTTTGTAGTTTGTGGTCTGCTTTTTTCCCTAAAAAAAAAAAAGAGATCTATACCTGTCATTAAATTTTTTTTCCAAAACATTTCTTTTGATTGTTGCATAATTTGATTTATCAATTCACCTCTTTCTATTTTTAGACCTTTAGCTTTGGCTTGTTTCCACTTTGTGCTTTGTTTTGTTTGTTATCAATAATTCTATTAAATCCATCCTTGTATATAAATCTTTGTCTTCATTTCAAATTAATTACCCAGAACGGACTGACAGAAGTTGGATTATTAAGTCAAAGAGTATGTACACATATTATGTTCTATGTCATATCGCCAATTGCTTCATTGTAGGGTTGAATGTTATTATTGCAATCTTGTACACTGCCTCTTTTCCTCTTTTTTTCTCTTGTGAATCCCCTTTTCTCCGTGTACCCTTCTGTATATTCCTTGCTCTTGGATTATGTGAGTCAAGGATTTCTTTTTTGTGGCTCCAGCATGGCTCCAAGAAGGGTCTGGAAGTGCCTGGAAGAAACCGGGAAGTGAGCACCATGTCCTGCCACATCTCCCTCATTGGAATTTCACAGCATAGTAGAGGCACTAAGAAATCCTAGAGTGACAAAAGCTTTTGAGAAAAATATTAGCCTATAGTTTTCTTTTATTTCTCAGGTTTGCAAGACGAACCGGGGAGCATCCCATCTTTTCTCAAGCCCTCTGACTATTGTACATTTCTAGGATTGCCCCGTGGGAAAGTTTGAAAGAATGTACTCATTAAATGATTTGATCCCAGGTCTTTTTGGAGGCAATCCTTTGATGAATTTTTCAGTTCCTTTTATCATACTTCTTTTCTACTTGGCATACTTCTTGAGCTAATATAGGTAATTCATTTTTTTTTTCCTGAAGGTGGCCCATTTTATTATGATTTAAAAATTTATACCATTCTCCTGTGTTTGTAAAAGCCTCTTTGTCTTTTGGTATATTTTGTGTCCCCTTTATCATTTGTGATTTTGATTATTTTGGGAACAGAGGTGCAAATTTTAATCCACAATACTATTTTGGTTGTGTAAAACAATTGCGATTTCTTAATTTTTCTGTAGCTAGTCTGATCTTCCTCCATGAGCCCACACTCTAGGTAATGATGGTTTTAGGGATAAGGAGAGCTAACACTTAATGAATTCTTCCTATTGACTGATCTAAGCACTTTACATTTAACTAATTTAATCCTTAAAAAAAAATACTAAGAGAAATTATTATTATCCTGAGGGTATGAAGAAATGGAGGTACAAAGCAATTAAGTAAATGGCCCAAAGTCACAGAGTTAACAAATTGTGGAGCCAGAGTTCAAACCTAAGTTATGCAGATTCAGAATCCCACATTCTTAAGTTCCCTGCTGTGCAGCCTGTCACAGGTGCTGGGAAAGATGGTGTATGTGATCAAAATGTTCAATCCACGTGAAAACTTAGATGTGACAATTTAAGCAACTCTTTCTGTTAATATTTATTCTCTTTTGGGAGCACATGCCTGGATTCTCAGATTGCTTCTACCACCATCTCTTCTCACTTTAAGATGACATCCAGGTATGAGGGAGGAGGGCTTAGATAATGTGCTAGTAGAATTTAGAGATGGAGTTCATGTCCATGCTATCCTTTAACTCCTCTAATCTTCAGAGTGATGTTGTCCCTTTTCCATCTGGTGGCTGAGCACCCTGTTGATGGCCTTATGAGATCTGCAGCTTGTGGTTCATTGCACCTGCTGATACTCCCTGGCTGTCTTGACCTTATGTGAGATCCCACTGATGGGATCCCACTCAGGGATCTGAGTAAGATTCTCTTTTGGTCCTATCTTGGGTTGTCACTCTGCAACATTTGCTATGACACTGTCTCACTCAGCTCTAGGTAGCTAGCTCCATGGCCAGTTCCTTAGCTATTTCAGGGCCCCACCTAAATATATAAGAACTAAGGTTGGTACAGGAAACTAAATATCAGGGCCTCACTCTACTTGCCCCTTCTCTACGTTATTTCAGGATGGGGGACTGCCCAAGAGGTGATCAATTTCCAGAATCCTAATTGAAGGAGGCAAAGCCCCCTCTGTCTTTATTATTACCCTTGGTATTGCTCCCCCTTTTCTCTCTCCAAGCCTAAACTGTCCTCTTCCTTTCTCTCTCTTCTCCCCCTACTTATTCAATTCTAGAAATGTTCAGGCTTTTCTCTGCTACATATTTTCTTTGCCATAATGTAAACCTTTAGGTAAATTGTGGGACCAGAGGAAAAGGATTGTGAAAACTAAAGGGTCTGTGTCTTCCAGATAAGGTGGTTAATGTGCTAAAGAGGGAGAACGAGACAAATTTGGAAAATCTCTTGAGGCTGCAGCAAATTCTAATTTGCTCATCTAAAGTCTACCTTATTCTTTCCCTTTGCATTCTTTTAGTAAAAAGTCTTAAGCTCTCTCTCCTCCCCCTAAATATGTTTCAAATTGGGTAGGGGAAGGTCATGTTCTCAGAAAGACAAAAGAGAAAAATACACCAATAGTTTTTAAAATATGACCTCATTACAATGGATTCTTTTTTTTTCTAGTAAGCTTTATAAAAATCTTTTATTGGTTTGCTTGTTTTTCAAATGACCAGCTCTAGGATTTATTTCTTAATTCAGATAAATTTCCATGTTCTATTTTCTTTGTGTTACTTTTACCTTTTAAAGTATTCTCTTTTTTCCCCCCAGATTAATATCTTGAAGTGAAGGCTTGATTTTATGTTGTTTCCCCCTTTTCTTAAATAACGGAAATATTTAATACTATGAATTTTCCTTTGAATGCAGCTTTGTACTCATTTCTTAGGTTTGGATACATAATGTTTAGATTTTAAAAAATATATTCTAAATTGTTTATATTTACATTGAGAACTTTTTTGTTTTACCTCCATAGTTATTTAAGAGAGTGCCTTTAAATTTCCAAGTGGTTGGAATTTTCTAAAAATATTAATATAAAATTTGTTCTTAAATAATATTAATTTCATTTTTGATTATGAAAGAAATCCAATAGAACCATGCCATAATGTCATAAGTGAGTTCCCAAATATACAGTCATTAGAAATGAAGATTATTGTGAGGTTAATGAAATGCCTGGCACAAACCTATTTAACTTGCTGATTTGGAGTTCCAGAGACCCCCATGGGAACTATCTAGTTTGGTACCTTTTAGTAGCAGTTGTCCATTCTGGCTTAAACATCCATGGTGAAGATTTAGGATACTGTGGCTGGATGAGACTTCCTGAGAACAGCAGCTATTGTTTGAATGTTCTGGTTAGTTGGTGTCTATTCCATTGGCCTATCTGGGAACATTGGATTCTGAGTTTACCAGAGGTATGGGGACCTCACCTCTACTTTTGCATTTTCTTAGAGAAGTTTGCCTGCTATTTCTCTTAATGGCTTTCCCTTCCCCTTCCTTTCTCCTTGCAGAAGGATTTTGCCTTGTCCCTGTTTGAGACCTGGGGCTAGGCATAGTGTAGGCATCAACTGTGTTATGTCCCAACTCACATTATTTTAGAAAGAGTCATGACAGAAGTTTTATTTTATGTTTTTAGGTGAACACAAAGAAAAGGGAAATCTATCATTTCAACACCCAAAAGATTGATATTCTACTACTATTCATATTTTGTTACCTTTTCAATATCTTTTATATGCATATATCTAGTAATCTTGCTATGTGTATTTTGACATGGGTTAGTAACTTTTTTTTTAACTATATCCGAACTTTCCTCCATGCCATTAGTATTCTTCTGCAACACAATTTTTAGAGCATGGTATTGGAATGTATGGATGTATCCTCATTTATTTATGCTTTCCATTTTTATACTTGTGTTATTTACTATTTTTTTATTTTGAATTATACTGTGATATAAATGACATTAGAGCCTTGTACACATTTCGGATCATTCAGATAAATTCCTAGAAATGGAGGGATTGCCTCAAAGAGTATATGAAATTCTAAAATGTAGCTATGACTTGCTCAATAATTTATCACAATAGTTTTTCCAATTTATACCCCTTTTAGTGGTATAAGAGGATGACTGTTGACCCAAACTCTTTCCAGAACTGTGTATTATAATTGTTTTCCCACTTTTTCTGATTTCATCTTAAAGAAGAAAAATTGATGTCTTAACTTGTATTTATTTGTTGACCATTGTGTTTAATTTTTAAGATATTTGTTGGCCATTTATACTTTTTTCTTTTGTAAATTGGATTTTCATATCCTTGCTTATCTTTTCTTCAAGATATTCTGCTTTCTTATTGATTTACAAGAGGCTTATATATATAGCAAAATTGTAAAAATTGTATTTACTATGCATTTAAATTATTTTTGGAGTTTAGTTAACATTTACTTGTGTTTGTGGTTATGCCATTGACAGAAGTTTCCAATTTTTCTGTTATCATATCCCTTATATCTACTTTTATTTATTGATTCTGCTTTTGAATGTATTTATGTCTACTCTTCTGCTATAAGTATACATCCCTCATTTACAAATATTTAATTTGAATACAAATTAAATTAATCCATCTAGAATTTCTTTTGGCATGTGGCAAAAGGAGAAGGCTTTTTATTAAGTTGCTATTATTTTAGTATATGATTTCTTTGTTGAGGATTATTTTTAATTCGAATCAAGTTATGGCTTAAAAACCTAGAAGTACAATTGAAATTCTCTGCTTGAAATTTGTTGTTTTAAATCTCCTTTCCATTTCTTCAGTTCTTGGTTTTTATTTCTTTCATGGTCAGTTGGTATATGTCTTCTTCTCATATGTTTAACCCTGGAATGTGGGTGACAGTCTTTTTGACACCAGACACAATTCTTTTTTTTTTTTTTTTTGTGACTCACGCCTTTTTTTTTGAGGACACAATGCTTATTTTTCTGGATAATACTAAGCTCTGAATTATTGGATCCCATCTTCACTTTTTCTTCTTCTTAAAACTTTTGTACACACTGTTCCTTTGTTTTCTGACATTTAGGGCTCTGAAAGAGAAATAAAGGCAGTCTTTCTTTTGTTTTCTTTAAAAGTAATTCATTTGATTATTTGTTTTACTGGAGACTGTCATTATTTTTTACTTATATTTAAAATAGTCACAGTGATTTGTCGACACAATGGTCTTTTTTGAGTAATTTTGTCTCTATGCCTTTTTAATCACCTGGCCTGGATATTTTTAAATTCAGGGAAAAAATGTGTAGTATGTCTTTGATTATCTTGTGTGTTCCAAACATTCTGGTTGCATTTTGTGAAGTAGATCATTTTCTATCTTCCATAATTGTAATTCTCTCTCCTCCTGACCACCATCTCCCTAGGTAAGCAACTTTATTTCTCTATCATATTTTAGTTTTCTTTGTTTTTTTCCTCTGCCCTCCAGGATGGCTTCTCAAATTTGTCCTTTATGTTACTGAATTATTCTGCTGTAGTGTCAATTCTCTGCTTTGCCATATCTAAAAACGGTAAATTGATTACATTTTTATTCTCTACAATTTTTTTCTTCTTTCAGCCTGCACCTTATCGTATCAGTTTACATCTCAGACAGCATCTAAGTAACCTTTTAAATCTCACTTTTCCATTTCTTATTCCATGTTTTCTTATATTTCATTGAGAACACGAAGCAAATGCTTTCTGAAGATTTCCTCTCTTTCTTGTAGTCAGTGTTTTTCAAAACTATGATTTTTCTCTGCATTTAGGAGCAATAATCTCCTCTTACAGTATGGAATCTTTTCATAAGTTTTATGATCTTTGTTTGTTTTTAATTTAGATACTCCCAGATGAGGAGTCCACTCTCTGGCACTGAGCTCATCAGACCAGCAGCTTTAGGACTCCTTGTCATCCACCCCAGGAGCTTAAAGATTCCCCATGTAGCCTTTAAACAAATGTCTGAATTTTTAAAATTTGAGATTATTTTTAAAAATTGGGATAAAATAGACATACCAAAATTAACTAATTTGAGTTTCTAGATACCAGACCCTAAAGCTCATTCTTGCTCTCGTACTTGGTTTCATGGCTGTCAGAAAGCACATGTATTCATTCCTGCGTGATCCTGATCCCCCTGGCCTTCTGCTGCTGCCAGGAAGGGTGCATGACAGATGTCACCTAAAGCCCGGAGAGGGCTGGGGTCACCGGTCTCTCCTGGTATCCACCCTTCACGTCCCAGTGCACAATGATTGATTAATTCCCTTTCCTATTCCCTTTTATTCCTTCAGTGATTGATATAATACAATATGATCAAAGTGTAATCTCAAGAGGATGTAGGAAGAGAGAAATGAATGAGTGCTTTGTCCAACACCACCCAAACAGCCCCTCCTACCTCAGGAAGCAGGTCCCTTCCTGCATGGGAGAAGCTACCTGATTTTCTGGTTGGGGCAGCCTCTCTGTTCTTAGGTTCTGTTCTTAGGCAGACAGTGGGAAGAGAATCAAAGCCTCCCTAGTTTTTTCTCCCTAGACCTGCTATGTTTCTGAGGTGGAAATTTACATCAGATGCTTGCGTTTCCATATTCGTTCTTGTGAATAGTATTTCTTCCCCGAACCAGACAAATTTCTGAAACAGCACATCTGTTGCGATCCAAATGTGCACTTGTCATTTTGGGTAGACTTATGTCCACTCCTAGGAATGTAAATAGTCTAGATGAGGGAAAACCGGGCACTGTTTACTCTCTACTGCCTTATGCTGAAAGTTGTAATAATGTTTTATTCGATATTTTTTGTCATATATGTTTACTCTGGGATCATAACTATAGGCTTCAGCAAATTCAAGATGAGTGAGAACTAGAGCTTGGAAAAAGGATCTTCTAACTAACCCTAACTCTAGAATAGCTGATTTTCATCCTCTTACCTCATTCCTCTCTACTTAGATGAAGGCTATTGGATTTTTATTTTCGAGTGCAGTAAAAGCTTTTTCACATCTGTCTTTGCTTCCTTGCTTTTTGAAGTAATGATACTAATATGTGTCCTGATTTTAAAAATTCAGAATGCTTTAAAGTTGTCTCAAGCCTGGTTTCCGAAATGCTTTGAAATGAGGCTTTAAATCTTGCATTCTGCTTCTTTTTCTACTTCCTAATTCGGTCTTAATTGTAACCCTTCTCTTTTAAGACTTAGAGAGGAGTTTTGCCTCCATTTCTGCTCTGATGTCACTTGCTTTTTTGCCTTGCTTTCCTTGCTTGTAAATGGGTTTCACTGTTGTTTCCCAGGTTGGCATTTTTCAGTGCCTTCATTTTCTGGGTCCTGTGTCACCTCTGTGGCTGCTTTGATCTGGAAAAGCTGTTGGGCACAATTGTCTGGGCTGGCTGACCCAGGGAGGGCTTCAGAGCATGGACTCCAGTCACTCCTGGGCTTTGAAGGGGACATTTACTTGTGGACAGGAGAGCCAGGGAGAGCTTGCAGGACACAAAGAAATGCCGTTCTCTTCTCTTCACTTTGTGATGTGGGTGGAGGGTGAGGCCAGGAGTTCACGAAGTAATGGTGTCTGAATGGCCCACCTATCATTGTGGAAGTTGCTAGAGGTGGAATTTTATTTTCTGTCTCACTCATATAACTCCACGACTTACTTGACATCTCTTCTCTTAACAAAGAGGCAGGGATGTTTCTTTTTATGACTCGAGGGACAACATTCGGCAGACAATACTATTAACACGCGCGTGTCAAATCGAAGGTGGTTCCAACGCAGCATAAATCAAGGTTGCCTTAGAGTTGTAGTGTTGCCTGACCTTGTGTATGAGTTCACTGTCCCCTTAATAGACATTTTCCCTGGGCCAGCTGGCATTAGGATAAATTTGAAAGAAGGAAAAAAAAATCTGACTGCCTGGTGGGAGGGCTAAAGGAGATCTTCTGCAAGGGGTGGTTATGCAGAAACCCAAACGTTTTTGGAAAATTAGGTGTTACCAGCAGGAATGGTGAGACAGGAGGCTAGGGCACAGCAGAAGGGATACGAGGAGAGCAAAAGGAAGTAAGTATATCTCCTCTTCTGCCAGGTGCAGTGGTTCCTTTGAGAGTCATGAGTCTGCAGCTGCTCTGTGGTTTAAGGGGGCAAGAGTTCTACAACCTGTCATTTGGGGGCAGAAAAAGAAATTCTTTAAAGAGCCACTGATGCTTTGGGCAGACTTAAGAATTAAGTGTTTTTCTTTCCCAATGCCTTGTTTTATAGTTTCTTTTGCCATTACAAAGATCATTATTGCTGTAGTATATTTATCTGTACACACTTAGGAAGTTAGCTTGTCCAAAGCAGTGAAGTCCATCTTTTCTCCACTTTCAGATTAAAAAAAAATTTATTATTATTTTTCATCAAGTACTAAGAATGATTTGTACATGCTGTGGATAATCAGTAATTCTTGGGAACATTCATATCCATAAGCATAATTATTTCTAAAGATAATTTTCTAGGGCACAACCTGTGCTTTTGCAGTTATTGTAAAATAATTTCCGTTATCTTGCTAGTTAGTTATTGCAGTTATTGTAAAACATGCTGAAATTCTCTAACGTATAATTTTTAAACTGTAGCATTCCAAGAAATTGAAGTTGTAAAGAGGCCATTAATTTTGCAAATGATTAAAGTTTCTCACTGGTTGCTGGAACCCCAGTTGGAATGCTATCTTTAGAGAGATATTCACTTGCTGTATATTGTTTTTGGGGACTATATCTCATTGTTTCCTTACTCTATGGAATATGATGTATGATTCCCAAATTTGGTGTTTAGAATGTATCTTTTAATGCTATAGTATGTATTTTATAATACAATTGGTACTTTGTTATTTCAGTTGGATACCTGCATCCTACATGTTTATATTTGTCAACATAGCATTACTATTTGCACACGAAGTTTGTGGGCATATTTTTGTGTTTTTGAGCTGGGAGTTCATCCAACATACCATATTCACTTTGGGGATGGCAAAGTGTTTGTGCTTTCTATATCTCGGGAATATTATTTATGTAATAGATTGTAGTTCTGTGAGGTCTGTGCATTGTTTGTTTTACCACTGTGTCCCCGCTATAATCTAGAGCGCCAGCCTTTTGGGATTTGAGTCCTATTGGCTTGTCTGCACAATGACACTAGATTTTTGGAGGTACACTTTACCATGATGCATTGCAAGATAGATACGCAGTGAGATTTACATGGTAATATACCAATGAGAACAAAGCTTGAGTTTATAGTTGTGTGCTTGTGAGTATATAAAAGATTTTATAATTGGAAGAGGATGAATTAAACCTGGAAGGTTGAAAACTCATAGCTATAATCATTTCTTAAAGGGAGAATGTACATTAACAAAGAATTTGAATAAGCAGGCATGAAGTCTCATGACATTTGTACGTACGAGAATTTTTTTAAATAAAAAATTTAGAAATTAGCTATTAATATCACATATCTTTTCAGTCAATGTTAGCACTCCTGCTTCTGTGGGGTTTTGAACACTCTGAAAAAAGCCACAGATCAGTGGAAACTTTGTAAAGAAATGTAACTTTAGATAAATACTGATTTTTAAAAAAAATGCATCTCCAGTGCAAAAATTCAGTGTTACTGAATTTATGCTGTGTCTGCTACTGGTTTATGCTGGGCTGCTACTGAACTATCGTTTTAAACAAAAGTGGCATATTCTAAGCTAGGAGGTCTACACATAAAAATTTTGATTTTATAATATACTACTACTCATATGTACAAACTTTGGGCTGGTTTCTTAGAAAAAGCTGTCACAACCTGAAAAATATTGATTTTACCAAATTTTGAACACTGTGTAAGGTTTCCTCCATGTTCCTTAAGAGTATTTTTTTTGGAAAATGAAACATGTATAACATTTAAAAGATTATTTTTGATCATTTTTACTATAAAAACAATAAAAATTAGAATAGAGCTACTGTTTGGGGATAATTTCCCATAGGTAACTTTCAGATAAGTTTTTTATAAATGTGATTTTATTGAGTGTGACAGATTCTTTCAAATGAAACTTAATGAAATTAACTAACAAATTTAGAGACGGGACTTCCAGATGGTGGAGTGAGGATAGTCCTTCCAACAAATGGTGCTGGCACAATTGGATCTCTACATGCAAAAAATGAGTTTAGACCCTTTCCTCACACCATACACAAATAAATTAGCTCAGCATGGATCATAGACTCAAAAGCTACAGCCTTAGAACTTCTAGAAGAAAACATAGGAGAAAAACTTTATCACTTTGAATCAGGTAGAGTTCTTAGATACAGCACCAAAAGCATAAACGATAAAAGAAAAAATTGATAAATTGTATTTTACCAAAATTAAAAATTTTGTTCTTCAACATACACCATTAAGAATATAAAAAGATAAGCTATAGACTGGGAGGAAATATTTGTAAATCATATCTCTGATGAAAGACTTGTATCTAGAATATATAAAGAACTCTTGCAATTCAATAAAAGGAAGACAGCCCCGTTTAAAAACGGGCAGATTTGAATAAACACTTCACAAAAGAAAATATATAGATGGCTAATAAGCACTTGAAAAAAATGCTTAACATTATCAGTCATTAGAGAAATGCAAATCAAAACTACAATGAGATACTATTTCATACCTTTAATAATGGCTTTTGTAGCAATTCCACCATGACATGGGGAAGCTCCCTCCCAAGGTTAGGTTGTAGTGCTGAAGCTCATGACAGTAGTCCTTTGGTAGGATCACAGAAAGGTTTATTACTCACACAGGCAGGGAAGTTCTGGGGTAGGAGTACAGAGGATGTCTTTCCAAGAGGTCTGGAATACACAGAGAGTGTAGCCAGTGCACAGGAGTTTTGAAAACTCTTTGAGTCCATGGATAGCCTTAAGACCTTGAGACAAAGTTTTACATCTGATGAACTGTTACAAAAGTAGCTAAAAATCAGTATCCCTTTGACTCCAAGAGTTGTGGAGTAATTTCCTATTTCTTATTATTATGAAAGCCATGGCCATTGTCATCCTGAATCCTGGACTAATCCCCCATTCAAATTGCTGTAGGGTGGGTGAAGCCAGAGCCTAATGTTGGCACCAGGAACTAATTTAAGTTCTTCCTTTCCTCATTGGAAGATCCACACAGTTCTAGGGAGTGTTGAGTCTGTGTTATACAAATACCTACACTACTGTCAAATGTAAAAGTCAAAATACAGAGAGGAATTGCTAAATTAAATGTCTTATTTGGGAATCACAGAATTGCAGTTTGGAGCATACACACAGCCCAAGGTGGTCTTCGGGATGGCCAAGGAACAAAGAGAAGGTTGGAGGTTTATTAGAGAGAAATGTTACGTATTGTTAGAAAGAAAGATCATTAACACTAGAGAAGCTTTTGGGATCTGGCAAGCTCTGATTGGTGGTAATAGCGCTAGGTAAAACTGATCTTAGAAACATGGCAGGTAGTTTTATCAGCTACTAGGTAACACTGGTCTTAAGGTTTCAGTAGGCCATTTCAGCATCTGGGCTTGTGGAAAATTCAGTTCTTGGAGCAGCTGCTATGTGCCCTGAGGAATTTTTTCCCCTGGCCTCTTGACTGATTTAGTTGGGTATGACAAGAATGATCCAATTTGTATAATCAATTTTTACATTTCCACCTTTTGATCAAGATCTTTCTCTGAAAGCATTGCTAATCAACCGTCTTGAAGTTAGGCTTTTTTGTCCCTCTGTGTCAGGGTGGACCTGCCCTGGTTGTTTCTGTTCCACGTTGAGAAGTGGAGGGAGGTAAGGGAGTCTGTGTGTCAGGGACTTGAGTCATATTTGAGCAACAAAGAGACCAGAGGAAAAAGTTTTGCAGGTAAGGTTTCTCTGGAGTTCAGCATTGAGTTTCATCTGTTTTGTTTGTTTGTTTGTTTTTGTTTAAGACAGGGTCTTATTCTGTTGCTGGGGCTAGAGTACAGTGGCATCATCATAGCTCACTACAACCTCAAACTCCTGGGCTGAAGCAATCCTCTTGCCTCAGCCCCTCGAGTAGCTGGGACTACAGGTGTGCACTACCACACCCAGCTAAGTTTTTTCTTGATTATTTTTTTGTAGAGACGGGGTCTTGCTATTGCCCAGGCTGGTCTCGAGCTCTTGTACTGAAGCAATCCTCCTGCCTTGGCCTCCCAAAGTGCTAGGATTACAGGTGTGAGCCACCTCATCTGCCCCCCCCCCCTTTTTTAATAGAGACAGGGTCTTGCTCTGTTGCCCAGCCTGGAGTGCAGTGGCATGATCACAGCTTACTGCAGCCTCAAACTCCTGGGCTCAAATGATCCTCCTACCTCAGCCTCCCAAGTAGCTGGTACTACAGGCATGCGCTACCATGCTTGACTACTATTATTATTTTTTTTTGTATATGTAGAGTCTTGCCCAGGCTGGTCTTGAACTCCTGACCTCAAGTGATCCTCCCACATTGGCCTTGCAAAATACTGGGATGACAGGTGTGAGCTACTGTGCTCAGTTTGAGTTTTATCTTATTAGTCCCATAGGTATTAATAATCATCTCAAAGTGTTGTGCTAACATCATCCTGTTGAGAGAACTGACTTTATAAAGATTAGACAGACAGCAAGAACAGAGCTTAATACAAAAAAAATTAATAAGATTGGCAACAATATTTAACAACATTTAGTTGTATAATGATTTTTTGAGCCAAGCGCCCATGCATAAGAGCAACCAACTAAACAAATCAAAAGACCTTGGGGGAAATTGGCTGAGACTTGTTGTAGCTATTAAGTAGCATTTCACAACTGGGTTGAGTTAAAGCAGAGAGTGCCAACTTTAATCACTCCGACGTTCAAACAAAAGATTGTGTTAGGAATGTTGTTAATGTTATCTACTAGGTGGATTAAAGGAATTATTTTTCATATCAGGTTCTGTCAAGTGGAAAAGGTAAGCATGAAGTGGGATATGAGTCTTGTGATACGGAGTCTTGTTTCCAAGGTCTTGGGAAAAGCTATCACCAGTGTGAAGTTGGCAATTTGCAGTTCGAATGTCTCTGGTTATAGCATCAGGCAGTTGGTGGACTCTCTGTGTGGTCTACGCATTAGGTAGGAGGCTTGTCTTTTGAAATTTATATCAACTTGTTTAGCTTCAGCTTATAGGTCTTTAGGAAAGAGCGGTTTCTGTTTTTAGTAATTCCATGGGAAAAAATTGAATTGGAGGAATGTAGAAGAATTGAGGATGCAGTCTAGTCTATAGGTAAATGTTTTTTTGCCTTTCTTCGTAACAGAATGCTTTACTAAATTGTTGTAAACTATAGTTTGAGAGAGAATATTTTTAAATCTAAAAAACAAAGCATTTAAATAAAAAACCAACAGTATTTTAAAGGAAAGTCATAAAAATCATAATTTTGTCAGTTATTTAATTTAATGGAATTAATTTTTGTTTTGTTTGATCTTGATGAGTGGTTTCATGAACCCCTCAGGTTTTTTTAAATTAGAGTTTTGGAAGTTTTTATTAATTCGTTCATCCCAAATTTATTAGAAATTTGTATTTAGAATACCTGTTAGAGTCTTTTTTTATGAATCTAATGAAAGTTCATTAATTGACAAGGAAATTTAGTTATTTTTATTGTATACAGCATTTTAAGATAACAAGAATCATAATGATAGTATCATATCAGGACCATTAGACCTTTATAAATTTCATATAATCTTTAGAACATGTACAATAAGAACATATCCACATAAATACAATTTAAAGAAGATTTAGTATTTTTTATTATTTGTCAGTGCATTTCATACAATCTAACATGTCAAATAAGTATAGTGAGAGACACATCTTTGAGGCTTTCTAGGGGCCCAACTGAAAATCCCAAAGTCAATTTTAAGCTAAAAATACCTCAATTTGAATTTGATTTGGGGGAAGTTTGTCAAAGATGTTCAAAGGCTTAAAACATTTAATTAAAGCAGAATTACATGTCATTGAGAAATAATAGTCATTTATTTAATCTGAGTGATAATTGAAAGACTTTAAAAGCAAATGAAAAAAGTTACATAGTTGAGAAAGAAAAAAAAAAAAAAAGAGGTTAGACCTGTATTAGAGATGACTTAGTTTTTCCCAAATAGTCAAAAATCTAATAAAAACAACACAAAGTCTAAGAAACTGTCTGTCTTAAAACACAAAATCTTTGTTTTGTAGGCCAATTACTTACAAAGTAAAGAAAAACCTCTTGTAGTATGACTTTCTCTCTTTATAGGAAGCCTGTTTGAATAACTTGGAAGTTGAACCTCATGAAAAGGTACTTGAATTCAATTAGACACTGGAAGAGTTTGTCTGAGGTCATGAGTGTATACTATATTATGGAAGAATACTGTAGAACCTTGACCAGGGCAATGTATGGCTTTTAGAAAACGTAAAAGCATGTGAGATTGTCTTCTGGTTACAGAGAACAATTTAGACACATCAAGAAAAGCCAAGAGTTTTGCTGGAGGAAACATTGTTCTCTTAGGCCTTTCAGACAAACATTCTCAGCATCAGGCTACAATAGAAGGGTCAGAATTGAGAAAAAGTTGCAGGAAATGATAAAAAATCTGAGGAAGAGAGTCACCAATTTAGTTAAGCAAAAAGATACACCTTTTCAAGGAGAGGAGAAAGAAGAGCAGAAAGCAATATTCTGTGACCTGTGAATCAAATGTAGTGAGATGTGCAAAAAGCCAGACCCTGGAGAAGTGAACTTGAAAAGCTTTAAGAGGAAAACTCTACCCTGAGAAATGTAGTTATCATTTTGAGTGGAGAAGACAGCCCTTCCAGCTTGAAATGAGGCAGAAACTGTAAAACAGGAAAAAGCTGGAGTTCAGAAGACAGTGGAAATTTTAAAAAAAAATAGATTTCAGAGTTCAAATCAAAACCTCTTGCAATTTTTGTTGACTAAGAACAGATCAACATTCTAAGAAAACCCTGCTGTTTTGAACACAGAGGACCAGACTCTCTATACCTCTGACACCAATGTTCAGTTTTTAGAAAAATTTATAAACAATTCCCTTCCAATCTCAGCCAACCTGATCACATATAACACATCCTTTATAAAGCCCATCCTTCATAAACCTTGGTTAGAAATTCATCATTTTCCTAAATTTTAGTCCTATAAGTCCTTTTTCCTTTTTTAATTTTAATTTTAAAATTTTGTTGCCCAGGCTGGAGTACAGCGGTACAGGTCACAGCTCACTGCAGCCTCAAACTCCTGGGTTTAAGCAATCCTCCTGCCTCAGCCTCCTGAGTAGCTGGGACTACAGGTGCGCACCACTGCACCCGGCTAAATTTGTTTTAATTTTTTTAGAGGCAGGGTCTCTCTATGTTGCTCAGCCTGGTCTCAAACTCCTGGCCTCAAAAGAGTCTCCTGCCTTAGCCTTCTTTTTTATATTGGAACAGCCAATCATTTTACTTTAGGAAAAAATTTATTTTTCTTATCATTGAGATTATACAAATTATTTTTTACATAAAAATGAATTTTTTGGTACATTTTGTATATAGAATCACATATACTTATTAGAACTTTTAATTTTTAGTAACCTTAATTTTTAGTATACACCCATGAAGTAATTTCGGAATTATTATTTATTAACATCTCATGAATATATATTTTAGAATCTCTAAAAACATCATTTTTTATAGAACAATTTTTAATGTGGAACAGGACATTTTTATAATAGACTCAAATATCTTTTCCCTTCTTATAAAATTTAAGAAGCCAAAAGTAAATAAACTTGAATCTATGTTTAGCAATTAATGTTTTAGTATTTTATTTTATTTAAAAATGACTCATATCTTATGAATATTATTAATTTAATACAACATAACTTTAAGGTTTCAAATTACATGAAAAGTTTATTTATAAATGTTTATTTCACATTCACTTAATTATTTATTTTTAAAAATTATGCCTAGATTACTTATGAAAACTGAGGTGTTAGATAAAACGAGTCATTATTTTAAGTTGTTTTTCTGTTAAAGGAAAAAAAACTCTAAAAATTAAATCGTTGTGCTTGATATACAGGAAACAGTGGACATTGCGTTGTACTGCCATGTGTATATTTGCTTTTAGATCAAACTCATACTTTTATGGATCTTAAAACATCTGACAGAGACAAATATAAACCTGTCTGTCCAGCATACTCAAGCAAAAAAAAAAAATGTGTGTTAGCAATTCTTAGGACATCTTCATTTTAATTTTATCAACAAATTTAAAATCAGCTTATTTATCAAAGATTTACTTAAGTCATATAAACTAAAAAAAATTGGGGTTAGTTACTATGTATGTGTGTGGAGTTATACACGTGCACACACATTTTTTTTTTTTTTTAGATATAGGATCTCACTCTGTCACCCAGGCTGGAGTGCAGTGACCTGATCATAGCTCACCGCAACCTCCAACTCCTGGGCTCAAGCAATTCTCTCACCTCAGCTTCCCTTGCAGCTAGGACTACAGGTGTGCGCCACCACACCTGGCTAATTTTTTTAAAAATTTTTTTGCAGAGATAGAATCTTGCTGTGTTGCCCAGGCTGGTTTCAATCTCCTGACCTCAAGCAATCCTCCCACCTCAGCCTCCCAAAGCACTGGGATCACAGGAGTGAGCACCTGGCCAAATATTTTTGATAAAATATTTAAGTGCTTAATTTTTCCTTTTAAATCAAATAATTAGACCTTTTAAATATGCTTTTGTAGAAAAATATCATATACATATAACATATAGACATAAAAAATTTAAAGACATAAAAACATACACAAACAAAAACAAATGGCCTCATAGATTTTATTAAAAATTTAGTTATGAGTACAACATAGTAATATAAATTCACTGGTTTATGAGAAGATAGTTGGATTCAAATTATATTTTTGACAAAATAGGATAAAGCTAAACTTTAAGATTTTTTTTTTATTTGCCCTCATAGGTAATCTTATGAAGGCTGTGAACCAAATTTGGGGGAAAGCAGTTTAAGTCAGTTACCAGCATACTGGATTGGACAAAGAATTGTTAACTGTGAAAATGCGACTGGATTAGGTGAGGCGTCTCAAAGGGTCTATTCTCCTGGTCTCAGTCCCTCGTTTTTGAAGATAAGAGTGTTGCTTTTCCTTCCAGTATAGGGAGGGTGTCTTTTATATGGGAATTTCATCTTTTGCTTTTAATAAATAGTATGAAAGTAAAAAGGATTTTCTTTTGTATCTTCTGGTTTCTAAGGGTCTTTGCTGAAATCGTCAGTGTGCCAGAATAGCTGAGGAGTTTTAGAAAAACAGAGTTCAGCTTAGAGAAGGATAAAGATGAGGAGGTATAGGAAGGGGCTGGAAAGGCTTCGGAGCAGAAAGAGTCTCAGCTAGCTTTGAGACAGTGTTTTTCAGTGAGGCAATTTTTGAGTCCTGAATGTGTTTTAGAGCCTCAAGATACCAGTTGAGATATGCGTCCTATTTGGACTGTATGATTTTATAGCTGCGGTCTTTTAGTTTCAAGGAAAACAGACTTGTTTGAATGATCTCCATAATATTTGAACATGTTAGCAGCTGGGGTCCCAGAAGAGGGGGACCTATCTTGGCTTGCCTTTGCATTTTGAGAGCAGCCCATTTGTAAATAAATTTATCTAGGTGATTCGGTTTAATGCCGAATACACAAAAGCCAAATTAAACTCTAAGCACACAAATGAATTGGAAAATAAAGTATGTACTTACCAAGAAGCACGATAAGCCTTCTCCAATAGGGAAAAATCCCCGTAACCAGACCTCATAACCAGGACGGGAAAAAAAATATCCCTCTAAAACGGGAGATCTCATAACCAGGAGGGAAGAGAAAGACCAATTTCCACATAAAATTGTACTCAACCAAAAGAAAAAAATGGAAGTTCAATCGGAGAGAGAGAGAGAGAGAGAGAGAGAGAGAGAGAGAGAGACTCCCCAGTGGGAAAAAGGGGTGACATATGGAAGTTGGGGGCTTTAAGGGGTCCTTGTGCAGGTACCTCACACTGCAGTTCCAGGGCTTGTCCATCTCGCCAAGGTGAGTCTGTTTCAGACCCCACTTCTGACACCAAATATGTTGAAATCAAAATAAAACATAGGGACAAATCTCTAAATTAAATTTTTTATTTGAGGATCACAGAATGGCAATTTGGGGCATGCACACAGGTCAGGGTGGTCTTCAGTATGTCTGAAAACAAAGAGAAGGTTGGGGTTTTTATTAGAAAGAGAAATGTTACGTATTGTTTTGAAAGAAAGCTTATTGGCACCAGAGAAGCTTCTGGAAGCTGGCAAACTCTGATTGGTGAGTGATGGTAATAGGTAAAACTCGTTTAGGGTCACGGCAGGTTGTTTCAGCAGCTACTAGGTAAAACTGGTCTTAGGGGTTACAGTAGGTCATTTCAGCATCTGGGTTTGCAGAACATTCGGTTCATGGAGCAGGTGCTATGTATCCTGAGTGCGTTTTTTCCTTGACTCTGATTGAGTTGGGTATGAGAAAAATGACCCAGTGTGTATAATCGACTTTCCTAGAAGTAAAGTTGTGTTGTTCAGATAGGCAGAGGATTTAAGAGCACCAAGTTAAAAAAAAAAAGTCTCCTTGGGTAATCCACATAGTTATTATCACCAATATCCCCAGATGAGACAAAATGTGCAAAATTCTCCACTGACATTCAGATTTCCTACATGTTTTTCCCATTTTCTGAGCAGTTCAAGTCAGGTTTAAAATGCTGTTTATTTAAGACAGAGAATAGTCACCCCGATGCCAGTCCCTGTGATGCAGAGAGCGTTGTATCAAGCTTACCAGAATGGAGGAGGTTTAGCAATTACTGAGCTGTTATGATGTGCCAGGTTTTATCAGCTTTCTGTGTATGATTTCATTTAGTTCTCACAGCAGCGTGAGCACGTAGGACTGTTAATAGTCCCGCTTTACAGAAGGAGAAACCAAGGAATGGAGGGGTTAAGAACGTGTCCCAGGCCACATAGCCGTAGGCTGTACTCCCCGTGTTGGGACTCAGGCTCCAGATGGGAAACAGGGATATGTCACAGTGTGTCCCATGAGAAATGCAGGGGGAACTTTCCGGACATTCAGAGGGCCTTGCAAGAGGAAGGAAGTGAGCAATCACTAATGACAGACTTTTGGGGACAGAGGCCCTTGAAGAGACATGGGGATGATAGAATTTGGCTTGAAAGCCATATATTAATATGATCCTGAGACACAGGGACCAACCCAGAGATCTTTGAATCCCTTCAGACCGAGATGTCAGACGTGCAGAAGCTACAAGGAATGCAGAACGAACCCCACATGGAAAGGGGGGCTACAGCGGGCCATTGAGGGGGCCACATCCCCAGGCCCATTTTGAAAAGAGCCCCCCCCCCCCAGAGAGCTTTCTTCAGCATGGGAGTCCTTGCTGACTCAGGGAGGTTAGAGCTGCCCCAGTCTGCGTGGGTGGGTCAGAGTCTGTGCCCAGCTTTAAAGGATAGAACTGTGTCTTCTGGTGCCACCTCCAGAAAGTAGCCCTCTCATGTTCCAAGTGAAACCATAAACCGCACCAGTGAAAGTACACTGGGACCCCATTATTTACTATGCCCAAGTTGGAATTGACCAACTCAGACAGCTCCCCTCTCCCCAGCTCCCAGCTCTCTTTATTTCCTGTGTGTGTGTGTGCACGTGTGTGTGTGTGTGTGTCCATCCTCCCTGCACTTACAGCACAGGTTCATTCTTTACTCCCCCCACCCTGAGAAAGTCATGCTTGCAGGATCATTTGTACTTTCAGGAAGGTCCAGGGAACAAGCACATTCACCATGAGTTTTATTAAGAGCAAGTCTGCTAGGAAAAGAATGAATTTGTATCCAAACGATTCTATCCCGACTCACTCAAAACGGTGATTTTCTTTTCTTTTGAAAACATTCTTCCCAGCACAGCACCAACTCCAGCACACAAAGGTTATTAATGGCTTCATTCATCCGTTCAGCAGATATTTATGCTGCAGAAGATGTGTGCTCTTATCTTAGAGCCTGGGCACCGAGAGGGTGGATATGCAGGTGGTACCTAATTGGATTTGGGTACAAACATCCGGCTTTCCATAGGAAGCAGGTGCTAAGTTCAGCTCAGCAGCGTTTGTGGCAATGCACATAAATCGTCTAATTTCCGGAGATTTTCTGGGGCCCTGCTCTGGTTAGCCAGAATGGCAGGATCTGTGACGTAGTCCTGAAGAAGCAGTGGCATCAGAGAGTTGACTGGGCTATGGTGGGCAGGGATGATGTCCAGCCGGGATGGCCATGCAGTCATTCCGGTGTTGAGAGAGCTGAAGCTCTGGGTGCCAGTGCTCTGCCTCGGCCACAGCCCTTCTTCCAGGGACACCAGAGGTGGACACCTGGTCGAGCGGTGCCTGCAGTGGGTGCCTGGCCTGGCACCATGGGCCGTCTGTGTCTGATTGGTTGGGGTCTACTGTGAACGTCCCCCTGTACAGAGGTTGGATTGAAAGGGGAAGAAACTGAAGGCAGAGAAACCAGTCAGGGGACCATTATGGCCAGAAATTAGGATGGGCCTGAGTTAGAACCCACGTGCTGGGAGTGGAGGGGAATTTAAGGAGACACATGAGGAATTTGTAAACAATTGAATTTATTGCTCACAGTTCTGGAGGCTAAGAAATCCAGGACCCAGGGGCTGGCAGATTTGGTGTCTGTTGAGGGCCTGTTCTTCATAGACGGGCTCTTTGTTCTCCATCCTCCTGTAGCACAAGGGGTGAACAAGCACCTTCAGGCCTCTTCTCTAAGGGCATGAACCCTGTTCGTGAGGGCTCTGCCTTCATCATCTAATCACCTCCTAAAGGCCCCACCTCCTAATGCCATTGTACTGGGGATTAGGTTTCAGCATGTGAATTTGGGGGGCACAGACCTTTAGTCCAAACCATCATCCTAACTGTGTGACCTTAGGAATTGACCGATCTTCTCATTGGCATCCTCAATCTCTCAGGCTGGTGGGGAGGGTTAAACGAGATAATGTAAGACACGCAGAGCCTGGCCTAGAAGGCGTGTTCAGTTGGTGAGAGTTCCCTTCTGTGTCTCAGTAGAACACTCAGAGCAAATGCCCCCTCGTTGTCATTGCCTGTGGTGCTCCAGATCCCTGATGGTGAGAACTGATGACTGCGAGTAATTGAACTTTATGATTTACAAACACCTCAACTCTGTGCATACACACAGAATTACACATTCTGTGTAAATCACATTGTTTGAGAGATAAGCTATTGTGCCTTATTTTGATGTGAATTTTTATTTTTTACTAAGTATAGTCCATTAAGTATTTAAAAAGAAGCCAAAGAACAATATGAAATTTCTTTTTCCTAGGGAAAAAGGTATATATGTCGCTTAGACGGGTGCTAGTGGCTGGCAGAAATAGATAAAGTTCTTTTATTCTCCATCTAGGATGGAGATCAAAAGACAGACACACAGACACACACACTCTTCTCCCACTATCCTAACACAGTTGTGCCAATTTCAATTAATTCTCTATTCAGTTACATTATTATGAGTTTATAAATATTGTTCACAGCTGAGCCGTGTACTAGACTATGATTACATCTTCTTTGTGTTCTTCTTTTTTTTCCTTCCTGCTTCATATTTGTTTGTTTGGTTTTGTGAATATCTGTCATAAATTTTACCCCAAAGGAACTGTAAAACCCCACTCAGTATAGTCCAGCAATCAGTTCAATTTCTTTTTCTAGAAAACACCCCTCTTGGAACCTGCCGTTGTCCTGCTCCAATCAGGACTGGCCACTCTCTGTCTGGGGCCTTGGTGCCAGACTAGAATTTCATTTCAGGATCATTCTGGAATTCCCTAGTCTCTCCCTTAAATGGGGACCCCTGTTTCTTTCATCTCAGACTCTTTTTTTGTATACTCTCTCATTTTGGTGGACACATCCCCTGGTAGAGGATTCATGGAAGAAAAACTCTTTAAGCCTTTATATGTCTGAAAACTTCTTTATCCTACCTTCCAAACTTATGAAAGTAAGGCAATTTAATTTTCCCACTTCATGAAAGTTCATTTCAGTCTAGAATTCCGTGTCAGAGATCACTTTCACTCAGAATTTAAAAGGCTTTGCTCAGTTGTCTTCTAGCTTCTCATGCTGTCATTGAGAAATCTGGTGCCATGCCGATTGCTGATTGATTTGATGATTCATGCATTCATTCATTTATTCAGCCACCAAATATCTAGGCAACTGTTTCTTTACCTACTACGTGTCAGGTTCTCTTCTAGGTTATGGGAACCCAGAGCGAAACAAATAGAAGGTTCTGATCTTTTGTAAGTGACCTATTTTATTTATTGATTTATTTTCTCTCCAGAAGAAACCCCAACCCCCTGCCTGGGGGTGAGAGCCTGTCTGTCTGCATTCTGAGGGTCCGGTGCAGGGGAGGGGCTGGGGTCCACCATTTCCTCTTCGTCATAGACTTTCACTTAATCCTCCCTGTTTCTACTGCAATACCTCCCTCCCACCCTCGTCTGTCCATGATGCATTGAAGTTCATGGTCTGTTTCTAGCTCTTTTCCTCCAGAGACTACATTGTAGGTCCTCGTGTGTATACCTGATGGCTAGAGAGGAGTTAGGGGTCCTCCTGTGTCAGCTGACCCTCTGGTATACAGTGCTGCTCCCTGCCAGTTTTTTGAGATTCATCCTGCTTCCAATTTCTGTGCCTTTGTGAGGTCCTGTGTTTCTAATCAGCCTGTTTCTTACTTGTAATTGCCTCAGTGGACTCGTAGGTTTGAACTTTCTTTGCATCGTTAAGCCGGTTACTATTCAACCATCTACTTTCCATCATCCCCAAATTGTTTAAATGTCTCATTTGCTGTTTTCTCTCTTTGCTCTGTGTATTTGTATCTTCGTTACTTTTTTTTTTTTTTACATTTTAGTGGGAATTTAGAAGGAAGCAGAGATAAACAGATGCGTTTATTCTACCGTGTTTACTCAGAAACTGTGACATATTTTTCCAAAATTTTAATCTAAGTGAATACGCACGTTTCATGTTAATGCATTTGCTTTAATTTCAAAAGGGACTGTTCTGCCATTTCAAGTGTTTAGAATGTAGAATAATATTTTACGTATTAGTTAATGAATTACCTGGGATTGAGATATCTGGAATTGTCTCAAAATAACAACCCTCACTTCATTATTATCCTGATGGAGATAAGAAAGGGTATATATTTTCAATCTAAGATTTAGTTTACCCATCCTAAGAGACCTCCAAAATACAGAGAGACATGTATTATATTAGAATTTTTAGTAAAGGTCTTTTTTTTATTGCTTTATAATTTAAAAATAGATTATCTTAGTCAGTTTGGGCTGCTGTAACAAAATAACATACATTTTTGGGGGGCTTATCAACAACAGGAATTTATTTCTCATAGTTCTGGAGGCTGGAAGTCCCGATCATGGTGTCAGTGTGGTTGAGTTCTAGTGAGGACCTTTCAGGTTGCAGAAGGCTGGCTTCTACATATTTTCTCACATGGCAGAAGAGGGCAAGAGAGTCCTCTGGGGTCCCTATAATAAGGTCATTAATCTCATTCATCGGGGGGCTGCACTCCCATGGCCTAATTGCCCCCCATAGGCCCCACCTCCTAATCCCATCATGTCGAGGGTTGGATTTCAATATATGGATTTTGGGGGAACACAAACATTCAGCTGAAAAGTGCAACTTTATCATTGTCTGTGAACTCATAATATGCAGCTGCATTTGTTGGCTATATTTTTTCCCTGCTAGCATGTTTTTAGCATAAAGGTCATAAACTGGCAATAGTAATACATCTTAAATGCATGCAGTGTCTCGAGACTTAGGTTCATAAGCATTACATCATAGCAAATTGGTGGAGCAGAAAAGGCCCACATCCTCCTGTCTGCCTGGATCGTTGTAAGTGTCTCAGAACTAGTGCCCTTCCAGAGTCTCTTCTCAAAGCAGCAGGCTGAACGGTCCTTTTAAACATAAACTCCATCGGCTCCCCTCTCGTGACTCTCCAGTTCACTCAGAGTGAAAGCCAAAGCTCTTTTGATGGCCTGTGAGTCATTAAAAAATCTGACCCCCACTGTCTCTCTGACTTCATCTCTTTCAATGCTCCTTGCTCACTGTGTTCCAGCCACATGGAACTTCTGGCTATTTCTAGAACATGCTATGCACTGCTACCTTTTTTCTGACAGTGTTCTCTGCATGGACCCACTGCTCCCCAACCCTCACCCCCAGATATCCACTTAGCCTGCTTCCTGCTTCCTGTTTCCAGCTTTCTGCTTCCTGCTTTCTGCTTCCTGTTTCCTGCTTCCTGCTTTCTGCTTCCAGCTTTCTGCTTCCAATTTCCGGATTCCAGATTCTTGCCTTCCCCATTGTCCATTGCAGTCCTCCCTCCTAATCCTACTCTCTGCTCACCCTTTCCCTGCTTTATTTTCCCCTGGACCACTTTTCACTGTATGGCACAAGATATATTTTACGTTAGTTCTTCCCATCTGTCTCCTCCAACTAGGTGGTGAGCTCCAGGTGGGCAGGGACTTTTGCCTATCTCATTTATAGCTGTGCTTGGGACAATAAGGCACATAGTAGAAACTAAGAAAGCATTTGTTGAGCTAATTTCTGTTTTACAGATGAAGACAGTGAGGTACAGAGAAATTGAGGTGATTTGCCTAACATCACATAGCTGGTAGGTATAAGACTTGGGACTTGAACTCAGGACTCCTTCCTCCAGGGCTGTTTTTAGGACAGGAAAGGTCTCAACACTGGCTTTCTGAATTGCTTTTTTGTTCTCACAGTGGGCTGGCTATGCATTGTTGTTCTTCTAGTTTATGCTTTTTTTCAGTAGCTGGGCAACTGCTATTTTTCAAAAACTCATATAAACCTATATTATAATCACACCCCTCCTCTCCCTTTTAAAACTAAACTTTTATTCACTCAAATGAGTGCTTTAGAATCCATACATCATTATTCTGGTCACACCTTGAAGTAATGTGTTTAAAATACCTTTAAAATAGCACTGTTAAGACATCCTTTTTATATAAACATTACAAATGTGGTTCAAAACACACGCCTTGACTTTCTTCCCTTTGCCCTTCGTCTGAGAGTGGAATCAGCCTGCCCGTCGGGGGCCTTCCCACTGTTCTCAGCGATTGGTACACATCCTCATGCCTGCCAAGGGCAGCTGCCGTGGAGGGGCTGCATTGCAGCTGGAAAGGACCAGGGCACAGGGCTTTTTCCTGATGAGGATTTGCCTTTATACTTGGGAAGGAAATCCCTACCCAAAGATTCCTACCGTAATCTTTTTGGCTATACTAATCACATGCCCAGCCTGGCTACTGGGAAGTCTGGAGAGAGAACTGCTCTAGCTCTGTAGCCTTCATATTGGAGGAAGGCAAAGGAAAGGAATTTGTGAACGGCTTTGGGGCTGTCGGGCCACTGTCTGCCACAAGGGGGAGTCCCCGATCACGTTGCGCAAGTACTTGGCGTAACCTTATATAGATTCTTGGAAGAGGAGGGGTGCTACAGAACAAAGTACACGATGCTAAATGAAGCCTCAAATCGTAAAATGTGAATATGGAGGCATTGGTGGTAGGGTTAGTGGTGGTGATGATATATTATATCCCTAGAGTGAAAAACTGGCAATATAAATGAGTAAGGGATCATCCGTTGTAAGGATCATAGATGTAGTCCAAAATATAAAATATAGATGTAAAGAGATACATCTGCAAATGCTAGATGTAAACCAACAGCAGGGCACCTCTGTGGTAACGTCACGAGTTCCCCAACAACACAGGAGAAGGAGGGACGACAGTGCATTTCAGGCCACAGGAACCAATGTAGCACATTGACATTCAACTCCGGTTCATTTCTCAAGTTGACAGAGGCTGACTTCTAACCCCCACTACAGTTTTCCCGGCAATCATTTCTCTGAGATTATCAGCAACATAGCCAATGAACACATTAATCTTTGCATTACTTGCTTCCTTGGATTTGACCCCTCCTTTCTTCTCAAACTGGTGTTTTCGTTGGACTCTGACAATGCCAGCTTTGTGGTGTCCTCTGCTCCTTTGGCCCACCCTTCACTCTTGCTTTTCTGGCCCCTTTTCTGGCAATTCAGACTCATCTTTCTCTCTGGCCTCTGAACCCCTGTGTTTGCTATTCCTTCTGCCTCCTTCTCTACCTGGATGATTCCTCAGTTTCTCCCTGATGACCTAGGTCAGCTGCCCCCTTCCCGGGGAAGCCCTTCCAGCCGCCTCTCCTCCTCTTTCTAACTTCCTCCCTCTGGTTTCTCTACATAGCTCATCATCGCTCTAGCCTTGACTGACTCTTTGCCCATCTCTTGGGGACAGCGAGAGCTGTGCAGCAGCAGGGACTGCCCGTCATTTGTGTATCTCCAGCATTTACGGAGTGTCATGTAACGAATAAAAATAAATATTTGTTAAGTCAGTGAATGCATGAAAGTGTTAGGATTTATAATGCACTTTAACGCTACAGAGAGGAGATAAACAATGACAAGACGACTGAGCAGGGCAGAGTGTGGGGAGGGGAAGGGCTGATGAAGGCTGCAGTGGGGCTGGCCCAGCCCAATTGTGTCCTTCCCCGTCACAGCAACCTGTGGCATGTAGGTTAGAGCATGTATGTTATAGTATGTAAAGAAATGGACATTGCAAGAGACTTAGTCACTCAGCTAATAAGTGAGGAAATCTGGTAGGGATAATACTAAAAGTTAATAGGGCTTAAAATGAAGCCAAAACAATGTTTCGAAACACTCTGACAATGAACAAAATGATCTTGTTTCTTTTCTTCACATAAGAATAAGGACCCTCGCATACTTCTTCTCACATACTTGAATTAAGAGGCAAAAAGATAATGCACTAGTCAGGTCCGTCCTCTTTTCATTATCAGGTGGATTTCTGTGAAACCAACGTACCAGGCTGTTCCCAACAGACTGTTTCTTCTGCTCTTTCAGGAATAAAGGACTGAAGTGCAAGGCACCTCCTTTCAACAGATTAGTGCCTGACTATTGCCTGTGCAACAGTGATCCTGAATCCACTTCCTTCTTAATGTTGTCTTTTTTGGAAGGGTTTCTCCCTCTGTGCATGGAGAAGAATGTCCGTGAATGCCAGGACCTTGGCTGAACTCAGCCTTCAGCGGCTGTCCTCAAGCACATGTTTTTACCTGACAGGCTCCTTGACCTTGACCTTTTATAAAGGAAATCTCATCACCTCCGCTCCTCTAAGTACAAGTCTGCAAAGACAAAGCTGTTGATTTTCTTTCTATGACATGCCCTCATGCTTTGCTGGCCTGTCCCACTGGTGAAGAGAGATCATTGTGACTCTGTCACATCTTCATCACTCAGCACAGGCCTCTATAGCTCTCCGTTTGGAGACCATTTGTTGTAGAGTCTTGGCCTAGAGCCAACGGTGGTCCCTGGGCCAGCAACACCAGCACTCTAGGGAGCTGGATAGAAATGCAGATTCTCAGTCCTCACCCTAGACGACTTCATGAGACACTCTAGGGCAGAGGCCTGGTCCCTCCAGGTGATTGTGACACTTGCTAAAGTCTGAGAACCACCTCATTCCTCAACGTTAGTGGTCAGAGAGATGCATTGGCACTGCACTTCATCAAACTGTGGCCTTTAGTATTTTTCTGTTTTTCCTTTATCCCCATTTCGTGCATAGAACTTTATCTGCACTAAAGACAGAGTCTGTGTGTGCATTAGTGAATTTTGTGGAGAAAATCAAGAACAAACAGGATTCTGGTTGGATGGACCACCACCCTTACACGCTGTATCAGCCATATTTGCGCTGTGTGCCCTCAGGCCACGGTGCTTGCAGGCCAAGGCCACCTGCCAGCCTCAACATTTCTTGGCTTGAGGGCTTCCTCTGTCTGGCTGAGCCGCTGTGCCTGAGATGTGGGATAATTAATGTCCCTGGGAACAGCCTTCAATCAGTGACCAACAAGAGTTGACTTTTGTAGATGCCATTTCTTTCGCCACTTGGGGAGTGTGTCTCTGAGGCTGCTTCTAACTGGCTCCCAGAACTCTCCAGAGGGTTTCAGCTGCAGTTAGTCAGGTAGCCCCAGCTGTCACTTGCTTGGTAGTGCACATTTTCTTATGTGCACTTCCTTCTCTATCTGTTTTAACTGCGTCTTACTCTCCCCATTGGTGAGCAATTCCCACCTTAGGATTTTGGGGCTACCCAGATGCATAACACCCAACACTGGATAGGCGAGACCAAAAGCAATGTATCAGTCACACATACTCACAGCACGGGGGTGGAGGACACTTCATGTCACACGCGGTCACAGGCACTCGGGAACAGAGTGGGCACCAGGGCTGTGGGAGGCAGGCTTTGTACTGTCAAGACAGTGGGGTGTCCCCAAGTTCCAGTGGGAGGAGGTGACTGTCTTGTTTGAATAATCCCACAGGCTGGTGAGTAACTGAAGCCTACTGCTCAGGGATAAGCAGCAACTGTGACTAGTCCCTGTGACAAGGACTGCTTGGCTAGCGGGCCATATCTGTGGGAGTACAGTGGAGAGGGGAACTCGCAGTCAGGCCATTCGAGGCCCTGCCCTTTTTTCTAGATGTCGAGACATGCATAATATTGGGCCTTAATTTTTGGCCTTATGCTGCAATATCTCACCTCCCCACTCTCCTCCCATTGTACCTGGGGTCATCTTCCAAACATCCTACTTACACTTCAGTCCTTGTTTTGTGGTCAGCCATTGGAAGACCCCACACTAAGACAGCTAAATATATACATGTAAGCATATCTGGCTACTAGAGATATTTTTATATATAATATATATGTGTATGTATATACGTGTGTATATATAAATATATGTATGTGAATACATATACACACACATATACTTTTTTTATTTTTGTAATTTCCAAAAGTCATTTTGTTTTATAAAACATTCCTAGGTTATTACTGCAATCTCGAGTCCCAAATAACTGGTGGCAAGGGGAGGTAATTCTTTAGAGCACCGCTTATGGTAACACCAGTGATGCGTTATATATTTCTTTCTAAAGAAGAAAAACAATTAATGGTTGATAGAGACAAGCTACAAGTAAAAAAAGAGAGGTAATGAAATAAGTTTGAATAAATGGAGTGAGAGGAAATCTCATGTTAGACCTGTCAAAATGTCCCCTAGGATGAAAATCTGGTTTTTCTTCTTCTATAATTGACAATAAGGGCAAAATCTTTAAATTGATGCATTAATAGATGGCAGGATTAACACACACACTGACACACACAGCATTCGGGGGCACAGGTAGGATTGAAATACGGTGTCTGTTGCAACGATAATAATGCAAAGACAGAACTTGGGAATAATGCTAGAGAAGTTGTTAAGGGTGAGACAGTGTGAGAGGCTAGTTGGGGTGATGGAGAGGATGTTGCTGCAAAGTGAAAGGTTGGAAAGTGTGAGCATGATGGTAGATGGATGAAAGAATTCAGTGGATTTCATCTCTGTCCTTGATGCTGGGTGATTTTGTAATAACCGGCCCCTGGTGGATACTCAGTTAATATTTGTGGTTTCTGCGTCACTTTACTTCTCTATAGAGGGCCTGGTAGAATGCATAGTGTGTTGTTCTAAAGATGATTTCAGACAGAGATGTAAGATTCCCCTGAGATTGTTGCTTATGTATTTTGGGGCTCGCCGTGGATGCCTGAATGCACTGGAACAAGTGATCTATTTTGGTGTGCAGAGAACAAAGATGTGGGAGGGACATGGCCCCTTTCTGTAGATGCCATGTTGTTCCAGCGATGCTGTCTGCTGTTGTATTCTCATCAGGGGGGCAGTAGAAGAGAAAGGAATAGTCTCTAGAAAGAATGCACGTAACCACCAAGAGAAGACTAGAAAATGAAGAAAACTGCTGACGTGTTGAGAAGATCATTCACTTTTTTAAAAAAGTACATTTGGAGCAGCTGTGATGTATCCCACATGGCGCTACGTGTGGGGTGGGGGACCAAAGAGACATGAGGTCTCTAGTGGCCTCATGGAGCTAAATGGAGGAGGGAAACATTAATTACTGAATCCTGGGAATGTTTTGTGCAGGAAAAGAAAATAGGATGCTATGAAAACATATAACTCTGGGGAATTCCAGAAAGTTCTCCTGAGGAAATGATTAGGATTTCTAAGATAGGAGTGAGCGATTATAAATATAGTGAATGTCACAAGCTTCCACTTATTTGTTTTACCGTATGGTTGGAATTTCTGGGATGACTGCTTCTTCTGGTGCTGCCAAATGAAAGGCAACAATATTTTATTGAAAATTGTGTCCACGCACATTTATTTTCTGTTGCCTTGAAAGGGATTTTCATCATTTTCCAGTTGGCTATATTCGAAGTGAAATGAGCATTGTCCATCATCCCGTCTAGGGCAGATGGTTAAAAATTTCTGTGTTTTCTATCATTCTTTTCTCTCTCTCTCTCTCTTAGCATGCTTAATATTGTTCAGTATCTCTTGTTTAATTTTTGAAAATTTTAGCAGAATCCAGTTTACTCTAAGTGGTGTTGAATCAATAAAACCCAGCCATTTCAGGTAATTTCTAAGTATCATTGACTGTAAAGACATAGACACGGCATCATCATTAAAGTAGAAGAAGACAAATTGTTGCCCCTGAGTCAGTAAAATAGTTTTTTCACAGTCCATTTCACTAAGTGTTTAGAATGTGTATTACCTGATTAATCAAGGTGTCGCGAACCATGACAACCTCAATGTATTCTCACCGTTCAGAACAGCATAGGCAGGAAGAGAGCACCCAGGTTATTAAGGCTCTGTTTGCCATGAAGTAGTAGATTATCAAGCTCCTGATTAAAGTGGCTGTTGGCTACCACTTGGTAAGGAGATCAGTATTGTGGCAGGACAGAAAGGGATATATAAATTTTGTCTCTCTGATTCACAGTGATTAGATTTGACTGGTAAAATCCTTTCCCATAAAACAAAACAAAAAACCTCTTAATTACTTTTGGGAGGTGCTGCTTTAAGCAAAATGCTGATCCAGAGCATAAATTTATTATTTTGGAGATTTAAAATGGTATTTAATGAAAGTTGACTCTTTCAAATTCAAGCATTTCCCTAAAGATTTTTTTTTTTAATTTATTTTGTTCTTAAATACCAAATTTTTCCTCGGGCACCATGTTTTAAGACTGTTTCTATTGGCTTAACGATTCTTGCTCTTCTGATTAAAAGTGAAATGAAGGACCTAATGTCAATGTTAGGTGTTCTATGTTACATAAACAGAGTTAAGATTGAAATTATCAGTAGGCATGAAATTAGAAATTCTATATTACTATTATAATAAATAATAAAATCTATAATATAATCTGTAATAAATTCTGAAAAAGACCGTATACAGCAAACATTTGCAGAGCCTTCATATTTCTCTACTTGTTTCCTTTATACTTTGAGGTCTGTGTACCTATGGAAAATGTTTGTCCTGAAAAGGAAATCAAATTAAGTGTAAGACTTGTTCTAACTTTGCATGCATCATTTTAATTCTAAGATCTCACTCATTCAGGGCTAGTTAATTGAACAATTTATATACACACTTTTTTTTTTGCTTGCCCATTAGATGCACAGATCAAACTACATAGTGTATAATTTCTATTGTATTAGAGATCACTGTAAATTGGGTTTCCTGGGAAGCAGACTGGGAATGGAGATTTGTGTGCAGGAAGGTTTTTAGGAAGTGGAGAAGAGGAATTGTAATATAGTTGCAACAGAGGACTCGACAGGGACCATAGGGAGCGCTGAGGCTGGAATGGCCCTTCGGGGTTGTGTCTGGGCCCAGGTAAGCCATTGGATGTGCTGTTTCCCAGGAGCTATCACCTTGGAAGAGACAGCTTCTTTCATTGAGGACAATTCCTGCAGAAGGACCCAGCGCAGGCCATCAGCAGACAAACTCCCAGTAGCTGGAAGAATGAGTGCCCTGGTCTTGAAGGAGGGATGGGTGGAACCACAGCATCTTCTACCGCTGATCAGTAGATTTCATGTTATTAGTTGGCTCCAGGAAGTGATTATCAGCGTCTCTGCCCTGGATGCCCCTCACAAGAGTTTTGGGGGATGATCACATGCAATACAAATATTCATGTGACTTTTACTATAATAGAAACGTGCACTATCTCTTTTATAAAGCATTTCAAAGTCTCCAGCCTTTGAGCCTGTGATTTTTAAAAAAATGAACTATATCATGGTTATCATTTTAAGACCTCATGCTTGTCTGTTTGGAAAACATGTGTGTCTATTTAAGATTCAGCAGGTGAAAGTCTGATGATATCAATGCAAGTGAAAAAAAATAGAGGAGCGTCTTCTACATTAGCATGACCACATGATGTCAGATTCAGAAAGGGCAGGTGGAAAAGATAAAGCAAGGACCTATAAGAGGGATATATGCAAAAGAGTGGCCTCGAAGTTGCAAGAAGATTGTGGGGGGAAAATAACTACAAATACAATGAACCTCTGATGTTTTTGATAGCAATGTTTTAAGCAAAAACAAGAAAGGGTTGTGATGCTCATTGTTTGAAGCAGATTGGATATTGTTCTCTGATGGTGGGGAGATCAGAACTGCTCCTTTCTTCTTCCATTTCCTACTTCCTTCTCAAGGACAAGGATCTTCGCACGGGAAACATCTAGCCAGAGAGAGGGAGTGGAAACACGACTGAGAGGAGCCAGTCATTTTAAGTAAATGCAGTTCTCTGGCCGGAGACAGATTATTTGCCAGGTACTAAATGTTCTTTACACATATAATTGGATGCTCGCTACTGGCAATCTTTAAGGCATCACAGAGAAGAGAAGAGGTGATAGAAAACTAAAAATGGAACAAACGTCATTTTGATGTTTAAAGGAGGATAAAGATATATTTTGGAAGGCATAAATTGGTGAGCTTGACTTAAATTACTGAGAACAGTTAGAAAGGAAAATGACAAGAGTAGGAGACCACATGTCCAGCTAACCCCATTTCTTGCTTTGCAGGGAAGCAGGGGACTTGTTAGTCACAGTGACATAAACAAGGGCCCTGTAGGCAGAAGCCCTGGCTTGGGTTCCCACGTTGCCACTTACCAACTTGTGACCAAGGTCAAGCTCATATTACTTGCTGCCAGTCAGACAATAAGTTGAGAGGCAAGGTGTTGGGGCAAGGAAGGAGACTTTTATTGGGAGAGCCAGCAAACCGGGAAGATGGTAGACTAATGTCCTAAAGAACCATCTTAAGTTATTAAATAGCATGAACTTTAGGATCCTTTTTATTTGAATGACAGGGGGAAGCGGGGTGGCTGCAAGAGGTAACCAAGGGCCACAGACATCTGGGCATCAGCAAGGGTCCAAGAATATTGTAAAACTTTTTTGTTCTTAGTCAGTTAACTTTGGAGGATGAAGGTCAGGTCAGGAAGCTCCGACAAATCTTTAACATGGCGTTGTTACTCCTACGTATGCTTTCTTTATGTCCCCGGGAGTTAGTTTTGGAAAAGAAGCTGTTGTCACCTTTCTTCTAGCCTATGTGCAGAGCTGAGCAGAAGCTTTTAACCTAAAGGACATTATATAGAGCGTGGTGGGTCAGAAACAAGATGGAGCTGGTTATGTCAGGCTGCTCTTCCATTGTTACAGACTGAGTGACTCTTGTCACTCAGAGCCACTCAGAACTTTAGTTTCCTCATATGCATGTAACCCTGTTGAAATCATGGGCCTATGTGGTTCAGTCTAGGCTGGGATTTAAGGAAGTACATCTCAACATGCCAGAAAAAAAAAAAAAAGAAAGAATTACATCCTTATCTTTCTTTCTTCTTAAAGCACATAAAAAGGGACTCAATTCAGAACCCTCGGGTATGCTGTTCATATCCCATTTACTCTTCTTAGCTTTTACTCTCCCACACTTTCCAGAGACTCAAATTGGACAAATGCTGGGAGAACTCTCTTGCTCGTACCTGGAAGATAGAGATTTCTTTCCCTTTCCCGTGCTCTCTCCGTCACACCTCCGTTCTTCATTATTTTTGACTGACAACAGATTTCTCTGAGTCTTTCCCCTCCTCAGCCTTCCAGGCTCTATCTTTCTCTATTAATTCTCTGTCAACGCTCTAACTCTGATGTGCGAAGAGCCCAGGACCGGCCTGGCTGAGACAGCTCTTCTCAGGAGATAGGTGGGGTGGGAACAAATGGAGAATTAGGGGAGGCAATTAAGGACGTCTTCTGGCAGACTGGAGCCCGAGAGAGTCTGAGACCAAGTTCATTCTTTCAGTGGCCGTAATAAGCAGTAGGAAAGAAGTAGCAAGTAAATGCTGAGGACGGTGGGTGTGGGAGGTCAGCTCTTGATAGGGAGTCACAAAAGTCACCACCCTGGGTGTGGTGTCAACTCTCCTGTCCTGCCATATGCCTGAATCTCCCCCAGCACATTTCTGGGCAAAGGATTCACAACAATTGACTATCTTGGGGAGGTTCTGGCCTTTAGGTAGGTAGGGAAACTTCCAGGAAAGCTCTTCCCTGCATTTGCTCTCAGTTTGAAGTCTAAAGGGGGAAATTTTGGGGTTCATTTTCTGAGCCCCAGCAGCCACTTTTTAGCCAGTTTTGAGTGTTCTGATGAGTGAAGAAATTGTTGAGGAAGGGGAGGCAGTGATTTTAGATAATTCGTTAGAGAACTGGTGTTTCAAAGGGAGGTAGCACAAACGAGTTGGGATATAGAGAGGGACTGTGGAGTCAAGAGAGGAGCGTGTTTGTATGCTTGTGAGAAGGATCCGGGGAAGCGGGGTACTCTGCTTGTGCAAAGGAAGAAAGAAATGTGTCAGTGACGTTAAGAAGATGACAGGGGTGGGATCCAGAGCACACTGGGGGCTGTCGAGTTTTAATGGGAACAGGGACATTTCTTCTGTTGTAACATATGTTAAGGTGAAAATTATGGGCATGGTTACAGAGTGAGTTGTATCTCCCCAAAATTTATGTAGAAGCCCCAACTCCCAGTGTAACTATATTAAGAGTTAGGATCTTTAGGGAGGTAATTAAATGAGGCCATAACGATGAGGCCCTAATCTGATAGGGCTGGTGTCCTTATAAGAACAGGAAGAGACACCAGCCACCACCCTCTCCCTTGCGCACTCACAGGGGAAGGGCCATGGGAAGACACAGCCAGAAGGAGGCCAGCCGTCTGCAAGCCAGAAAGAGAGTCCTCACCAGAAACCAATCCTGATGGTGCCTTGATCTTGGATTTTGAACCTCCAGAACTGGGGGAAAATAAACCTTTGTTGTTTAAACCTCCCATGCTGTAGTATTTTATTATGATAGCTGAAGCTAAGATATGCATAGACACCAAGAGGCTTTTAGATACAGTGGAAGGAGTATAAAAGTGTTGCTCTCTGCGGGCTTCTGTTTTCTCAGTAAAGTTTGGGGTGAGGTCATCAGCTGAGAGTGAGTGTGGAGGTAGGGGTATGGGAGCTTGGAGGAGAGAGAAGAACAAAAAATGATTTTGAAAGAAGAGAATGAAATTTATTAGGGAAACATAGTAGGATTGCCAGGTATCATTAACTACTCATTTGAGGTTCACAGAGCTGAATTTATAGTGAAACTATTTGAGAGAGTCATGTGATTTTTCTCTAGCAGTATTTGGGTGGTTAGAGGTATTCCCAGATGGCAGAGATTTGGGTATATCCAGGGCTCCAAATTTGCTAGTCAAGGGCAACAGAAAGAGAAGCAAGTGTATTAAGAATGTTTTCAAGGGCATGAGTTGGAGAAGGAGGGAAAGGAAGACAGGAGGCGTGTATTGGATGGGGAGTTCTCAAGGAGATTAAAGAATTATTGCAGAGAGAGTAATAGAGTAAGTAAGCTGGACAAATAAAATGTGTTAACATTAACAGTAATAAATTGTATTCATTATATGAAGCTGGTGATAAAAATACTCCACAGGATTATTCCAAAAGAGCAAATGAAAATACTTGGTAAACTATAAGGTGAGTTATCTGGTAAATTAATGTAGTAGATACATCTTGATTTTCTTAAGGTATTCTACTATAGCTATCATACTCATGAGCAAAATCACAGTATGTAAATGAGAACATGGTAGCTGGATTTATGACTAGTTGAATAAGTACATCAAAAATTGTTGATTCTGCTTATTTTTAGCTCTGGCTCAACTCTATGGCCAGCTCCCTTTGCAAAATTGTCAGTATTTCTGTGTTAAGACAACCCTTCAACCCTTAAGTGAGAAATTTCAGAGTGGAACTCTGTATAAGTAAAGCATTTGTGCCGGCAATGATTAAATGGAAAAGGCGTCAAAGAACTACAATTTTAATTTGCAAGAATTTTAGGCTAATAGTTACAGGAACTCTGAAAAAATACAGACAGTCTGTACTTTTTATATCCAGAACTGCTCAGGCAGAATGAGCATGTGATAAGACTTATAAATTCCAAATTACATTCAATTTTATCTAATAAAGAGATTTAAGAAGTTGAGAAAATATATATTATTACTGGGAAAGAAATACAGAGTTAAGCAAGAAAAAAAAAAGCAAGAAAAGATAATAAGTAGGTGGACTAAATGGAAGCATTCAATGCCTAAGGAAAAAACCCACAGCTGTAATAAACATAATCATTCTGAATATTATATTCCTTGAATTAAAAAATGCATTCAATCTTTGATAGAATTGAAGAAAAGAGGTTGTGTTAGATAACAGAATACTAGCATTGTGTATGCGTGGCTGTCAGATTCTCCTTAATTCTCTTACATTAATATGCTCTTACATGGATTTATGGGTACTTACTGATTCATACTTACTTTTTTCTTTTTTTTATTGATGCATGACAGACATACGTAGTTCCTGAGTACATGCGATAAATTAATTCATTCATATAATTTGTAAAGATCAAATCAGTGTACTTGGGATATCCATTACTTTAAATATTTGTCTTTTCTTTATGCTAGAACCATTCAAATTCTTCTCTTCTAGCTATTTGGAAATGCACAATAGATTATTGTAAACTATAGTCTTCCTACTGATCTAACACTACATCTTATTTCTTCTCTCAAACTGTATATTATCATACATACATACGTTTAAGTACTTACAGGTACTTACTGACGCAGTCCTGTAAAATTCCTATAGGCAGAGTTCCTAGAGGCCTGTATATTAGGAAAATACAGGTTCACACCTAAGGAGGACACCCTGATGCAGCCGTTTTGATGTAGCAGTGGCTGGTTCTCCTAGGCTCCAATAAAGCATTTACCTTCAGAAGGAGGACGGCCCCTTGGTCCTCATGCAGGTTAGTCCCAGTGCATGGCTTTGCTAGGTCACACCGTGTCTCCACCTATTGCCAGACCCTTAATGCAGGAATGGTGTGGTTTGAGGAGCCCCTCTCTGTCTAAAATTAGGGACTTGCTGCAGAGTCAGAATCCTTAACTTAGGGTCTTTGATTGGGTAAATAATTTCTCTGAGCCCCTGGTCAAGGAGGATTGGGGCTGGCTTTTCTGTTGGTTGGTTGATGGGATGGGCTATGGCTCTGGGGGGCCAGAGTTGGAGCAGGGAGATGGGGTGGGGTCGGGGGAAGGCAGGTGTTGTCCAGGGCAACAGGAACCGAAATGTCAATGACATGTCGATGGCATGAGGATGGTCACAGTGAGTGCTAACCATGTCCAGGAGGAATCCTGAAAGGTGAAAACTGAGAATAGCAAATCTATTCAGCTGGAGTGGGGCCAGAAGTTGAGATTGGGGTAGGCACAGACAGACCAGGAAGGCAGAGGCTCAAATGATTTCAGTACTTGGGACAGGCCAGCCATTGGTTCTCATTGGCTCTCATGGTTCTGCTTAAAGGCAACAAGGTTGGGAGCAAAGGCAGGAAAAATACATTCCTTAAAAGCATTTCTGAAATGCAAATATGTTCATCGAGAGGTGTGATACATTAAAAACTCATTAGAACTCATTACCATGCATGATCCTACTCACAAAGACTAGGTTTTCAGATGAATAGGAAATGCAACCAGGAATTAGTTAAAGAACAAGAGCTGATATCTTCCAGGAGGAAGGTGCTTTAGGGGTAAACCTGAGATGTCTTGCAAAAGAGATCTTGCAGGCAAATGGAGGCAGAGCGCTTGGGCTCTACCAAGTTAGAAGTGGAAGACAGTAAAGCCAAAGAAAATCCATAGCAAGACAAAGTTGCTTCCATTTAATTAGATTCAGATTATTCCAAATTGTAAGGGAAACAACAGCAGGACATTTTATCAGCTGGGAAATTGTGAATAAGCAGCTAGGAGATTAATACACTTTAATGTAATCAAGAGTTCAATTTTGTCAAGTAGGGTTATTGCTCCTGAGTTGCCTGAAATGACACGTGATTGACTGCACTTCTCAGAACCCAACACCACATTTGAGTAATTTTATTCCGTCTTTTCAAGAATTATTACTTGGTGCAGTTTCCTTCTTGGATTTCATTTGTAATTATATTGCTTCATTTTGTGATTGAAAGTTCTCTAGGGATGCTTTCTTAACCCTTCCTAATTACAGTTTACCTAAGCACAGTAAATTTGGTTAGCCAATTCTCTTACACTTTCGTTAAATATTAATGAGAACATTCGAACAACATCATTCTAAATACAGTAAAATCTCAATTAAACAGAATGAACAAAGATTGGGTTCTTCTAGTTGATTAACTCTTATAATTAGTTGGTTAATCAGAAAATCCTTTCGGTTTTAATTCTTCCTATTGATTTTTTTTTTTTCTAGAATGTTTTATTTTGTTTTTGAGTCTGATCAGTTCTAGAATTTACTTTTCCCTGGACAAGTTACAATCTTGCAGTACCTCAGGTTTAGTTGTCACTGATTTATTCATTCATTTGTTCAAATTTATTAGGGGGCTACTAATAGATGATCAAGTCATGCCAGAGACATACATGGAAACAGTAAAATAGTGTGTCAAGGTCAACCTCCGAGAAGTTTTTCTTTCAACAAATTGTATATAGGTTTTTCATCAGTCTTCCAAAATATGGGTCATAGAAAAGAAAAAGTCTTGATTGACAGGAAGATTCTGGTGTGTTTCCCGTGAACTGAACAAAGTAGTTTTCTTCTTTGCATTTCAGGATTTTGAAAATTGTCATTATTCTTTGACAGGGCCTTTTGCCTCACTTCGTATTTATAAAATTGTCACAGCAAGATGACATGTTTCACTCGCTATTTTCACTTTATTGTGACATACTCTTCTTGCCATTTTATTTCATATTTAAAGTGCCTGAAAATGTTTGGACATGATATTTCTGAAAGATATTTCTCACTGATCTTTGTTCTCATGACACCAATCTGAACTCTACAAATAAACCCAAAACAGCCTTTAGAAGATATACAAACATCTACCAGTTTTGAATGTTAAGCAAGTAAATTAGGAGTTTGTTCACTGTTCACATGTGTTTGGAGGCTAGTTTTTGTAGCATTTAGGTCTTTATGGTTTACAATTTCCATGGAGCCTGCACGTTGATTAAACAGCTTCCCAAAATTAGCTCCTAGCCTTGCACCAGTTTTTATTGGTTCAATGTTTTCTTGCTCTGATTGGCCAGAAATGGATCACTCTACCCTGCTAAACTTTGTTTGTTTGTTCTGCTTTGTTTTGTTTTTGTTTTTGTTTTTAAAGAAGTTTCCATAAAACTCTACAGGAAGTCCCTAGCTTTTGAACCTAATGCTTTCCTGAAAATGAGTATAAAATATGAATCTATAAAAGTGGTGCTATAGACTTACAGGTTATAAGAGAATGTTCACGCTTAAATGACTAATGCCTAAACTTATTTTTAAAATGTTGTTATGGTTTAAATATTTAAGTATTTGTAAGTTCTTGAGGTGATTATATGGCTATCTCGAATACTAGTATAGAGTCAACATTGAATACAGATAAAAGATATTTTCCCATTAAAGTTGTTATCACAAAATTTACTGCTCCAAGTTTTAGTGAAGAAATGTTTAGTTGGCAGAGAAATTTGCTTACTTACTTTTCTTGTTTTTGGCTGGGAAGAACATGCTGATTGTGATTACATAAGTAATATGAACACTTACACATACAGTGTTTCCCTGAAAATAAGACCTACCCATAAAATAAGCCCTAGCAGGATTTCTAAGCATTTGTGCAATATAAGCCCTACCCCGAAAATAAGACCTAGTGATGGGTGTGGCTACGCAGTGTATCTGCACAACCCATGCATTTCATTGCTGAGCGGTAAAGAAGACGAGCAGCCCTTCTCATCTGCCCCATGAGAGCTCTATTGCTCGACGTGAGAGATTGGGGCCAATGGTTCTAAAGGAAATAGAGTCGCAAGAAATTCAGGATGGAATTTGGGGTTTGGAGAGTTATGATGATGTTCCAGAAGAAGACGACTTAACTATATTTGAATAAATGTAGATTGTTGTACCATACTTAAAAACAATAACACATCTCCTGAAAATAAGCCCTAGGGTGTCTTCTTGAGGAAAAATAAATATAAGACCCTGTCTTATTTTCGGGGAAACACGGTAGATATAACTGACATTTAAAAACATTTCTGGAACTCATGTCCTTGGATATTTTCTTAGAAGTGACCAAGTTCCTTCAGCTCTCATCCAGTTTGCTTGCACAATGCCTATTTGAGGGTTGCTTTTGCGGGGCTGGATCTAGTTCTGAGCCCAGCTGAGAGCTTTTGCCAGGATGAGAGGAGGATACTCTGTTCTCTCTGGAGCAGAGCTTCTGGGAGACCAAGCCATACATCTGAGTCGGGAAAGCAATTATGTTAATTGTTCACAGAAACATAAATCTCCTCTTCTATTATTTCCTTTGTTGTGCTTTTTATCTGAAAATTAAAAACAAAACAAAACACTTATTAGTGACATGGTGACTTAGCTCATTTTACTCTTGTGGTTTTCAAATTGTTTTACTGTTCTTGTGTTTGTGAAGTCTTACTGTAGACTATTATGAAAAAGACTATCAGGGCATAAGAACTTGATCTATGAGACTTTTAAGACTTTGTTACTCAAAGTGTGATCCTTAGTCCGGAGGGATTGGCATCACCTGGGAGCTTCTAGAAATGCAGAATATTAGGCTTCACCCCAGATCTACTGACCCAGAACCTGCATTTTAATAAATTTCCGAGATGAGTCAAGGGCATGTTGCCATTGAAGAAGCGCTGCTTCAAGAGCCCTGCCAAGACAATAACAGCTGCTTTTGTATAGATTGTGAATGGGAGAAATAAAACAATTTTTCCTCAACCCTCATAAGTTTGTAGTTGGGACAGTCTCCTGCAACAAAAGACAGATTAACAAGAGAAAAAACAAGCAAGTCTATTAACATGTGTAGTGCACATCGTGTGGGAGAAAAGTAACTCAATGTAGTGGCTTAGGAGTCTGGCTTACCTAGTATATCCAACAAAGAACAATAAATTTTAGAGAAGTGACAAGACAAAGGGAAAGCAGTCCCAGGCTCCTAGAGGCAGGAAAATATGGGAAGGTGAATTTATGGGGAACTAATGGAGTGAAGTCTTCTCATAGACTGTCTCTGAGCTGATAAAAAGTTGTAAAGGAGGATTTACATCCTGTCTTTAGGAGGGAAATGAGGGGAGCATAAGAAGACCTTTTGTCTTTATAATTCTCTGACCTGCTTTTAGGCAGACAGAGGGAAGGCAGAGAGCTCTTCTGTAGCTGCTTCTTAATTGCCTTTAGCTCAATAAATATTTATGTCAAAGAGACATATTTTGAGGACATATCCTGGTTTCCTTCAAAGAATACTCCTGAATACTGCTTATCAAGCAGGCTCTAGATTCTACTCACTGTGCTGAGTGTTTTCATGCATTATCTCTTGCAGGTTTTGCATCAGATCCATCAAAGAGATAGTATTATCCCCATTTTGAATGAGGAAGCTGAAAGCATAGAAGGGTTGAATAACTTTCTTAAGGTTAAGCATCTAGTATGTAGCAGAGTAGAGATTAGAACTATCATCCATTTGCCACCAAAGTTTACCCTCTCCATCAGTGTAATTTGTTTTTTCAATTAAAAAATATTTTTAATGGGAGAAGATATTCACAAACTATGTATCCAGCAAAGGACTAATATCCAGAATCTATAAGGCACTCAAACAACTCAGCAAGAAAAACAAAACAAAACAAACAAACAAACAAAAAAACCAATCCCATTAAAAAGAGGGCAAATGACATGAACAGGCATTTTTCAAAAGAAGATGTACAAATGGCCAAAAAACATGAAAAAATGCTCAACATCACTAATCATCAGAGAAATGCAAATTAAAACTACAATGAGATACCACCTTACTCCAATTAGAATGGCCATTATTAAAAAGTCAAAAAACAATAGATTTAGCCTGGATGTGGTGAAAAGAGAACACTTACTCACTGTTGTCGGTTATGTACATTAGTATAGCCTCTATGGAGATCAGTATGGAGATTTCTCAAAGAACTGAAACTAAATCTACTATTCAGTCCCACAATCCCACTACTGGGTGTCTACCTAGAGGAAAAGAAATTGTTATATCAAAAAGATACCTGCACTCATATGTTTATCATAGCATAATTCACAATGGCAAAGATATGCAATCAACCTAAGTGCCCATCAACCAATGAGTGTGTTAAGAAAATGTGGTATATATAGACCATGGAGTACTACTCAGTGATAAGAGAAAATGAAATAATGACTTTTGTGGCAACTTGGACGTACCTAGAGGCCACTATCCTAAGTGAAGTAAGTCAGGAACAAAAAATTAATGTCTCATGTTCTCACTTATAGATGGGAGCTAAACAATGGCAATGTAAGAACGCAGAGAGTGGTATAAGGGACATTGGAGACTCAAGGGGGGAGGGTGGCAGAGGGCGAGGGATGAAAAATGATCCCTGGAGTACAATGTACACTATTCGGGTGATGGCTACACCAAAAGCCCAGGCTTCACCACTATACAATATATACATGAAACAATTCAATTGTTTCTGCTAAATCTATTAAAATAAGAAAATATATATTTATATAAAATATATATATATATAAAATAAGAAATATATTTTCAGCATTTTCATTCAGAGCATTAAAAGATAATTTTTTTAAAAAGGTAAAACCATGTCTCTCATACAGATATTAAAATAAACATTTTTTAAAAAGATTTTATTTAACTCATCAATGAGGAAACTAGTAAGGTGTTATAAGCAGTTCAAAGGAGAATCCACAGAACAGACACCTTTATAGATCAGGAGCAATGAAATGAATGTGCAAATGGAGGCAAAAGTAATTCTCAGTGTGTGGAGCAGAGAGAGTTGTCTCTCCATGGGGCACAATTCATTTGCATGCCTTCCAACAAGAATTATTTTGCATTGATATCAGTTATCTACAATTTATAGAATTGTAAAATAGCTCTGTTAAGGAAAAAATTATTCATGACACTTGTTGAAACAGTAAAGCGGAATTTATTCAGGGACTGTCTTGGTAGGACCACTGCGATGGGGTTTTGTAGCAGAGGAGAGAGATTTTGCTCAACTCCAAAATCTCCAGAAAAACTGGAGATTTATAGCTAAGGAGCAGGGTAGGGAGTCAGCGAATGGAAATTACTAACATCAGGGGTGTAGGGGAATTCTGACTAAACTGACCAGACAGGATTCTTGCTGTAGGTAGGCCAGGGTGATGGGACATGTCCTGGGGTGTGGGGAGGGATGAGGAATTTGATCAGGTATCAAGGGTGGGGGATTCTGGCTAAACTGACTTGGTAGGATTCTTGCTAAAATGCTCTCTTGAGGATATGACCAAGGATGGGGACTAGTTGAGAATGAGCTCAGAGGAGCTTGAGTGGTTCAGTCAAGAAGAAAATGTTTTTCAGCATCCATCCATAGACTCAGAATCTGAATACCTGGAGGGAACAGTGGTCCTATAGACAATGAGATAGTTCTCCATCGAAGGGGATAGTTCTCCTCTCCTGTAAGGGGAGGTAAAATAGTATAGTGGTTAAGAACACAAAATCATAGTATTTGGGTTCAAAACTCCACTCTACTTCTAACTAGCAGAGTCACTTTGGGTATGTTATTTAATCTTATAGTGCCTTATTTTCCTCATCTATAAGATGGACCTAGTATCTAACCCGTATGTTCATTGTGAGGAGTAAATGAGATGGCACATGTATAATATAGTTTTTAAAACAGTCCCTGGCACCTAGTGACCAGCGAATATATGTTGCTATGATGACCTTCATTCTTAACTAAGAGGGCATAAGGGAATATTTGCATCAGGGAATGTGGATATTAATCTTAAAAAATATACTCAAGAATTTTAAATTCAAAGCACACTAAAGAAAGGTCAAAACAATCTTGGTCATATAGAGTAATAAAATATTGTTGGAGGTAGGTTAAAAAAGACTTAGAAACAGGGCACTGTGGACCAATTCCCCCCTGACTCTACACTTTTAATCTTGCCTCAAACACCCAAGGATCTCACTCACACTTCGGGACCAGTGAAATGAAACATGGATGCTCCAGTGCTTGTCACTTGTTCCCAATCTGTGCCTATTTTATCTCTCCTCTGCTAAAGATGCCATTTCCTATTTAGAACCCTACTCTTGTCCATCTGGATTTCAAGTTTTCATAAATCTCCAGATCAGACTTGTCCTTTCGGTAACCCTAACTTCAGGCTGCTCAGGTAGGTCGATACTTCCTGACCGCCCCAAAGGACTCACCTGAGCCAGGTCCATCGGTTCCCCTATTTGGGGACAAACTGTGGGGTGGAGGGGGGACTGAAATTCAGAAAAAGTGAGAGTGTGTTAGGTTCATTCCTGTGACTCTTTCTTTAAACACCAGAGTGATGGACACTGATACGGTGTATGCAGTAGGAAATTCTTGTGCTTTAATGGATACTTTTGCCTTGCTCAGCTCACACACCTCTGAAATATCTGATTCTGCTCCTGTGGGAGCTATTTGATAACTCTAAGTTTTACTTAATTGATAATAATGCAAAATAATTCTTGCCTATAAATATGCAAATGGTGTCCTAAGTGGTAGAGGTCCTAATGACTCTCCTGGCCCTCCCCCAAGCCCTCCATTTGCACGCTCATGTCAATATTCCTGATCTATTAATATGAAGGTGGCAGAGCTTTGGATTCTCCTTTGAACTGGTTCCCTCCTTATGAGTAAAATAAAAATCTTTCACATGTGCTCATTTTATGTCTGTATGAGAGTTACGATTTTACATTTTTGGAAACTATCTTTCAACAATGGTAGGGGAGCAAGGATGCATGATGGTATCTGATTTAGAAGTGGTGAGCTAGCTAATTAATCTTCATCAAGGGCAACTGAAGGCAGATAAAAGCCAAACAAGCAGAGATTATTTGCAGAAATTTTTGCAATTTAAGTTGCCTGCAATGTTCATGCATACAAGAATCAAGTTCTATGTGGTCCTTTTAAAAGCAGTTCCTATATTTTGAATTAAATGGCATTCACCAAAACACAGATTCATGGTTTCTTAAAATTAATATGATTATAGAAAATAGCTAGCTTTCATTCTGCAAGCTTAGATGGTAATTGTGTGTTTATTTCTCTATCTCCCCCCGCCCGCACCAGACTGTTTGCTTCAAGGCAGCAGAGACACTGTCTTGTTCACTGTTTTAGCTCCAGAACCTACCATTCTCTCTGGTTCCTGGTGTGGGCTCCACAGATATCTGGGGAATGACTAAATAAAGAGGCAGGCCAGGATCTGCCCCTCATCTTTGTAGGCAGCAAGACTTGATTTTGTCAGTCCCTGGGTATAATGGATAATTACAAAGGCAGACTTTTGTTAACCAAACTCATAAAGGATGCTTTATAGACCAGAATATTAATTTGTCAATTAAAGAGAGGAATCAAACCATGCAGTGGGTAGAAGTTTGCTTGATGAGCTTGAAGTGAGAGCACAGGTAATCACCATGGCCTCTGTCCCAGAGGCAGGTCAGCTTGTTATGCCCCTCTGCAGGGGGTGGGAAGGGTTTCTGCTGGTGGTCGGACCATTCTCCCGGGTCATCAGGCTGCCCTTCCCTGGAATGAAGAAGGAGTGTCTCTAAGTAAATGGAAAAAATCTTATTCTTTGGGCCTTCCATTTTTTTGGAATGTCTTCTAAAGCTTTCCTTCTTCAGAGAGAGTAAAAATTGATTAGGTTTTAAGCTTTACATTTAAATTCACAATCCAATTTTGTCCCCTTTATGGTCACCATAAATAGAATTTGGATGTTCTTGAAACTCCTTCATCACCTATATGCAGATTATTCTTTGGGATGTTTTCCTTGGCCAGGGGACTGATTGCATGATTGCATTAATTATAAGTCACACTCAGAAGGTGACATTAATTCTATGTTTTAGAGGTCTTTGTGGATGCTCACTGAGTACTGATGGCATTGTTTCGTAGGAAATGAATAACTTGTTTCCTTTAAGAGATGTTCTTTGCATTGTCAGAGTCTTAATTTTTATTATTTTGCAGCAGCCATTGTCATCTCTAAGATTCTGGCTATTTTGTGAAATCTTGCCAGCTGGTCTTGTAGAGTGATCACTTTCAACTGAAGAATGACTTATAAAGACAGAATTTTTTAAAAACACAGCAGCCACATTGATAATGATGGCAGAAACATTTGTTTTTGTGTATCTTTTCCTTCCTACCTTATTAAAGATTTTTTTTCCCCTCTGACATCCTGAAGTGATGAAAATGTGCCTAGAGTCTTGGTTGCTGGTACCAAACAAATATATTCCATGAAGACTGGCAAGGAATGGAAAAAGGGAAATTTGCACCCTTTAATGGTTAGCAAACTGTCAGTAAACTCAGTCAGGGGCCAGATCGTGAATGGCTTTGTATGTCCAGCTAATGAGAGGTCGGGGACAGCATGTCTCAAGAGTGATGGGGTCATGGAAGGCCTTTGAGCAGGGAAATGTCATGATCAAATGTGCACACTGGACAACCTGCCTTGGGGAGGGGGGAATGAGGATGGAGGAGAGGGAAAAAGGACTCTGAGTAGTGTCAGAGGTCAAATGACAAGGAGAGGGGACTGTGGTGGAAACCAGGTGCTGAGTGAGTGGTCAGCAGTTCAGACACTCTCAGAGGTCAAGTACCAATGCTGAAATAGTCCTCGGATTTGGCAATGCTTTCCCAAAATGGGTTTGCGGACTTGCTGATTAAAAAAAAAGGGATAACAACAGGTTGCACTTTGAACGAGAGATAAGGCAAGAGATAGAGCTGCAGAGCAGAGTGTGAGATTTTGTTTTTGATTTTGAGATGGCAGAGAATTGAGCTTGGGAAGAAGATGACCTTGGTGGGGAGAGGGGAAACAGTTGGCAAAGAGAAGAACCGAGGGGCAGGCTGGATCTCAGAGGAGACAGGGAGGGATGTGATGGCAGGTGGATTATTCTTTTGTGAGAGGGGGAGACACTTCTCACTAAGGCAGAAAGTCAGGACAGCTTGTAGTTGTAGGTGAAGATTAATGCATACTGAGCAGCATGGTATTTCTCTGAAATAGGAAACACCATTAAATGAGAAGTGAGGAGGGCAGAGAACAGGCAAAGGCAATAGGAAAACGGTGAATGCATAGAGTAGCCATGGTGGGAACTGGGCCTGGAATGGAATTGTCGAGGTATATAATGCCCTGCAAATTGGACACCATGAACTTACCAAGGCATCAACCCACCTCCACCTGTGTGATGTTTCTCCAGCAGCCCTCAGGGGTTAGGTATAGCAGTATATTATGCCTGGGCTTATATTGGTACCTTACTGCATATTTGCAAGGTGAATGTGACAGAATGTCAACAGAGCAGGGAATTGAGAGTGCTAGAAAAATGTGACTAATTCTACAAACGAGCAGACGAGCAATCTTGCACAGTGACATGTGAGCAGAGATTGTGATCCTCTAATGGAGCAATTAAAGAAGCATCAGAAAAACAGACAAAGCCATCTCAGCTCATGGGGCTGGGAGGTTTCAAGTGCTAACTGGACCACCAGGTTCTAAAAGATCTCTAAGAGGATGGCCACTGTCCTTTCCAATGACTTCTATCTTCAGGGGCAGTCCCAGCTGTACAGTTTGGCAATTCATATATGGACCGATCCTTTTCTTTGCTTCGGCTAATTCTGGTAGGACATTTTTCAGAAGTGCTTTCACCATAAAATTGGAATAAAATTGAAAAAATGTTTGAAAGTTCTAGAGTTGACAGAAAGAAACAGAATTCTTACTTTGAGCCTGCAAGAGTCTGGCCCCAGGGTTTTTGGTGATCAGAGTTTGCCTGGCAACCCTCCCACATCCTATTCTTTTTCTGTCCCTAGACTCAACTGCTCAGACTACCAACTCGAGTTAGTTTTAGGTGAGGCCCTCTTGATTCATAGCCTGGGCTTCTACCTGAAAATAAACTCCCAGGCAGCCAGCTGTGATGGGCTTCACCTCTGCAGCTGGCTGGCTTCCTCTGTAATTTTAAGGTCTCCCTGACGTCCAGTCCTTTCGGAGGGGGCCACTCCAAACCGATCCCCAATCACCGTTCTTGGGGTTACAAATCAGCACACACTTCTCTTGGAGCTTTGTTCTGCCATGTTGTTTAAAATTCAGAGTCTTTGAAAGTCCTGCTTTCATCTTGATCAATTTCTCTCCATCTTCTTTAACTTCTCTGATGGATGTCTCCAAATCAAAAGTTAAAGAGGACTCAACCAAATGCCTTCATCTGCAGTGGGTGCCAACCCCTCAGATGGGATCCGTCCACAGAATCCACCCAGAACTGAAAAGATTCCTTCTTTTCCTCTTTCCAGAGAAAGCTTCAATGACATCACACGAAAAGCAAGAAAGCTCTGAAGACTCTTTGAATGAAAAGGGAATAAGGGAAGTAGAGAAAGCAATGAACACTAAAAGGGCTTCCCTTCTGTTCCTTTCACTGTTGAGTGCCTTTCTGTAGGTGCGAGAAGTTTCCAACCTCTGTGGTAATACTGGTTTGAGGAAAGAACGCAACAATGATTTTGGGAAAATAAGAACACAACATTTCTTTAGTAACTTCTGCATGTTGGGTGTTTTTATACACATCCCATTTTATCCCTCTAACTACTTTAGTGGGTAAAGATTTAAAAAAGGAAACCCTGAGACACAAAAGCTAAGGTCAGAGAGTGGAAGCTGACCCTGCTGACTCCAAAGACCCGTGACTTTATTCTGATATCTCCACTTTTATCATAGACACTCTCATTTTTTTCCTCATATATCTTCTGTGATTTTAGTTGGGCAAACCTATTTTGAGTTTTTATTAGGAGAGATACTCTGTGATTTAAGGAAAAGCATATGAGACACAGTCCTGCAGGAGTCTGCCTGTCACAGTCTCACAATTCAACATGGTAACACCGTCAAAATTCATAGTGCTGCGAGCTTGGTAATTCACTTCATTAATGGTGCTGCCTGAATAAAATACATGGCAAATTGAAATAAACAAATCCTTGGGAAGTATGATAATACATTCAGAAAGCACAGAAGGTGAGGCATGGAGATGGAACAAGAGAGAAGGAAGTGGCAGGGGAGAAAAATCATATCAGGATTAAGAGGGATTTTCTGAGCCCATGTGTACTCTGCACACATTGTTTTTAGAAGGCATTTCTGAGAAATATTGGAGAATTAATTATGAATCTGACTTGTTTATATCTTTATCTTTATACCTCTGTATCCCTCATGTCCCACATCTAATATATTATGAAGTCCTGTCAGTCTTACCTTTAGCATAGATATCAAATCTGTCTGCTGTTCTGCCTGCCAATGGACACAGGTGTGGCCCGGTCTCCAGTGCACACCTGTGTCAGGTCTCCTTTCAGGCACGCAGGAAGATGGCTCATTTCTGACTCCCACTCTGCGACCAGGTGGGGCATGTAGCCAGTTCTGGCTGATGACACATCTCACTTCTGGGTTAAAACATTCAGATACAGGCTGTGACATTCCAGCATGTTCTTCTGCCATGGCAATTATGGAAGCAAGTTGTTGAAATGAAGGTGCCACAAGACTAAAGCAATTTGGATCCCGTATTAGTCAGAGTTCTCCAGAGAAACAGAACCAGTAGGGTATATAGAAAGAGACTCATTATGAGAGATTGACTCACATGATTAGAGAGGCTGAGAAGTCACATGATCTGCTGTCTGCAAGCTGGTAGCCCAGGGAAGCTGGTGGTGTAGTTCAGTCCAAGCCCAAAGGCCTAGAGAGCCTTTAGTGGAACCAGGGGAACCAGTGGTTTAAGTCCCAGTCTGAATCTGAAGGCCCTAGAACCAGGAGCACCAATGTCCAAGGGCAGAAGAAAATAGATATCCCAGCTCTAGAAGAAAGAGTGAATTTGCCCTTCCTCCATGTTTTTGTTCTATTCAAGCCCTCAGTGGATTGTATGACACCCACCTATGTCAGTAAGGGTGATCTTTGCTCAATCTACTGAATCAAATGCTACTCTCTTCCAGAAATACCCTCACAGACACACTCAGAAATAATGTTTTACCAGCTATCTGGGCACCCCTTAGTCCGGTCAAGTTGACACATAAAATTAACCATCACGATCCCCAAACTGCACAGAGCACGGCTACCCTAGAAGGCTGTCCAGACAAACAGGGGGCATTTCATGGGCAAGAAACAAACCCGTGTTTTGTAAAGCAACTGAGAGTTTGGTGTTGTTTGTTGTCACATCACAGCCTATTTTATCCTGACGAGGGAAACAAGTTGCCGTTGTCTCCTAGAATCCTTCAGAAACCTTTTAACTCTTCTTCTTCCCCTCTTACCCTGTCTCCCCTCATTTCTCTGCAAAGTGGTCAGTGAACCTCTTCAAATATATATCTGGTCACGTCACTCCCCAAAAGCCTTCCGTTGCCTACCCTTGTTCTTAGGGGTCGGGTTTTAACTCCTTAACCTGGTTTTCCAGGTCTGCATGCTCTTACCCCTCCAAACACCCCGCAGCTCATAGACCTGCTCTTTGCCTATAGTCCCATCGTCTTTTCAGTCTCTCAAACATTGTACACTGCTCCCCATTCTAGGGCCTTTGCACACACTTCCTCCTCTGCCTAGAATATTCCTCCCAGTTCTCTTGGATCATCCTTGGGAATCTGCACCTAAATGATACTCCCTCGGAGGCTTCCTCTGACCCCTCAGAGTGAACAGGACTCCCTGTGACTCTTCTGTACCCCCCCATTCTGGTTCAGCCATACCAGCCACAGTTTATAATTCTGTATTCATTTGTGTGCTTATTTGTTTGCTAACTATCTTTCTTCCTAATGAGACTGCAAGCTCCGCTAGAGAAAGGGACCATGTCTATGTTCTCTCCGTCTCTGTCCTAAGCATCTTGTGCCTGGACCCCATATTAGGTTCTCAACAAATACCTTTAGGATGATTAAATAAATGCATTTACACTAATTTGGAGTTATATATGTGTGTGTGTCTGTGTCTGTGTGTGTATAAAGTCTAAGGAAAGTGATAGCGGATATTTTTGAGCACTTACTATGTGTGAAGTATGGTGCCAAGTGCTTTACATTGTTTCCTTTAGCATGCAGATACCATGGCAATAAGACTATGTGGTAGGGACTGTTATCCTCACTTTAGAGATGGGGAAACCTATGCCTGGGATGGTTAAATAACATGCCATGTCCATGCGGCTCCCCAGACAGCCCAGCTCCATAACCCATGTCCTTAACCTGCTTTCGATTTGGTTTTGTTCCACCTCCAACTTTCCAGGTTTATAAAACAATAGCACCAGGCCCTGATATCACAGCTGTTATACAATCAAAGGCCAGATTTGCATTTTTTTTAATGGAGAGAATTATTGATCTCCTGCTGCTTCCTACCAAAGACATATTTTAAAATTAAATATTTTAAAAACAAGTACCTATGCACTGATTAAAACTATTCAATCATTGTAAATACTAACCTCAAAATATGAAAACCCGAGGATATGAAGTCTTCAACAGAGAATTCTTTTCTGTTTGACTTTATAGCATAAGCTTTTTTTTTTTTAATTTAAACCTGTCAGAGGTGAAAATATTAATTTCCTTTTCCATGGAGAAATCCAATAATGGGATGAAAATCAGACTTCATTTGGACACACTTTATCAATTAAATCTGATTTTTGTTAACAATATCTTATAGACTCTCATTTTAAAAGAATCTTTTTTTAAAATCTCTTCCATGAAACAGCACGTATCTGAATGAGAAGTCACTCCCACTGACAGAGAAATGCAAGAATCTGCTATATGGCTTTGAGTCTTTGTCTAACAAAACAAAACGGTAAGTTCTATTCTTCCCATTTCATTTAGTTTTAAAAAATATGTGTTTTATATGCAAAATGTTTCACAGCATCACTGAAATCATTTGGAATATAAGAGTGTTCACTCTCAGGCTTGGTGTTGGGCTCTGAGAAGCTCCTGTCCGTGAGAGGGACGGACCAGGGGCCCAGCAGTGCAGACCAGGGTGAGACCCTGGCAGGGGGACTTATCTGTCCCAGCATCCACGTTTGTTAAAAACATCGTGTCGTTTTACTGGCTCAACTTTTATAGTCCTTCAGTCCTTTTGAGAATCTGATACGAGTTCTGGATACTATCCTGCAAAAATACACAGTTGCATAAAATTTTGATTACAGTGTCAGCAGGTTAGCAGACTTAGCCCCAGTCCCTGCTGTGGGACCCACTCAACTTCCCCATCTCTGCTTACGATTCTACATTTTACTTATTTATTTATTTTTGAGACTGAGTCTCGCTCTGTTGCCCCGGCTAAAGTGTTGTGCTGTCAGCCTAGCTCACAGCAACCTCAAACTCCTGGGCTCAAGCGATCCTCCTGCCTCAGCCTCCTGGGTAGCTGGGACTACAGGTGCCCATAACCACGCCCAGCTAATTTTTTTTTTTTTTTGTATGTTTAGTAGAGATGGGATACCTTTTTTTTTTTTTTTTCTATTTTTAGTAGAGATGGAGTCTTGCTCTTGCTCAGGCTAGTCTCAAACTCCTGACCTCAAGGGATCCTCCTGCCTCGGCCTCCCAGAGTGCTAGGATTACAGGCATGAGCCACCGTGCCCGGCCACAATCCTATATTTTAGAGAGTTCATTACATCATCTCCTTCAACCTGGGGCAAAGGAAGTCTAGAGGCCCCATGGTTCAATCAGGAAAGAGGCACTGGTGGCCTGAGATTCTGATGGGAGAAGCATCATTTTGGTTGTACCCGGAAGGAGCCAAGTCTAACTATGTTGGACAGTGACGTGCAATGGGGCGAGGGCATGTGTGATGCTTGTAATCTCCCTGTAATCTGAGTTTCATTTTGCTGTGCCTTTGTCTGGCAAAGTTTGAAGATTGTTCAGAGTAAGAGATATTAATGATTTGCTCATGCCAATCCTGTATAAGGAAGACCCAGTGGTGTTCCAGCTTTCATATTTTTCTCTTTCTCTTCCTAATAATCTATCATTCTCTCTCTCTCTCTCTCTTTCTCTCTCTCCCCCCCTTCTCATGCACACACACCTCTCCCTTCCTCTTTTAATGTTAAAAACAGTGTTTGTGGGAGCAAGGAGTTAAAGCAGCTGCCTATAATTCATTCCTTCCCTTCCCTGGGAGTGTGGGAGGTTGACCTGGGGTAAAGAAAGCAAGGCAGGTAACCTGGTCTAACCTGCTTCTCAGCTGCACCTCGGGGTAGATGGACTGATGAGATTTGCTTGGAGGAAGAGACTGTCTCCATTGAGCATCTGCAGGAGGCTAATCCCTGGCTAAGGATGTATTATAATACTTCCAGTAAATGGAACCCAGGAGCCAGGAGGCAGGGCTCCCTGGAGAACAGCACGTGGGCTGTGCAGCTCCCTGGGTATAAAAGAGAAACGTTTCATAATTTAAATGTTCCTGCTCTCTGAGGAAGCCCACAGACCTCATGCAGAGACCTCACTTACTATTCTAGGCCATGTCCGATGTGGGAGGACAGGACCAGGGCAGCCACATATCATGTCCCAGGCCTCTCTCTCCTTGGTCTGAGCCTCTTGACTTGCTTGGGTCCTTGAAATTATTAGGAAAGCTTCATAGTGGATCAGAGCTCTGATTTGAGTCAATGTGGTTTGATAGTCTAATCCTGTATGTTAGCTCGGTTTCTTAAAGAAGGATAGCTCTATTGAAATTTTTCTTTGCTTTTCCTTAAATTCCAAGTGATGGGCCCTGAACTTGCCAAAGGACTCCACTGTGCTTTGTGTCTTCCATCTGTCCCACCGGATTCACTTCCCACCCTTCAGATAGTCTTGGTCTATCTGCCTTTGCCCAGGGAGGGTTGACCTACTTGAACTTCATTAGTAGGCTCTGGGCTCTTTTGCTATCTAGTCTTCTTTTGGATTTGACCAAGGATGGAGCATGAGAAAGAGACTAGGAAGAGGGAGGAAGGAAAAGAAGCTCTCTCCTTGTGGTGTTATCACAGGTTAATGCATCCTTGACCAAGGAGGGCGCTGCATCGCTGATCCCTGAATGAAGATGAGGACTTTTGTTAGATCTCTCTCTCTCTCTCTCTTACTCCCCCGCCCCCTCTCCCTTCCCTCCACTGGATCCTTCAACTTAGGGGTAAGCTGTTAATAGTCCCCTGGTATTGTACTTGGATTTCCCTATATCCTGCCCAGACCTTTGGGAAAAGTCCCTTCTTTAAGCCCATCTTAAGTTCCACAATTTGAGCAGATCATCATTCTCGTGAGGACCCTAGGTTGCTACAGATTGGTTTGGAATGAAACACTTGTACAAATGTGTGATAAATTCACTGAATTTTGGGATGATGGCGCTACACACTGTTGATCGTGTCAGAGCTGTTGTTTTGTTTGTCATTTGTCGAGTGTGTGGGCGTTACAAAATTCTTCCTGAAACTTTTCCTGAGAGACTCGAATGCCACACCTCTTGCAGTAGGCTTCCTGTGTCAGACGTGTGGCACAGTGACACATGCAAAGTGGAATGGGAAACATGGGTCCTTGCCTCCCCAGATCAGCTCTCTCTCTCTGACGTTAACCATTTTTGCTTCCCAAAGTGACAAAAGTCCTCCACGTAAGGATGGTCAGTATCTGTATGTTGTTACAAAGTACTTGAGTCAGCATAAGGGGGAAATTGTCCAACCATAGAGGGAGTCTTTTTCAAGGCAGAGAATTTGCAGCTCTTTGATTCGCATCAACAGAAGTGGTTAACTGCAGCAAGCTAATGAGAATGCCAGTGCATATGCTCTCATGTTTGCCCTCTCACTTTTTTCTGTTGTTTTGTATTTGGTGCTAAGACCTTTTCTCAGCTATTCTTCAGGGGGGATGCTTTTCCATTACACACACGATTTTCAGCAAGCTCATACAATTAGCCTGCACTGATATCTGTTCGGCAAAGGTCTAGAGAGAGCAGGCACGAATTGCCCGTTGTTATGAAAGTGTTATTTTGCACACAAGAGACTAATTTTTGTGGTTGCTTTGTCTATGGCCAGGAATTGTGCGTTCTGCAACTAGTGCTATTACAGACTTACAGAGGACAATAGGGAAAGCCATTCAGTGTATGGCGATAAAAAAGTAATTTCATTTCCTTAGAAATAATTATCTAGCCCTATTTTTGTCATGGTCTGTTAAAGACTTAGACTTTTCTCTTTCTTCAGCCAATTTGTCCCTTTCGGGTTGCTAAAATAGAATTTAGAAAGACGGAGTTAGGGTGGGAGGGAAATAGTGCTCTTTTTCTCCCCTGGTCTTGACTATATTTTTTGAATAATAGAAAATTAGGCAGTTGCCATTAGGAGAACCCATGTGATAGGATATTATGTGTCACAATTCTTTATTCTCTGTTTAAGACATTGGGCTCCATAGAGGGTGGGACAGTGTCTTGTCCACACTTCTATCCCCTAATCCCTGTCACAGGGGCCCAGCACATAGTTGTGCTCATTAGATATTTGTTGAATAAATAAACAATGCATTTTCTATACCTGGGTCTTAAAAATTATCCACACAGCCATAAACCTCAACTCCTTTTTGAAACCAATTTTAACTACTTTGACTCTTTCTCTTGCTTTAATTCTGTAGTTTTCTGTTTTCTTTTTTTCTACTTCATCCTTTTCCCCTGAATATTTCTTTGTGTCTCTTCTCCTTTTTCAGTGGGTTATCTCCCAGATAAAATAGCAGACTGTATTAAAAATGCTATCTAGCCATCTTATCACTACTAGTTGGCTCATTTTTTCAGTACAGCAAACTTATTATTTGTAATCTTCTCTGCTTTATGTTTTTAGAAAAATGACTATATGGATATCCAATCTGTCCCTTGGAGTCCTCATTGCTTCAGACAAATGAAATGATTTTTCTAAGAACAGGCACTTCAGAGGTGCTGACCCAAGAAACGAACTCATTTCCTCCTCTCAGGTTTTTCTGCCTTTGCAGCTGAGCCTTCTCTTCCTTGTGCTCTTCTTTTATTTTCCCAAGAATCCTGGATCCCTAGAAAATATACTCATTATATTTGTTATATTTGTTCCGTTTCCACCATTTGGTCAAAGTGGATGAACTGCTCTAACAAAAGCTCCCAACACTCAGGTCTTAACATAAAAGTTTACTCTCTCTTGCGCAATGTTCAATGTTCCTTCTTGATCAGGCAACTCTCTTGGGTGGCTGTCCCCCAAGTATTTGGGATTCTGGCTCTTTCTGTCTTACAATACAGTCATCTTCAGCAGAGGGTCCCCAGACTTGCTGCTGGAAGGGCAGATACTAAAGAGAAACCCTGTCTTACACAGTCTAGAGCAGGGGTCCTCAAACTTTTTAAACAGGGGGCCAGTTCACTGTCCCTCAGACCCTTGGAGAGTGTGCACTGTGGGCCCGGGACAAGTCGGCTGCTAAGCAGGACAGGCAACGGTGGCAAAAACACCCAGCGGGCCCGATACATGTCCTCGGCCGGCCGCATGTGGCCCACAGGCTGTAGTTTGAGGACGCCTGGTCTAGAGGGAATGCATATCACTGCCACTCACTTCCCACACTGCCTGGGACTGTTGGGGGTCACGTGACTGTTTTTGGCCAATAGAATGTAAGTCAAGTTGGCGTGGGCAATGCAGTGCCTGGCGGGGCAGCTGCTTGCAGCGGCAACTTTGCACTATGGAAAGGGGTCACCAATGTCTGGTCGTCAGCCAGGCATCTCTGCCACATGTGTACTCAATAGCTCTACCATTCTGATCACTCTGAGATCTCTTGAAAAGAAGCATGTTTCCAAACAACAGCAATCCCGTATATCTTTTGAACACCTCAGCAGCTTAAATAGTGTCTCCAGTGAGAGATGGAGAAGTCGTCTCAGGAACAGAGTGCAAACCCCTGCCCTATAACTGTCTGCATGATCGCGAAGGCATGGAAACCTCACTCGTAGTCACATAGCTTTTTTTGAGGGTAAGATACAAATGCTCAGAATTACAATTTGGAATATCCGCTTTGCATGGACTAGGTGTGACTTGTACCATGCACTATCTGGTGGATGTGTATGTTTGATGAGCTGTTTCGCTCAGCACCATTTAAAATTACTGAGAAAAATAGAAGTCTCTGAAAGATACCTTCTTCATGGAGTGGCACAAAGGTGTTAGTTCATAGGTGCCATTTTGCAGAGTGAAACACAAAGTGAATTGAAGACTGGTCCTACATGTTCTTTTATCCTGGAGAGAACAACATGACCTGAATTGCTACTTGAAAGGAGAGGCATAAATTATAGTCGATCAAACTTCAAAAAACCCAAATGTGAACCTATCACTCGGCAGCCTGCTAAGAAAGCAAGTATTCTAAGTTTCAAGTTGTCTGTCAGGAAGAAAGATTTTTGGTCATATACAAGATTTTCTTAGCCTGGCATGATGTATGAGTTGTTTCTATTCAGCTTTAAATCTATGGTGCTTTAATTGCTTTTTAAAATGATGTGCACACTGTTGTCTGTCTACTCATCTCTGACCTTCTAACTTGCCTTTTGTGGTCAGCTTTTAAGAGCTCCAAAATCTAGCACTTTTTTCTTTCATGGATGGGGAGGAATAGGTCAGAAAATAAGAAGTTAAGAGTCAACAACCATTCATACCAACATGCTACATTCTTAATATCTTAGGAAATTTCTCTTGGTAACCAAAGCAATGGCTGGATTTGCTGATATAAAATTTTAAGTGGAGGGGGCAGATGAGCTAATATTGAGGGCATGATAGAGTTATCTGAAAATTTTTGCATTTACACCAAACAAAAGTTATGCCAAATCTATCAAAATGTGTTTTAACAATCATTCTTTACTTCAGAGGGTATATGAAAAATAAACAATCACAATTTAAGAGCTTGAAAGCATAGTTTCTTAAATTCTTCTAATCCATATGTTATTTTTATTTCTACTATCAGCATGTATTACTTTTTTTCATATTTTTTTCCTGCTTCTTTCCTTGTACACCTACATGTGAACAAACATGTATATATATATATTTTTTAAATCTAATTCCCTGAGTCTAGAGATGCAGAATGGGATTATGACTTGTTCAAAGTCAGGCAACCTGTTTGTGGGAAGATGGGAAATAAAAACTGTTTTATTTTTCCCGTGTGTGTGTGTGTGTGTGTGTGTAGTTGTTGATGTTGAAACATAACCAGCATAATCCAAATCTGAACTCCTTAATTAATACTTGGTAAGAGTTCCTTACTATCATTTTTACAATGCCGAAGATTGAAATAGTGTGTTATTTTATTACAAGTGTTCGTCAGTGGAAACAAAACTGAATTTTCCTACAGAGGAAGTTTGAAACACTGGCTTTCTAGTCAGACTACAATGTTGATTATGTATTCACATTGGATGGCTTTGTCATACTTCCTCAAATAACTAGTCATTTGAATGAAACCTTTAATGGGAAGACCATGATAATGAAAATATTCAACTCTATTTAAAGTCATTGAGAAATAATTGAAATTATTTCCAATTTTAGAAATGGTGCAGAGATTGAAAGCAAATAGGTTACTGTTTTTACTATCTTCAAATATAACAGGCAATGACAGAGGGATAGTTTATTTACTATTTGTAGCAGCCAGACTTCCAAGGTGGCTCCAAAGATCCTCTCCTCCTGGTATTGACACACTTGTATGTATAGTCCCTGCCACCCTGAAGGGGGTTGCCTGTATAATCAATAGGATATTGCAGAAATAAAGTTGTGTGACTTTCAGGGCAAGGTCACAAAAGACTATGTGAGTCCTGTGCAATAATAAATGTTTGCTGTTGTTTTAAAGCCACTAAGTTTTGGAGTAATTCGTTACATAGTCATAGATAACTCAGTCATTATTCAATCTGGTATATTTTCCATTATTATATTTTTGTCCTAATGACAATAATTATTATTACCATAATTATCAATAGCAATGGTGACAAATACCATTTTTATGGGCCTACTATCTGCCAGGTAATTTAAATGTATCTATAGTCCTTGCAATATTTCTTCAGAGTAGGTTTTATTATTTTAATTCCACAAGGGAAACAAATGAGCTCCGAGGGTTTCAGTGGCTAGCAGAACATCAGACAATTACAAATGCAAGATCCAGGATTTGGGTGAAATTCTGACTGTTCTCTTTTCACTACTCCATGGTACCACTCTTAATGAGAGCAGAATTGTAAGTTGCAAATTTAAAAAGAGAAAGGCATTTGGTTTTATAATGTGAAACTATGCAAAAGTGATCCATCCACAAAATGCACATTTCTCACTTTTTGTTGCTTATTTTACTTAAGCTTCTATAGTGTAAATATACTTAGGTAGTGTTATCCTGCATAGCAGTTACCCTAATTGCAACTTGGGTGATCAGTACGACTTCTCTTGGTAAGAGACCATGGCTGATGGCTAGTTATTGTCATAGTTCAAAATTGGTATATGAAAATTTTGGGCATTTTTATGATCTGGTCATATATTAAATTTTAATTTCAGACACACATAGCAACTACTATTTTCCCAGTACTATGACATGCACAGAGAGAGTTATTATCAACCTAGAGGGTGCATCAGATTCATTGGGGAGCTTTCTCGAAGTATGTGTGGTTGAGAATAGATTTAGAACTCTTGCATAAGGAGCAATGCAATGAATATGTTATTTTTACTTTTTAGCAGCTCACAGTACATGAAGAGTGTCAAGTATTTAAACAAATATTTACAACACACTGTAATTGTGTTATTTACCCATCTCAGTCTTCATTGCAGAGTCCTCCTCCTCTCCTTTCACTTTTGACCTCTGGCATGCCCCAGAGCTCAATCCTTCGTTCTCATCTCCCAAGGACCTCATTTAGTCTCATAGATTTAAATACTGTAGTGATGATTCCCAAATTTATATCTCTTGCCTGAACCTCTTCCCTGGTTTGTGTGTACCTTTGCCTGGTCAACACTTTCCTGAAATGTCTCTAAGAGATCTCAGACCTAGCATGTCTCACACTGAGCTCCTGGACTTGCCCCTAAACGTCACACTTCAGCACTCTGCTCTCTCTTAGTTAATGGCTCATCTGTCCTTCCCGTTGCTCAGGCCTATATCTCTGAAGTTGTCCTTGATTCCTCTCATTTTACTTATACCGTATCAAATCTGTCCCTAAATCATACTAGCTACCTTCCAGTCCAATCCAGAAGCTGATGATTTCTTACTAACTCCACCACTGCACTTTGGTTTAAGCCACCTTCGTCCCTCTTCTAGATTAGGGCAAGTATCTCTTAATCGTTCTCCCAACTTCTGCCTCTTTCTGGCTTAGAGATTATTCTCAACAAAGCAGACAGAAGGACCCTGTTTATGCAAGTCAGATCAGATAACTTCTCTTCTTCAGTGTCTTCCAGTTTCATTCAAAATAAAAGACAGAGTTCTGACAGTGACACACAAGGCCCTTACAAGTGCGTCTCAAATATACGTGTAATATATTTGCCAATAACAGCACAAAGGAGATAGGTTAGGGCAAAGCTATATTGTTCTATGGAAATAACTAGGATGATAAAGTGATAATTATCATAACAATATATAGTTGGGATTGTAACATTAATAGGTGCAATATTGTAGGCCGGGCGTGGTGGCGCAGTTCTATAATTCCAGCACTTTGGGAGGCCAAGGCAGGAAGATCACTTGAGCCCAGGAGTTTTGAGACCAGCCTGGGTAACATAGTGAGACACTGTCTCTACAAAAAAATTAAAATAAAAAAATAACCAGGCGTGGTGGTTTGTGCCTGTAGCCCCAGCTACTCAGGAGGCTGAGGCAGGAGGATCACTTGAGCCCAGGAATTCGAGGCTGCAGTAAGCTATGATTGTGTCACTGCATTCCAGTCTGGGCAACAGAGTGAGCCTCCTACTTGAAAAGAAAAAGAAAAAGAAAAAACAAGTCTAATATGGGTGTAATAGGTATAATAATAATATAAACAGGGAGATAAGGGAATAGAACTATGTAGGTATAATAGTTCTCTATAATATTTCAATTAAGCTAGCATAAATTTGAAGCTGATTCTGGTAAGTTAAGATGTATATGGTAAATCCTGAAGCAACCACTTAAAATAGTTTAAAATTATTAAAGGCATAAAATATGATATTAGAGAATATTTACTTAAGGCAAAAGGAAGCTATAAAAGAGAAATGGAGGAACAGAAAAAGAACATGAAACATATAGCAACAAAAAGTAAAATAACAGACATAAATCAAACTACATCAATAATAATATTAAATGTGAATGGATTAAATCACCCAATCAAAAGGCAGAGATTATCGGACTAGATTAAAAACATGTATCCAACTCCATGCTATCCATAGGAGACACACTTACACTCACAGATACAATATATCAAAAGTAAAAGGATGGGAAAAGATACATTATGCAAACATCAATCACAAGAAAGCTGGAGTGGATATACTGAAGTCAGAAAAAATAGACTTTTAAAACAAAAAATGTTAAGGGATAAAGAGGGAGATTTTATAATGATAAAAAATGTCAATCTATCAGCAATACATAACAATTATAAACATGTATGCATCTACTAACTGAGTACCAAAATAGCTGAAGCAAAACTGACAGAAATAAAGAGAGAAATAATTTGACAATAAAAATTGGAAACTTCAATAAATATTTGTTCAATAAATACATGAAAATAAAAATGTAAGTGCAGTAGGGATAAATAATAGATATAGAAATGGTGCAAAGGAGAGTTAGGAGGGAAGAATCGATTCTGTTTATGTGAGTCAGGAGAATTGAAAGGGCAAAGGGTTAATAGCCACTAATATGTGGCTTAGAAATCTTAGCAGGTGTTCTGTGCTTGTTCACTCCTTCACTTTGTTACTCTATATAATGTTACTCTTCAGGAGATGGAGAAATACTGAATTTATTGGTTCTTTCATATTCTTTGCAATATAGAGGACCTTATTTATAAAAATTGATGGTATGAGATCACTAAATTGTCACTTTCACCTCTAGATATCCTCTTATATGTCTGGAGATCTCTTTCTATAAACTTGAAAAGTAGGTCATCGTTTTTTCATCTCTAGACATGTTATAGTAATCATACTGCAAAAAGAAATATGAACATTTTAAATATTGGATTCATTCTTTGTTCATTCATTCTTTCTATCCTGGTGATATATTTGCACGTTGCAGATATTTGTGAGGAAGAAGATTCAAAATACTGAAAGTTATATTGTGTGTTTTACTGCGAGGTACTGCTTGATTTGGGCATTGCATCAAACTAGTCCACTGAAGTAAAATTGAGTTACCCCAAAATAATGCTGAGAAATAGTATCACGAATAGATTTCCATTTGTGCCGTGTATTCTTAGCTGACCATTGAGATCTATTCTCCAGTCTTTTCCTCCTTGCCTTGTGCTCCTGGAGATTGACTTCTTTGGACTGCATCAGTTGGACTCTCTTACCCTTTGGCTTCTGGTTAGGCTCAGCCTATGAGGCTCATTAGCAGGAGAGTAGAAGGTGGGATGAGAGATTCTGGGGGACTTATCCCTCTGGATCCCTCTCTGTGGGCTGGGTTAGGGATGACTGCATCTGCAAGGCCACAGCCCCTGCCCAGCAGCCCTCCTCTTCACCTGCAACTACAGCTCTTTCTGGGTCACCTGCAGACTGGGGGTGGTAACAGCTCCCCTACTATACCATGTTGTTAGCCCTAGTGGGCACCACCAATCTGTGTAGCCTTTCCTGTGCCACCTCCATCCCTTTGTAAATTTTATAGATGCACCATTTCCTCTTGGTTGGCTCAGGTTAGTCACTGCTCACAGCATTTCATAGCATGTCTTTAGTATCTAGTTAATACCAGTACCAAAAAGTTAATTTTTCTAGGATACACAAAGTATCCCCCACTTTTTAAAATCAATGTTTGCCTTTTTCAAATAATGCAGTTTGGCATTTTCACTGGAGCTGGGAAGAAGAATTGTTGGCATCTTCTGGAGTTAATCTCTGAAGCTACTTTGTAATATTTATTTAACTTGTCTGAGGAACATTAAAAGGTATGGAGAGAATAAATGTTTCAGATCCCTTTCTCCCATGCCAACTGACAATACTCATGGCATTCTAATTAGAAGTTACCATCACGCATAGTTGAAAACAATGTAAATTGAAGTCTTCTTCCTTTAGTGGACGCAATGTTGGTGCTACTGCATAGACACACTTTTCTTTGTTTAGCTTTCATCCACTCATTAGCCATTCCTTTAAAAAGTTTTACCCAGTGGAAATGATTGACTGTATTGACTGAAAATCTTGTAGCACTGTATGCATTTGCAGATTTTATTTTCACGTAGAGCTAAGCTCTTCAGGGGATTGGTGGAAACTAGCTGCAAAAGACTTTTTGATCTATACAGAACATCACTAAGAAAACTACTGACTTAATATTACTGGGTTGTCCCCACCCATCTAAATGGATAAGAAAAGATTGGCTTTCACCATGAAGAGATGTTAGCGGAGACTAAATCAGTATCTCAGCTGCTTAAATGGGACTAATAAATAAATATCCCCAAGATAACCTTGAGGCACCTAATAAGCACCCACTGCAGTAGTCCCACCTTATCTGTAGGGATATGTTTCAAGACCCCAGTGGATGCCTGAAACCATGAATAGTACAAATCCCTACATATATACTGTTTTTTCAATCTGATAACTGAGATGGCTACTAATAGGCTAGTAAGTGGGTAGTATAAAGTGTGGATATGCTAGACAAAAGGGTGATTCACATCCTGGGCAAGATGGAGTGAGATGATGTGAGATTTCATCACGCTGCTCAGAACAGTGCACATTTTAAAACCTATGAATTGTTTATTTCTGGAATTTTCCATTTAATATTTTTGGACCATGGCTCACCACTGGTAGCAGAAACTAAAGAAATGAAACCACGGATAAAAAGAGAACTACTGTAAATATTTAATGATTAAATTAATTAACCATAAATTATAGTGCTTAAAAAGCCCTATTTATATCTTAATTGAGATAAAACTAGTCACAGCATGTGGATCTTCATCTTCAAAGAGACATTTCCAGAAAAATATTTAAAATTTTAACACGGCATTTATTACCATTTAGTATGTTATTTATAATTTGTGTCTCATTTTGAGAATTACTAATAATTAATGATTTAAATAGAGATTATTTATTCTTTTGAACATAACTTGCTGCATTATTCAGTGTGATTTATTGTACATCTTGGGACGAGAAAATGTTTCTGATGGGATTAATTTTCAGTTTCATTATGAAAATAGATGAGATGCAGCATGATATATTGGAAAGAGGCAGAATGTGAATCAAAAGACATGAGTTTAATTCTTAGCTCATCCACTTACAATGCAATATTGAAAAAGCTGTTTATCTTCCCAGAACTTTTAGTTTTATCATCCAGAAAAATGAAAGTAATGTCATAAGCAGAGTTGCCTCCCAAGATATTATGCTTTGTAAACTGAAAACCAACAATATATGTAAGTGTGCGGAAAGTCTGATAAGATTTAGAACATTGGACTTAACAAGCAGCTTTTGCAGAGACACACTTATTCCTCAAATTGGCCCACACTTGGAGCACACGTGTGGCTTTTACTTCTCAAATGGTTTTTTGCTGCAACCATGCTCCCACATTATAATCATGATGGTACTCCAGCAATCTTCATTTTCGAAAAAAGCTGGTTGGTGATTTATTTTTCAGTAGAAAAGGGCAAGGATTTATGGGAAAAAGTCCCTTTGATATCCCATATTCTTTAGCCTTCACGTTTATAAATATTAGAAGATCATGCTTCATTTCTAGACTGGACATAAAAATAATTCTTTGAACACAGTAATTTCAGGGAATAAGTAGCTTGAGTACCGTCTTCTGATTGTAAAATGGCCAGAAGTAGCTCTTCTTTTGTTATATAATAGATAGGTCTGCTCTAATTGTTCACTTGGTTTTACATATCAGTGACTATAGAGTCAAAAGCCATTTTATACAGCTAACTCGCTGATAAGATTAGAAACATTGTGATTGGCATCTCTCAGTATTAAATCAAATTGGAGCCAGCTACAATGTATTGGGGAAAGTTTAAAACAAAATGTTTTAAAGACTATATATATTTTATGATGCACCTTTATTCTAATTGGCAGTGGATGGCGATTTTAATGTTCCAGGCTAAGCTTAACATACAGCCAAGAATGATTTCAAAATGGCATAAACTCTGCTTTTCAAGGAAGCTAAAGTAAAAGTAGAATGCATTTGAGCAATTGCATAATACCTTGGTAAAAAAATAAAGTCACCATTAATTTCCCAATTAAACAGTAGTTGCTGTTTGGATCTTCTGTGATAGTTTTGTTTAACCCAGGTTTTGGACCACTCTAGATCAGTCTTGCTTGATGAGTTGGGTGTGGCAGCAAAGTTTAACCTGGCCTTCTTTGCAGGCCTCAGTGAGTCTCAAACTATGGGGATAGTGAATGGGTAGGAGCCAAGACAACAGGTTGCACGACTGTGATGGAGAAGTATAGGAACAGTGGTGAACTTGTTCATGTTTAACGACTAGCTTCGGTGGAGGGGGGAGGATGAGAGCCCTGATGTATCACATTTGCCAATTCCTATGATGTAAACACTCCCATTTCAAAGCTACCAATGGTTCAACAACTTGTTCACAACATGCCTGAAAATTTAACGGTCAACTCCCACAAGCTTGGGTGAAGTCAGCTCTAGCATACTAACGAGAGAAAGTATTGAGGAAGGGAAGAGAGAATCCCCATACCCTCCATTTGCCAACAAAAAGGATTAAGAGTGGAGATTATTCCCAAGTCAGGGTCAGCCAAATAGAGAAAGGGCTTCACTGAATTCTTTGTTTCTAAGTTGCAGAGGTTAATCATCTACTATGTAGCAACATAACCCCTTTCTCTGTTTCCTATGTGAACTCTACAGCAAATTGTACATGGATTATTATTGAGGAAGTTCAAAGAAGAAGACAGGTACAGTCACGTATGGGGTTACTCATGACAAAAAGTATAAAAGTTTAACAGGACACACACATATAAGCATGCCTCCTTTCATGCTAAGAAATGGGAAATTAGGAAGGATGAGTTGGTGAACTGACAGAATTGACTAGCTATTGAGCTATAATGTGAGAATTTTCAGGCAATACATTGAAGGAGGGTTGGACTTTCACACAGGGAGATTTGTGGATAGGAAAAGTCAGTGGAAGTCAGTAAAGGGGGAAAGTTATTACGTAGAAGCCATAATCCATGGAATAAGGAAATGTTGTTTTGAGTTTATTCAGAGTAGTTTATGGCCTCATTATATTTCATATTTATATTTAAATATGCATTTCTTCAGTTAACAAGAACAACCAGTATGTCCTTGGGCTGGTGTGGCTAGAAATGCTCCGTTCTCAATGTCTTAAGGGGAAGAGACAGAGTGGGAAACCAACATGTAAACTCATAATTAAATTCATGTGGGAAAGGCTAGTATAGAAATATTGGTCAAAGCACTCCGAGAGCTTACAGAAAACAACGACTTATTTATTAGCTATCGAGGGAACTCCTTAAAAAGCATTACCAGTTTAAATGTGCTCTAAATTCGCAGTAAATTGAATTTCAAATTTTAGATATTTGCTCTTTAATAATGGCTGATATATAGTGCATATTATCTTAGTTATATCATCATGGAAAATATAATGTTTAGTCTAATAATGACCATTTCTTAAAGTTTTTTTGAGGAGTGAGTGATGTTCCATAAACTCCAATTTAACTGTACAATTTGAAGAGTCTTTATATATACATATATATATATATACATACATATACACCATCACTAAAATCAAGATTATGAACATGTCCCTCATCCCCGAAAGTTCTCTCATGCTCTTTTGTAATCCATTTGTCTC
>VBSM01003148.1:13020232-13042308 GCA_008086735.1 Cheirogaleus medius | reverse complement strand
TATGCAAATTTTAGGTAAAAATTATTTTTTTATAAATAATATGAAATTTAAAAATGTCTTGTTCATTTGCTTTTTGGGAAAATAGGCAACATATCATTAAAAAGAAAAGTAGAACTGACCAGCAAGCCGGCAATCAGAATGATTGAATTCTAAGACCCTCTCACGAAGCACATGGCACTGTGTCCCCATCTTTTGTACAGAAATTTATAATTATGTTACTGGAATTAATTATGAAAATCCCACGTTCAAAAGAAGATTTTTTTTATTATGTCTTTTGTTACATTTTAGAAGATGTTGCCTCTTCTTTCTAACCTTTTATATTTAGCATTTATTTATTTATTTTGTAATACAAGGTAATAGCATTAGGGAATGTTTGGAAAATATAGTGTATAATCCCATCATTTTAGAATCAAAACTGTTTTGTTTTCTTGCATGTTCTCTTCTAGTTTTTCCTCATTAGCTTTTTAACACAAGTGACATTCAGGGGTATGGGTTGTTCTAAGTAATAACCTAGCGAGGAGACATCAACCTGGCAAAACCAGCTTCTTGGTCGACCATCTAGAACTGTCCATCATGCTGGGAGAACTTGAAGCCCTCCAGACAGAAATAAATTGTGTTAAAGCAATATGATTTGGGGGTGCATCAATACTTATCTGGTAGCTCCTCCCACAATCCCTCCATATACCATAGAGCTAGGTCAGTTGTTTCTGTGCTTTATTGGTCTAGATTGCTCTGTTTTTTTTGTTGGCTTTCGTTTTTTGTTTTGGTTTTTTTTTTTGCTCACATTCTCATTCTTTGCTATGCATCCCACACTGGCTTTGTCCTGTGCCAAATTATTTTATTATATTGCGATCCAGAGACATGTCTTTCTCTTTACTTGTTTATATTTTTAATGTTTACTTTAAACATCAAATCTTTTAAAAATCTTACTAAAGAGACTTTGCTTTCCCCTAATATACTCTCAGACATGTCTGCTGCCTGGAGCTCTTTCTTGCGGGAAGGTAACACTTCTTGTCTGCATCGTGCTGTGGCTCTGTCTGTTCCTCCTTCAGTCAGTATACACTGGTATCGTTGGACCGGCTGCCTTTGATCCTGCTGCCAGTATGAGAGGGACTGGTCAGTCCTGATAGGTGAAAGAGTAACTTCCTGATTGGGTCAAAGCTAAGAGCGGATCTCTTCCCGCCACTAGGTGGACCCATGGATGTCATGACTTCCTGTAGGATACCATTAAGCATCTTTCCCCCCTGACATTTGGGGTGAGAGGCTGAAATGGGGATTCCTGTTTACTTATTTAATTTCCAGGATATTTTATGCCACACAGTCCTACTCCAGACTGGATTTGAGAGATCCTGGTGGCAGGGAGACAAGTATAACCTAAACAAGTGGCAACACAGTTTGACTTTGAGAGAACTTTCTACATATGTTGAATAGGCAGAAAAGGAAGGGGGAGAGATTGAGGTATTGAGCTACTGAGGATCAATCCACAATAATTAGCTGGAAAAGATAGACATGTAGTGACAGGAGTAATGAAAGTAGGGGTATAGGAGCTTCTACTTCTGGCTGTTAAGTTGATTCAAACTGAGCCTCTTGAGAATGATGTAAAGTATACTATACACCTGTGTGAGGGTCTTGGCGATCTACCTGAAGCAGGGAGAATTTTTATGACTAAAACCAGGAAGAAAAGAGAAACCAAGGGAGGTGAGCCCAACCTTTGGGGCTGCTTTCTCTTGGAACCTGCCAAATATGAATGCGAAAGTGTAGCTGAAAGGCAGAGAAGCTGAGCAGAGCTTCCAGAAATTCCTGGAAAAATCAATTCTCAAAAGAACTGAAGCCCAAATTTGAATCATTTCCATCCTGAGTTGGAGTTAGATCTGCCCTTAGCTTGGATCCCTAATAGAAACAAAAGTAAATCCCCCTGGAAGAAGGTAACCTTATTCAGAGCCTAAAATTATCTCTGCGAGTTTTCACACACAATGTCTGGCTCAATTTTTAAAATAAATTCTCTGTAAAGATTTTTTTTTCCTTTCATTCCTCCTTCTTCTTCTCCTTTTCCTCTTCCTCTTCTTTCTCCTCCCCTTCCTCTTTCTTCTTCATCAAAAATTAGCAGTCTCTTCAAATCCAGAGCTGCATGAGAGTCATTGCTGCAGATTATGATGGACAGAAAAGCCCTATAGATGGATGGTCCAAGGACAGTATAGCCATTCTTTCCATAGTGCCATCTTGGTATTAAAAAATGCATCTGTAACTATGATGATTACCCAATGGCCTATCCATCACTTCAGAGCCAATTTAAATAAACATCTGGGGCTATAATACTTATTATTTGTTGTCATTGAAGAGAACAAGCATGATGGTATTTATTTATTTACTTGAATATTTATTATACCATAATGTTCTTTTTATGGGCATATTTGTAAATTAAATTATATAAACCCACAACAGAAGTTTGTGCAATTAAATCATAGTAAATCATCTACTTTCCTCAATTTTTACTAATATAGCTGGCCAAATCTGAGTCATCTCTGGCTTATGTATAAATCTGGTACCTTAGATATGTCCCCTGTAATTATCGATGTCAAATAGCTAAATCGTTTTTCATTTGATCTATTTAGAGCCTTTTGTACCAAATTGAAGAAAAGTACAATGTGAGCCTAAAAATGTGGTAATTTATTTAGCAGCAATTACAAAAGTTACATTAAATTCTAAAGAATATGAACACATGAATATATTCTAAACCCATCTGCAACCTGATTGTTGAAACTTCTAACAGTTGACACCTAGGGACTATTTGAAAAATATGGGACTCTTGTGAACAAATGATCTAATAGTAAGCTTAAAACTTATTTTTATTAAATAAATGTGCTACTTGCAAGCAAAAAGAGTAAATTCTATTCACCAATAAATTTATTTAGGGTTTCCTAAGTCAAAGCACTGTAGACCCCTTTGGTGCTCAGTATGATGCTGGACATATGGTAGGGCCTCAATAAATATATATTAGATAAACGGATGCATGAAAGTAAACAAGAAAAATGCAAGATTTTCTTACTGACCTCAAAGAATTTATAGTCAGTTTTGAGAGACAAGAAATAAAAATATGAATATTTATGATTGAATGTCAGAATGAGTGATTTAGACAAATACTGTGATATATTAATGCAAGATCACTGTGGGATATAATTTTTTGAAACATTTTGTGAAAAGAGCGGTAGCTCTGTCCTGGAAGCTACAGTGGAAAGGGAGGGAAAGATACATTTTAGGGTGATGGGGCCAGAATAAAAGCCAGTAAATTTCAAGGCTAGCTGGGCTGGAGCAATGAACTTGAACTACAAGGTGCTTGAAATAAAGGGGATAATTTTAGGGAAACAGGGGAGGTTCTGATGATACACAGGGTTCTGCTTATCAGAGTAAAGTCCACAGACACTTTGAGACACTAGGAACCCAATAAGGATATCACTAGCAAAGGAATTACAAGGTGAATTTTTTGTTTCGGGCAGCATGATGTTATGAGTAGGCTAGAATGTTAGGAGGGAAGAAATAGGGTCTCTCCAAGTCTATCTTCTGAGCAATTTTGTATGTGTCAATGTGCTATGATGGAATTTATCCTCTTTTTATAGATTCCTAAGATTTTATTTTTTTCACACTTAATTGTAGGTCTGAGAACTTTGTAGCTTGGGATTTGAATAGTTAGCTTCTCTCAGCCTTTACCTGGAAACATGAGAGGCTTAACTATAAAGGTTCTTCATCTGAAGCCTATGCCAGTGGCTTCCAAAAACCCTTGAAACTGTATATGAAATTTTGTATATGTTTCTGGGGAAAGAATCCATAACTTGCATCAGATTCTCAAGGAGTCTAGGGACTTCCAAATGGATTAATGCATTTCCAAGGACTTTTCTGCCCCTGAGACTCTTTTTGCTTTGGAACTCGACTTCTTGTTTCACTTTCCACGTTGGTATGGTTATCACAAGCGTAGGTGTCTGTCTGGCTCAGATTTACCCATCCTTGTCCTCCAGACAGTCTAAGTTTCAGTTGAATCTAGTTAAAGAGGGATTTAAATAAGAGTTGAAGATGTCCCACCCCCTGTTTTTCCTGGGCATCTAATTTCATTTACATGAAGTTTTACAAAGTTAACAATGTTGAGGTGTCTGCCTTATCTGCTTTTAAAACCATTTATTTATTCTCCCATTAGAGTTTGTTGTTTGTTTGGTTTTTTTTTCTAAGTATAAGCTAATACACAGAATAATTTTTGGAAAATGTACCTGGATTTCAGTCTATGAAATTACTGTTTTTCACATTCTCACTCTCTTGATTTTGAAACTGATAGATAATCATTTGCTTCAGCATGAAACTCAGATATTTGAGAATAATATAGAGATGCCTAAATTTAAATTAAACATGATATGAGATACCCGTGTTCTGCCCTCCTTTGTAAAGTTCTAGAAACTTCTGGTAAACAGGTTTTATCCCAGCAGAAGATCTTTAAACTTCAGTAATTAGTCTTAGATTCCCTAGGTAACTTGCATGGTAATTACTGCATTAGCTTTCTTGAATGATTTTCTAAGTTAAAAGAACTGTATTCATTTGTGTGACCAATTATGGAAAACTAATAGGTACACAGCAACAGTGCTTAATTTCCATTTTACTTTTACTTTTTTCCCCAGAAATATACACAGTATTATTTTGTTTTTCGGTTTCTTTTGAAGCCACTAATACCATTTGATTTTTTTTAGACAGCCTCATGTTTCAAAGAGGTGAGTTGGAGTCCAAGATGACTGAATATTATCAACTACATATTTACTGAAAACTTAGTGGCAGAAAACAGTGCCATTATGTAAATGCACACAGTTAAGACTAATGCAAATGAAATACCTTTCAAAGGACTTGTAAAACAGGTATTTTGTGCCTGATTGCTTTGTTACAGATAGCTATTACATGGTAGTAATTTTATTAAATCTGAAATTATCCCCTCAGGTTTGATTAAATTAAAATTTCTTGAGAGTTGTTCTTTTGTCTTTCTTGTGTTGGATATGCAAGTAAAGACTTCAATGTTGTATTCATAGATTCATTGACATTTCTAAAATAACAGCCATTGTGTTATTTTCATTTTTATTTGAGGTCTTTGGGAAAAAATACAGTGTTAAACAAAATAAACTTACCTACCTTATCTCATATGTTAATTTTTTAACCTATATGATGTTTACATTGCTCAAACAGTGTCATTTAATGATTTAGCTTTGTGGAAGGATATAAATTCTGCAAAAAAATAGGTAAGTTAATATTTTACATGAAATCATAGAACTAGGCAACCTAATTTAAGTTTTACCAGCCAAGTTTTCAGTTATCTTCTGAGTTAGTTCTCCAAAAGCAATAATATTGTTTGATTTTGGTTTGCATTTTGTAACCTTACACTTTTTCATTCGATCGACATTTATTGAACACTATTATGTTCCATAGCACAGATTTCTTGGAGAAAAGCAAAAATCATCTCTATTAGGAGCTTCTTTTGATTATACAAAGCCGTATCCATTTTTCCAAGCCACTGTTCTTCTTTCTGTCCCTTTTAAATGTTTCCATTTCATATAGGATGACTATGATGACAGCTGAACGCAATACATATTTTATTTTTTTTAATTTAAGATGTATGTACTTTATGATAGGTGTTTTGGGTCAGTTGTCCGATTGAAAAAGCTGCTTTTGTTTCCTCTGCATCAAGATCATTTTTTATTGTTAATATCCTGTCATATCATCTTCTATTTGTCATGCCATCCAGCATGCCTGTGCATTTAGAAAAGGAACAGAAACCACACCATGTCATTACTTCCGCTGTATTTAATAATAGACACTAGCTCTTGTACATTTAGGGACTAGTTCCTCTTCTTAGTCTTCAGAATATAAACTTTGCCATAAAAATGTATCAAACCCACGTGGGGTTCATTGGTCTTCTAAATTCTATTTCAAAATTTATCTCCCAAGTTGTGCTCCATAATAACTATATATCTTTGTGCTCTCATGTCTGATAAGCCCCCTTCTAGGCTGCCTGTCATTCAAATCCTTTTCTCTGTATAACATTGCTTGCAATGTCTTCACTGGTACATTATGTTATTTACACTGGCATAACATCCCAGCAGATAGATCTTTCTCTAGTGTTTCAACATTGCTTCTTCACTTCTGAGTTTACATTTCAGTTGACTTCCTGTCTTTTGCTTTGGTAATCATATTCTTTTATATTTTATGTTACCTTGGTTTAGTTCTTACATTCCACTCAAATATGTGAGCTGACCTTTCATGAAATTGAAAATAGCAGTGTACACATTAGCTAATAAAGGAAAAGCTCAGACATCTGAGTTTCTGATTGAATTTGGCCTTTTTCCTTTAAAGTTTTAATTATTTTTTAATTCAACTTTTTATTTTTAATTGACAAATAATAATTGTATATATGTATGGGGTACACTATGATGCATATATTGTGGAGTGATTATATCCAGCTAATTCACCTATTTATCATCTGACATACATATCATTTTTAGGTAGTGAGAAAATTTAAAATCTACTATTTTAGCAATTTTGAAATATATAATACATTATTATTAACTGTGGTCCCCATGCTGTCCAATAGATCTTGAAAACTTACTCCTCTTGTCTAGCTGAAACTTTGTATGCTTTGACCAACATCTCTCCATTTCCCTCAGCCTCTCCTCTTTACTTCTGTGTTTGACTATTTTGGATTCCACATATAAATGAGATCATGCAGTATTTGTCTTTCTGTGCCTGGCTTACTTCATTTAACATATTCTCCACGTTCTTCCATGTCATCACAAATGACAGAACTTCCTTCCTTTTTAAGGCTGCACAGTATTCCATTGTGTATATATGGCACATTTTCTCTATCCATTCGTCCACTGATGGTCACTTACGTTGACTTCATATCTTGGTAGTTGTGAGTAATGCTGCAGTGAACATGGGCATGTAAACATCTCTTCAACATGTCGATTTTAATTCCTTTGGATATTTATTCATTCTCTCTCCTTAGACTGAAACTTGTGTTGATCCCATATTGGACACTAGATCACATAACCCTCTTGGACTTTTCCATGGCTGCTAGGTTATAAAGCAGAACATGGAGTGGACTGAAGTATAGGTAGGATGAACCCACAGCAAAATGGCAAAGTATGTGAAGTATCCGTTCATTCATTGTATGTTTCGTATATATTTCCAAATGTATTGAACATCAGCTCTGTCAGGTACCTGGCTTTCTTCCACCTCCCTTTTTCCAAAATCTTCTGTGAATTTTCCCAGCTCCTCCTTCCCTTCTCCCTTGCTTCTCAGTGCAATGTAGACTCTGGGGACCAGGGACACCAGGCCATGTCAAGTTTCCATGTTCCTCAAATGTCCTCTTCCTTAAAATTCCAGTTACTCTGCTGACATGTGATGTACTCATTCATTTTAAGATGTGAGTGGTTAATGGACTGGCTCTAGAAGGAAAGGAGACAAACGAACACTTATTGAGTGCCTACTGCATGCCAGCCCCAGTGCTTGGCACATTGAAATAAATGATCTCATTTAATCTGCAACTTGTGAGTCCCATATTATAATGCCCATTTTACAGATGAGTAAACTAAAGCCTAAACAAGTTAGTCTTCTAGACAATTGCTCTTGGATTTCCCACTATCATCTTACACTCAACATAGATAAAAGAGGAAGGAAGAAAGGAAAAAACCTAATTTACCAAAAGTCAATTTTTTAAACCCATATCTATCTGAATCCAAAGATCTAGATGATGCTTTATGTCTGAAATTATCTCTATCCTTTTTCCATTAATCAGATATTTATTGAGACACAATTTATATATCATAAAATTCACCCTTTAAAGTGTGTACAGTGGTTTTTAGTATATTCATAGAGTTATGCAACCATCACTGCTAATTCCACAATATTTTTATTATCCCCAAAAGATGCCCATGGGCAGTAACTTCCCATTCTCTCTCCTCCTAGCTCTAAGCAACTAATAATCCACCTTCTATCTCTATGGATTTATCTCTTCTGAACATTTCATATATATGGAATCATACAATATGTGGTCTTTAATTACTAGCTTCTTTCACTTAACACAATGTTTTTAAGATTCATTCATTATAACATGTATCAGTATTTCATTCCTTTATATTGTCAAATAATGTCTATTATATGGGTATGCCATATTTTGTTTATCATTCATTAGTTGGTGAACACTTGGTTTGTTTCTACTTTTTGGTTAGTAAGAATAATGTTTCCATGAACATTTGTGGTTTTGTGTGAGCGTATGTTTTCATTTCTCTTGGTATACTCCTAGGACTGCAATTGCTGGGTTATATGATAACTTTATGTTTAACATTTTTGAGGAACTGCCAAACTGTTTTCCAAAGTGGCTGCACCATTTTACCTTCCCAACAGCCATGTATAAAGGTTCTCATTTCTCTAGACTCTCAGCAATACTTATTGTCTTTTTAAATATTTATAGTCATCCTAGTGAGTATGACGTGGTATTGCATTGTGGTTTTGATTAGTAGTATTTCCCTAGTGATTAATGATGGTGAGTATCTTTTCATGTGCTTATTGGCCATTTTTATATCTTCTTCAGAGAAATTCTATTCTAATCCTTTGCCCATTTTTTAAATTGGACTATTTGTCATTTTATTGTTGAGTTGTAAGTGTTCTTTATATATTTTGGATACAAGTTCTTTGTCAGATATATGATTTGCAAACATTTTATCCTATTCTATGGGTTGCTTTTTAAATTTCTTGACTGTGTATTTTGAAGTACAAAACTTTAAAATTTTGATGGGTTCCAATTTATTTATTTTCTTTTGCTGCTTGTGCTATTGCTGTCGTATCTAAGAAACCATTCCTTGACGTAAGATTATGATTTGCTCCAATATCTTCTTTAAAGAGCTTTTACACTTAGGTCTATGATCCATTTTGAATTAATTTTTGTATACGGTAGAAGGTAGGGATCCAACTTCATATTTAGTTGTTTCAGCACTGTTTGATGAAAACACTATTTTTCCAATGAATTGTCTTGGCAGCCTTGTCTAAAATCAATTTACCATAAATGTAAGGGTCTATTTCTGGATTCTGAATGCATTTCCACTGATCTGTCTATTCTTAATGCCAGCAGCACATGGCCTGATTACTGTATCTGTATAGTAAGTTTTGAAGCCTGGAAGTGTGATTACTACTCTACAGCTTACATTTTTAGTTTGCTTTGGGAGGATATGGTTTTCTAAAAGTGTTGATTCTTCCATTCCCTTTTCTCCCTCTAGGAAGATGGCTTAATTTTGGCCAATTCCTCCTTTCCTTCTTTTTTGTCTTTTCATTGTAGTCTTTACACACTCCTATTTATTGACAGTCCGCTTTGTGCCAGGCACTTTTCTCTTGTCCCTCTTTTTGGGTTCTTTGGTCCCTTTGTTCAGGTGTTTAATAGAAAATGCAAATCCAGCCAACATATTTTGTTCATTATTTAGATATACCAATTTACCATTAAATTCGTGTTTGGATTCACCAATATTATCCAGTGAGGTAGTTTTGTTATTATGCAAATATAAGTATGAAATCTCTATAGGGAAGTGGAAGAAAATTTTAGGAGTTAAAAGGTCGGAAGAAGCCTGAAGGTAGGAAAGCAAGATACCATATCATCTGTGGTCTCCTAACAACTCACACCTGGGGAATGAAGCAAACAGGAATCTTGGGATCTAGTCTTAGCTCAGCTGGTTCCTGGCTAGTGACTCAGAAGTTGTCTCTGGTCCTGTTTCCTCTCCTTACTGTAAAGTAAGGAGTTATAGAGAGCATCTCTACAACTTCCAGCTTAAGGTTCTGTAGTTGTACTCTTCCTCCCTTGGATGAATCTCTTAGATTATGGCAGCAGAAGAGAGCTGTATCCCTTCTTCTCTTGTGTGTTAAGAAGAATCAAGGAGTTGTCCAAGTTGGCATACACCTGCAACAAGATAAATTAATCAATCAGCATGTTTTCACTGAATGTTTAATATATATGCAGGCAGCTGGTAGGAACTGAGCATACTTGATGTTCTTCTCTTCTCTTGGTGTTAATGAGATAACTTTCTCTCTAAGACCTTTAGTGTGTATGATGATATATATGCAAGGATAGATAACTATCAGTAAAAGATAATATATGGCATAAACCCATGGATTGCTGTTGATGCTCAGAGGAGAACATGGGTTGCAAAGAAGATTTCATGGAGGAAGGAAGGCTGAGCTTTGAAGAACAGGAAGAATGCAAACAGGAGAGGATAGGCATGGATGGAGATAAGTCTGCTTAAGCGTATTTACAAAATCCCAGGAGGAAGAATGGACATTTCCAGGCAATTGATGTCATGTTATTCCTAGGGTCACGTTGGGACCCCAGGAATCTGGATTTCACCTTGTAAGTGATGGTGGAGTAACTGAAGGTTAAATGTAGATGTCATGGTTATATTAATAGTACCAAAAACAATCTTTACTTTGATGCTGGAACAAACTCGGCTGTTTTCGTTTCCACACATTTAACAGATGAAGAGGTAGAGGTTTGGAGAGAAAGTTTAGGTGAATTTTCCAAGGTGTCATCACTAGTATTAATAAAGGAGGGAACTGGATGTCCAATCTTGGAATTCTGTCTCGGTGTCCATTGCCCACTCCATCATAATGTGGCAGAAATGATTAATCCAGTGGTCTTGTACAGAATGGACTCAACAAGCAGCCTCTCCTGCGTTAGGCCACCCATGAAGTAATGAAGACTTGGACTCAGGGACCCAATAGAGTGATCTAGAAGAGAGGAAAGGAAAGGTGGCAAGAGAGTGATGGGAGGCTTCTGTAATTGTTGAAGTCTGAGAATATTCTTGGCTTTTCTGAACACGATGTCTTCCATTCCATATCTGACTAGATTCATCAAAGGACAATCATTGACATCTGACCTTCTGACTCTGTGTGGGTCATCCTGCCTTCCTAATTTTGTAAGAGAGCCAGGAGTTTGAAGATAAAACTCCACTCCATGATTAGTGTCATGGATTAACCTAAAGCAGTGATAACTATCAACATCCCGTCCTACCTGCCAGTGTGCTGCTAGCCTGGTGATCACGCAGGTGAATGACGGCTCCCCTCTGGGTTCCTGGGATTTCTCCCAGTGTACCCGGTGGCATCTTCAGTCATGTGGACCAACTCTCTTTTAACCTAGGCATCGATGTGTTGCTAAAAAGAGGTTGGATTTATTTGAAGCCCTTCATTCTCTTTGGATCTGTTAGGGGAGACATGGAATATTTTCCCAGCTTTGGAATCCCTGTAACTCACTGGAGTTCTTATATCATTGTATTCTTAATAACACAAACTATTTCTTGAAATAAGTGTTCATTGTGAGCCGGTTGATTCTAAAATCACAGTAGGTCCACGTGCTACCTTGATTTTATTTTTGGTGTCACTTCTTATATAAAGACACTTTCTCTTCCCCTACACAGCCAAACCCTGGAAATATTAATATATTATAGTTGTGAGTATAGCTGCCTGTACCCACTCTCTGATATTACCTTCTGCTTATTCTGTGACCTCCGATCACCATGCACCTCGCTGGAGCCTTCTTATTCATTTCCTGCACAAAAGCCAGATAAATTTTTTGTTGTTGTTACATGAATCACTTTTATAATGCTTGAGTCATAGTTATAAGTGTGCCCGTCACCCAGATAGTGTTCATTGTACCCATGAGGTAGATTTTCACCCATCAAAAAGTCAGCAAAGGACATGAACATTTGGTGATACTTTCCTGGGGGGATAAAGAAAAACGAAAAAAAAAGACACGAACAGAAGCTTTTCAAAAGGGATTTTTAAAAAATGCAAACTGGACTGTGGACTCTGGCCACAACTCATTTCCACCACTTCCACCATTTCCACCCTTCTCCAACCAATTTGCAACCCCTTGGTATTTTTTCATTGTATCAAGACTAAAATTAAAATCCCACGAGGCCCTATGTTGCTTGGGGACTTCCTGCTCCTCCAGCCTCACTGTGTTCCACACTCCCCCTGGCTCCTGCGTTGGTCTTTTATTTTACCAAATGTACTGTACCTGCTTCAGCCAGAGCTGTGACAATGCTGTCCCTTCTGCCTCCCGACCTCCCCTAGTTAGTGAGTACTGATCTTCCAGATCTCGAATCAGTTGTTCCTGCCCCCGGGAAGCCTTCCCTGAACAACCTGATGAAGCCATTGCTGCCACACTGTCCTGAAACTCACCTTCTTTTACGCTGGGCACAGTATAAGTTTTCATTTTCTGGGTGTGTGTGTGTGTGTGAGTGATTATTTAATTTATAGAGGTGGTTAATCTGGAAGCCATGTGTTTTATGGAGTGCAAAATAATGATTCGAAAATATTTCCATCAGGAGGAATGAAGAATCTTCTAAATGGTTGGGAAAATGGGTCAAGGCTCAGCGTAGTAATGAGGGGTTGAAGAGTATAGTCTGGTTTCTGGGTTCAGGAGCATGGGCCCAGCTTTTAAGTTGACTCCACATTTGTCTTTTTAAAATTTTCGGCTCCGTGTGTCTTACCATGGACCTTTCTTATTTGTTATCCCTAGTCTTTAATTTATTTAAAATGTTATCTCCCTTGGAAGTGAATGAGTTCCCACTAGAACACCTTAAAGGCACCTTTTTACTTTTGACAGTTGGTCATTGGTGTGTTGGTGGCATCATCACCATTATTATTAGACTAAGCCACATCTCCCAGCTGGTCTCTTTGTCAGTAAAATGGAGATAATACTTGCCTGTGTGAGTTTTTATGAATATTCAGTATGTAAAATGCTCAGTGCAGAGTCTGTTACATGTGAGGATCTCAGTACGTGGTAGCCATCCTTATTATTTCCAGTTTAATATCATTTCGCTAGATTACAATTAATTTTACTAATAATAGTTTAAACTCTGCACATCTGTAATCAATACAGCAAGTCCATGATGTAGCAATAAAGTTGTAATAGTTTCACTTCCAATCCTCTGCCTGGGGAGACATGTAAATGCTTATAAACTCCAGTTTTGCTTTTGTGATCATTTCATTTGGATTAGATCATGCACTTGGTAAGGACCAGCACTTCCTATTCAAGTTGTTCTATTTGAACTTTCTTTGATCTTTTCATGATAGAAAGTAGGTCACACGGAGCGGAAAGTATTAAACATCAACTTTCTAAGTCACAGTGTTCCTGTGCATTATTTGCAATAAGAAAGGACTTACGTTTATGTGAACAGCGTGTGTCCCATCCCCCGCTTTCGAGGAGCAGGTCACATCATGTGATCTAAGCAGAAGTGACTCCGAACTGCCTGAAGATGAATCAGCCTGGTTCTAGTTCTAGGCAGAGCCAAACTTGCCTATCCCACCTCTCAATAATCCTCAGATTATTCAGCCCTCAACTGCGACTGAATAAGGGTTGACAAGCCTAGGGAAGGAATGGATAATTCTTATTTGAGATTCTGTTGGGTGAAGCCTGAGGACAGAAATGAAAAGTCGGGATTTGGGAGGAAGCCAGAGGCCAAAAGCAGTTCCCAGAGGCCAGGCAACAACAGAAGCTGAGTTTGGGGCTGAAGCCAAAAAGCAGAAGATGAATTCCACAGTGAGCCGCCACCGGAGCTGTCCGGGAAGGATGCCCGAGATGTGAGCCGGCTTTCTAGGAGCACCCGGGGCCCATTTATGTGCGGGAACCAAGCTCGTTAAATGGCTGTGAGCAGAATGGGCCTGCCTACCTGTTCTTCCACCTGTGCAAGGCACAGATGAAGCCCCATGAGATTATGCATTGCTCACAGTCGCTGGAGCGTACAGTGAGCACTTGGTCTGGTGGACTGAAGTTCATGAAATGATGAGACCTTCTGTAAAAGAAAGTAGCATAAACACAAAATATACTGGAAACGTTTCCCTTAAGAAATGCTTCACAGAGTAGCATGTTAGTATAATTATACATAAGACTGATTCAGCATTGTAATTACAAAACTCTGTTTTCGTACGGTTCAGAGTGTTAATTCAGGATCTCAATATGTTGCCAGACAATGTCTGCCCAAAAAAAAAAAATGTTTCATGCTCTTACCTTAAAAATATCTAACTAGGCCAGGCACAGTGGCTCACGCCTGTAATCTTAGTACTTTGGGAGGCCAGGGGAGGAGGATCCCTTGAGGCCAGGAGTTCAAAGATCAGCCAGAGCAACATAGTAAGACCCCCATCTATGAAAACTAAAAAAAGTTAGCCAGGCATGGTGGTGCACACCTGTAGTCTCAACTACTCGGGAGGCTGAGGCAGGAGGATCACTTGAGCCCAAGAGTTTGAGGCTGCAGTGAGCTATGATGATGACACTGCACTTCAGCCTGGGCAATAGACCAAGACTCTGTCTCAAAACAAAAACAAAAAAAACTGAAACCACTAAATAAATAAAAGTTTATACTCTGTCAGCAAACGTTTGGCACAAATGACTCCTTTACATCCTCTTCACACATTGCACAATAATGACAGTGACCTAGATTTCTTTTTTTTTTATTTTTGGACTGTAAACTATTACATAAAATATATTCAGAAATCTTAACATTCATCTGAGCAGTTGACTTTGTATTTTTAGAGCTTGTGTTTTCCACACTTAGGTAATTCGCAATTGGCTTTAACCTAGCAATTTGAAAAAGGCAGGGGACACTCGTGCAACTAGCATGCTGGGGGGACTTGAGAGGACAGTGCGGTCATAGCTTTATCCTCGTTCCAGATGGCATCTGAGGCCAGATGGGTGAATCTCTCCTATTTTGAAAGACTTGACCATCCTATTCTTTCACAACCTAACTCCCAGTTCTCCTGCTGCAGTGTGGTCCCATTTGGTAGGTTACAAGCGTTAATATGAATTAAAACCATAACAGGTCACTACTTTCATTATGAACAGGGTGTTTCCCTTGCACCTGTTGCTCAGGCCATTCCCTGCGTCAGGGAAGGCACCACCGTTCTCCCACTGACCTGAATGAGAGCTCCCTGCATGGCACTTGCCGTCATCTTCTCCTTCGTTGTCAATGTTCAGCCTCACACCAAATTTAGCAGCCTCACACCCTAAATATATTTCAAATCTATCTTTGTTTCTCAACGCTGCCGCTACTACTCTGAACTACGTGACTGCGATGGTTAACTTTGTGTGTCAACTTGGCTAGGCGATAGGATCTTGTTCCTTAATCAAATGCTAATCTAGGTGTTGCTGTGAAGATACCGTGTAGATGTGGCTAACACCTGCCATTGATTGACTTTAAGTAAAGGAGATTGCCCTTGATAATGTGCATGGGCCTCATCCAAAAAGTTAAAAGCCTTAAGCACAAAAGTAAGGTTTCCCAGAGAAGGAAAAAGTCTTCTTCCAGAGTATGGTGTCAACTCTTACCTGACTTTCCAGCTGCTAGCTTATCCTACAGGTTTTAGACTTGCCAGCTTCCATAATTGTGTGGGCCAATTACTTAAAATAGATCTCTTTAGATAGATGGTAGATAGATAGATAGATGAGTAGATAGATATTCTGTTGGTTCTGTTTCTCTGGAGAGCCCATACTTAGAGAGCTACCATTAGCTCTTAACTTGTATTCTGTTTATCCATTGCTATGTAATAAACTGCCTCAAAACTGATGGCGTAAAGCAATGACTTCATATTCTCTTGGTTCCATGGGCTGACTGGGTTCAGCTGGGGAACCCTTAGTCGAGGGCTTTCATACAGTTGCTGTCCAGTGGTGGCTGGAGCTGGAGTCATCAAAAGCTAGCCTGGGCTGGTCGTCCAAGGTAGCTCGCTCACACAGCTGGTAGCTGGTGTTGACTGCTCGCCAGGAACTCAGCTAGGACTGTCATCTAGAGTAGTGGTCCCCAGCCTTTTTGGCGCCAAGGACTGGTTTCATGGAAGACGATTTTTTCATGGACCAAGGATTGTGGTTTTGGATTCAAGTGCATTCAAGTACATTACATTATTATGCATTATTATCAAACCTCTCTGCTAATGATAATCTGTATTTGCAGACACTCCCCAGCACTAGCATCACCACCTCAGCTCCATCTCAGATCATCAGACATTAGATTCTCGTAAGGAGCTCGCAACCTAGATCCCTCGCATGCACAGATCACAGTAGGGTTTGTGCTCCTAGGAGAATCTAATGCCACCGCTGATCTGACAGGAGGTGGAGCTTATGTGGTGATGCAAGTGATGGGACAGATACAGATGAAGCTTCCCTGGCAGCCATGGCTCACCTCCTGCTGTGTGGCCCAGTTCCTAATGGGCCATGTGTTGGTACCGGTCCATGGCCCCAGGGATGGGGACCACAGGTCTAGAGTACCTCCAAAGAGCCTCTGCATGTGACTTGAGCTTCTTGCAGCATGGTGGCTGGATTCCTTGGGGAAGTAGCTAAAGAGTTAATGTTCCAAGAGACCCAGGCAAAAGCTGCAAGGCTTTTTCTGACCTAGCTTTGGAAATCCCAGAATGCCACCTCTGCAGCATTCTATTGTTCAAGTAGTTACTAACTCTTCAAGGGAAAGAGTTGCAGATTTCATTTCACACGTGCATACAAGGAGAGAAGGAATCAATGGGACCATCTTTGGAGAGTATCCACAATGATCCACAAGTGGGATCGTTTTTCAAATCCCACAAATCTGTCCTCCTCACTGAAGTCAGGGTGCACATCCTAAAATGCATTTTTCACGTGTCACTTCCCTAACTGAGACCCTTCCATGGCTTGCCCTTTCCCGTAGAAGACAGCCACACTGTTTACCTTGGCTTGCTCCTAGCGCTCCTCAGGGGACAGTTCTGCAGCAAACCCCACCAGCGCTCTGTCTCCTGAGCCGCACAGAATTTTTTCATAATTGTGCATGTTCTCCTCTCTCTCTGTCCTCCAGGCTGCCACACTCCGTCTTCTCTGCTTCTCAAATAGCCTTCATCTCTCCATCTCTTTCTCTCGCCTTGCCTGGCCAGCTCTATTTATCTTCAGGTTTCCAGCTTAAACGTTGCTTCTTCTGGGGAGCCGAGTCCTGACACCCCGGTGGGTTAGGGAACTTCCTGTGTGCTCTGGACCCCATGGCTGGCCCAGGTCCTTGGGTTTGCCTGGATGTGGAATCGGACTCAGTCGAACTTGAACTTGCTTTCACTTTGCTCTATTACTGATCTAGCAAACCATAAACACAAGATTAAGGAATCAAGCAAGTGGATCGTTCCACTCAGAGCAGCACCCAGAGTGCTCCAAAACCGTGGGCTCCCCAACCTTACACGGGCAGGGATGCCAGTCTCGAAGGTCCACTCTCTTGTCACAAAAGGACGTTCTCCTTGGGCTGCAGTTCTGCCTGTCTTGGCTGTTTTGTTTTTTTAATGCCTCAGTGGTATACAGCAGGCCTGGCATGGTCTGGCCCAATTCCTTCCACCTCCTGCCCCTGTTGCAGTGTAGACTGATGGCATTAATTGTTTGCTATTGTCTCTCTCCCACTAGACTACAAGCTCTCCATGGGCATGCGCTCTGTCCTTTTTCTGTTATACCCCTAGTACTGAGAACAGTAGTAAGAGCTTGATTTGCCAAACAAATGTGCACATGAATGAATAAATGAATGAATGAAATCTCCAATTTTCCTTGAACACTGTTCCACGTCACTCGAGTCTTGACTCTCCCCTCTTTTGTGTTTGCTGTTCATATTTGTTCTTCTGAGTGTGTCCATCCTCTTTCTCTTAGGAACTTTGTCTTAGTTTATACAGACCCAATAATCTGTTGCCTGGGCAGGGTTTTTCTGCCTTGGCCTTGACTGCATGGATCCCTGGCCCCTGAACCTGGCTGGGTCTTCCCTGGGCTTCACAAGGGAGGGATTTGGATGCTATTTTCCTCTTTTTATTATGCATATAGCCATGAATATTCGGCACCGATTAAAAATATGTGATCACAATTTCCAAAATGTCCCAAGATGTAGATATTTTCCCATGCAGGTCAGAATGTATCCACGACTTGTGGCAGTGGCTGTGTGGGCTATCTCTGTCTCTGATATGGTTTATTTATGCCTATAACAGGCAACATTTAGAAGCAGTTTAGGGCAGTATTAAGAGCACACAGATATTCAGACTGGACCGCCTGTGTTCAAATCTCACTCCTGTCATTTGCCGGCTGTGTGACCTCAGGCAATTACCTTCACCTCTCTAACTCAACTTCCACATCTGGAAAATGGGGACAACAGTAGAGATAATAATAGTGTTTCTCTCAGAGGGCTGTTATGAGGATTAAATAAGTTAATATATAAAGGGTTTGGAAAGATGCCCGGGACATAGTAGGCAGCAGGCATGTATTAACTTATCATTTATGCATCTGTGTACACGAGCCTCAAACTCACATGTTTCCTTTTTCATGTTCCTATCTGGTCCTCTATCTTGTGTCTTTCTGGTCCCCTTTCTGTTGAAGGTTCTGTCTGTGTAAATCCGTGCTTCTATGTGACCATGTCGGTGTTTGAATTCCTCTCTGTACATTTCACGTGTCTCTATATCCTTGGTTTTTGTGTGCGACTGTCTTTTACCTTCTGTCTTCATCTCTTCTGCTTTTCTCAGGGTTTTCCTTCCTTGTTTCACTTTGTGTGTCTGATGCTTTTCTTTTTCCTCTCTGTCACCTGCTATGTCTGTCTATTTCTTTTTTCTTGGTTTCTCTGCAGTTTTAGTTTGTTCGTTCTCTTTAACCTCTCTATCTCTCTTCTGCAGTTCACAGTAATGTAAATGGCGAAATGTAAAAAATATCTTCTGAGTTCATTAAATAGTTTTCTATTCCCTTTTCAAAAATTTATAAGCTTATGAATACAATATTTTCTATGGCTCTCGGGAGGTGGAGGGGAATCAAATTGTTCTTTGCTTGCACAACCAGCTATTGATTTTCTTACCTGCGGTTCAGTGACCCTTTGTGGAAAAAAGATTCCCCCTCTTTTGCTGACCTTTTCTTCCAGACCACAGTTAACCGTTTTTCACCTTCATTGCCTTGCTCCAAAGTGTCTTCCACGTTCTGCTTCTCACCTACATTGTGCTGTCTGGGTGCAAGGGATGGGGTCCTTCTTTGGCCTATTCTCAGGGCCCAGCACAGTGCCTGGAACATGAGATGCTCTTGATGAATTTTGTGAAATGAATGAATTCCCCAGAGGGCATTGAGGTTTAGGGGAAGACCGAGAAGTGCACCTGCTCATTGAACCGTTGTCTGATCACCTGATGGCCTTTTTTAAAAAAATCCCTTATCTTTGTTTTTTCCACCTACAAATCTTCCTCCTCCCCTTTCACCCTATGAATCACTTGCTCAGTTTAGGCCCTTTTAGTCTTTAGTTAGATGACTCTAGCAGTAACCTGCCAATCACTTCCCAGTCTGGTCTCTTTCCACTGTCGCCCATTCTACATGACCTAAAAGGTTGTTCCCAAACAGGTTTATTCATTCAGTGAACTAATATTTATCAAGTGCCTCCTGTGTGCTGGGCATGGTGCAAACACCACAGTCATGAAATCTCCCTTAGATGCTCAGGTTAAAGTGCTCTTCCCATGTGTTCTTAGTATAACCTCATATTGTATTGAAATGATAATATCGAAATATCAGGCATGATTTGTGTCTGTCTCTCCTAATGCAGGTAAGCTCCCGGAGGGACCACTCATCTTTTATTCATATTTATATTTAATACTTTGTAAATTGTAATTCTGTGACTTTGGGCCACGAACATCACCTGTCTGCTGCTCTATAAATGTGTGCTGAATTGCTCTATGCATTGATCTTTGTCTAGTCGGCTCGGGCTGCTATAATAAAATACCATAGACTGAGTGGCTTCAACATCTAACATTTATTTCTCACAGTTCTGGAGACTGGAAGTCCAAGATGAGGGTCCCGGCATAGTTCTGGCAAGTTCTAGTGAGTGTACTTCCTCCAGGCTGCAGACAGTCAGCTTCTCACTGTAACCTCACATGGTGTGAACGTTACAGAGTAGAATGTGTCTCTCTTCTATCCTTCTAGGCACTGTTCCTTTCTTTTTGGAGTTTTGGGTCACATTTGAAGTTTGATAAGCCAATGCACACTACTGGGTTCTACAAGTTGGGCGAAAGCCTATAAATGTTCTTCATGCCTTAAGTGGCCTCCAACCAGGGAGGACTTGTTCTCAACCCCCAATACAAGGTTATTCTTTCTCTCCCACCTTCCCCAGACCCTTACTCCCTGTAGCTATGCACACAGGCCCACACACAAACACACAAACTCCTGCAGAGTCTGCACAGCCTCTAGGACATGACAACTATGTGTGGAGAACACACAGGCCGGGTTTTCTACAGGATGTGATATGAACAGTAGTAGAAAAGCCCTTTGAGCCCATCGAGCTCTCCTACTTTTTTCTTTAAGAAGTGCTTCCAATTATGAACTTGAGGATTCTAGAAAAATCTATTGGGTTGTAAGATATGGCAGTTCACACAAGAATATTTCACTCATGTTAATTTCCCCCACTGCACACTATAGTTCTTTGTAGGGCATGCCCTGAACGTGGGCTTTGTAGTAAAGGTTCGAATCCTGGGTTTGAATCTTGGCTTTGCCACTTACTATCTGACAAGTCATCCTTGTAAATCCTTTTTTCTTCCCTACTAGATCACAAACACTATGAAGGCAGAGACAGTGCTCAGTTTATTGACCAATGTGTAGACAGCGGCACCTCTCAGTGCTTGGTATTTATTAGGTGCTAAATAAATATGAATAAATGAATGAGTGAATGAATATGTACTCTGGGACCTCCTTAACTTTAGGAGCCTGAATTGTCCTCATCTGTAAAATGAGAGTGTTAATTGTACCTATTTTGGAGAACTGTCGTAGGGCTTAAATAAAATAATCAATGTAAAATATGTAGCACATGGTGAGACTGCACTAAATGTTTGTTATTGAATTATCAGTCAATCAATGGCTTGTATAGGGTTGGATGGGGCCAGAGGAAAGGCAAAAAGAAAGGAATATCAACAGGAAAGAGGCAGGTGGTATATTTCTTGGCTTAGGTTTGTTGTGTTTTTGGTGAAGGAAAGGAAATTTGTTTTAGAAATGGTTAGGATGGTAAATTTGTCCTTTGAGTTTCTGCAGGTGCTTACCTTTTAAAACTCCTTTCTTTAGGACCCTCATTAGAATCACAGAGAATGAATCCCAGAGATCCAACTTTTTATTAGTGCTTAGAAAGTGCCTGCAGCCTCCTACCTCCCTGTAACAGCCCCACGTCTCATTAGGGAGTCTATTGGAGGGTTTAATAAACAGAAGCGATGCCTGGAGCTTGGGCTCCGGCCTTTAGGTCGTTAGTATTCAGGGTGTCCTAGAGTGTCCTCTGCACTGAGAGCCTCAGGTTGTCATTAACATTTCATGGAAATCCAGGGAGCATTGCATTTAGAACTGGAGAAGGATTTTGACCTGAGACTTGAAACCAATAAAAACAAAAACAAAAAAAAAATTTTTTTAGAAAAGAAAATAGCACCTACAGTGAAAAAGAAAAAGGAATTTCCACAATTTTAACAAAGATCCTTTTCTCAAAAGTGTTTTTATTAGACCATCTGTGATGCAAAGATGATTTTGCACATTTTGAGATTCCATCTTTATAGATCAATGCTACAAGGATTCAGGCAGATTCTCCCAAGACCAACCTACTTCTTGAAAGTTAAGCACTTTTGAAAGAACATGAACTCTGAATTCTCTTCTGAATTCTGGAACTCAGTGCAGTACAGAGGGTCCCTATTTTTTCCTGGGGGGTAGAGGGCAGTATATTCTCTTTTGAACCTGAGTTACGTGGAGGAAATTGCTGAAGGTGGGACACAGCAAGGGTTAGATTGTCTTCAAGCTAGGGTTTCTTTTCCATTTTGTTCAGGGCACATTGCCCAGATTGCCTGATAGCCCTGATCCCATAGAGAATCTTGTACATCTTCTATGTAAAATGAGAGCCACAAATGTCTCAGTTGTATATAGGATTTGAAGCATTTATATATAAATTGTACAGTAGCCTTTGAGTTGTGCCTAGGCAGATTTTCAGCAAGGTGCTACCAGCATTACTTTGTAAACAACCATGTTATCATGGCACCATTTTTTTTTTTTTTTTTTT
>VBSM01003148.1:12977515-13020132 GCA_008086735.1 Cheirogaleus medius | reverse complement strand
TTTTTTTTTTTTTTTTTTTATACAGGAAGGGAGGAATTGCCAAGCCTGTTATTGTGAACACGTCTGGTTGGCTTTACAGTCACCCAAGATCAGAATTGACTCTGTTTTTAGGGGTGATGGGGAAAGGAATAACAGAGATAAAAATTCTGTTTTGTTTTGTTTGTTATAAGCAGCTCCGGTTTACATTAATTAACACTGGCCATTTCGGAGCTCTCTACCCTGTAGTTGAGCTGGGACATGACGAACACCATACATTTGTCATCCTGCCACTGAATACAAAGGCTTAACAAGTCCCCTTAGTCTGTGACTAAAGGCAGCTTTTAGAAATGACATTTTGGATTATTATTCTGTTATTTTTCCTGGGATATTATTATGAGTGTTTAGATGTTTAATGTTGACTCTTAACAGGGGAATGACTAAACCAACTCTGGTATATCCGTAGCATGGAGTACTACTCCAGCAATAAAAAAGAACAAACTGCTGATGCACATGGCAACGTACATGAATCGCAAAACCATTTATGCTAAGTGAAAGAAGTCCTACCTAAAAGCACACCGTCGATATGATTCTCTTCATGTTCTAGAAAGGCAAAACTAATCTATGATGGAAAATAGTCACAAAAGTGGTTGCTTCTAGGGCTTGGGGGAAGACTGGAGACAGGAAGTGCTTAGAGGGGAAGCATACTGAGACCTGTAATTTACTCTGAATTGCAACAATTACAACAAAAATGGATTGCTGAATAGATACGCAATAGGGCAAATATAATGAAAAGTTAATTGGAGAATCTAGCCTGGTGGATATTCAAGTGCACATTGTCTATTTCTTTCAACTTTCCTGTAGGTTTGAAAATTCTAAATTTTAAAAATATAATTTCAGAAAAAAACTCATTAATATAACAAAAAGCACAGAAGTAACTCTGGTTAGTGTTTTTGGTGATGCAGTATTCGTGTCAGTACCGAATATCCTTAGAGAAATTAAGTTACTTGTCAGAGCTAAACAGGAATTTATTACATTATATTGCCTTTCCTCAAAATGCTGGATAAAAGAGACATTTAAAATTATAAACACATAAGGATTTCTGAGTTTTCAATATGTACACGAATTGTTATCAAATTAAATTTATAATTAAAAATTACTTAGCATCATGCTTTTGACTACACATCATTTCATTTTCATTTTTTTTTTATTTTGCTAATCTCCATGAACTATCGTTTTGCAATGATAGGTTCTAAAATACAAAAAGAAGTCATGAGCACATGACAGACTTCAATTGAGAAGACTGTACTATTTCAGTGATACAAGTTAACTGATGGAAGAAGCATTGTTGAAAACCTTGACTTTAGGATGCAAATAATAGCATCTTGACTTTTCATACCTTGAGAATTATTGGCATTCAGGAATTTAAAATGACTGTGACAAGTTAGAGAATTGTATTTTTTCAAAAGGACAAAATTCAGTAGAAACATGTACAAATGTTTACCGTTCGGGACCAAAAACCAGTAATAAGAGTGTGGAATGAGAAAGGTCCAATTCTAATTAATCTAACCAGAGTCAGCCTCCTTGCTGAATATTCCCTCTCCTTTGTCCTGTGATTGGATCCAGCCTGAATACATATTTTTAAGTAATATGGAGAAATAAGTCAAGATTTAAAGAGGAGAAAGATGACTAAACTAATGAAAAACTTTTCCTTTGAGGAAGACCTGAGAGAAAAGGAAATTCTGTAAACTCTTCAAGATTGAAAAGGTTAAAGTTTTGCTTGATTACCATTTTCAATTACATGAAGTGTTTTTATGAGGAGAGTCTATGAAAACCTAACGATGAAATGGATTTAAGTGAAGAGAGAGTTCCATTTTGCAAATGGAAGAATCTCTTGACTTTATCTCTTGACAAAATCAAGGGGTGTGCCTTGATTTTGACTTTAAGGTTGATTAAACCCTGGAATATTTATCAAGAGATTCTCTGAATCTGCGTCTTTGGAGAATTACATTAATGGAATATAAAGTCTGAGTGGTTCTATATTCACCTGCCAGAGGTTGAGGGCGAACTCAGGTGATCCCTGAAAGCACCTTTCTGGGTCTGCATTCTAACAGTGATGTTTCATTCCACAGTGATAGTTTTGAAATACAGTTAGTACTATTTATGCTTTTCTGGGCTTTCTATGAGGAATGACAACTGTAACACATTAACTGCGAGTTGTATTTAACTCATGCTAGTTTTGAGCCTGGGGCCTCGTGAAGCATATGTAACTCACACGTCTCTACCTTGGGAGCCACATGAACTATTTTTCAAGTTGCATATAAGTCACACACAGAAAACAATAAAAAATAAAATTTTCATTAAATTAGAAAGGATCATTTTATTTTTAAAGTTTTTATTCTATTTTCTTAATAAAACACCATGGCTCCAAGGGAAAAAAATTTTTTTTTCTAATGTGGCAGTCAGTGTATTAAATTCACTTCCCTTAAAGATTCACTGTGTTCTATAATTCTCCTTTTCATTGGACTTGTCTCATAATAAATGATTACATACTGCTTTGGTGACTGTGATTCTGTTCTTAGTTTAGATTCTGTTCTTAACTTGTATTTTGTAAATTAACTGTAATGTCATCCCACGTTTTTCTCTTTAACGTTTTAACAATAGTTTTAGAAGGAAGTTTTTATATTTAAAACTGTTGTGTTCATGAGTATTTTCTATGAGTGAGAAGGTCCCTACCTGAGTGTAAGTATGTTTAACTGCTTTGCTATTTCACCTTGACGAGTTATCATCCCACCATTCAGGGATAGTTAGAATTGAATGAGATAAAAATGTCATCTTTGTGAATAATTTATCTTCCTCCAGAAAGTCAATATGGCAGACTCCCCTTTTACATTTCCATTGTAGTCTCTATTTTTGGTTTTTTAATTTTATGCCTTGGCTCACTTGTCTTCTTTTCCTTTGCAGAGCTAAACTTGCTTCCTGTTGTGATGCCGTTCAAAACTTTGTTGTTTCTCAAAATAATACTCCGGTTGGGACTAATATGAGTTATGAGGTGGAAAGTAAAAAACACATCCCAATTAGAGAGAGTATTTTTCATATGTTTCCAGTGGTGAGTAAAGATTTGTTGTGCATTATTTGTGTCACCATTCTAGATGAATTCTCTCTCACTTTAAGCTATAACTTATAATAATGAAGGGATTAATTAAAATACCATAGACTTATGTTGTATAAAATACATACAGTGGACCATTTTAAAAAGGCAGTTTGAATGCAGTGTGGCCCTGCAGGGAAAACTACTTATATCTTAAATGATGAGCTCTTCCAGTCCCAAGTCTTCTGGATTCTTCTTCGAATGAGATGTGGTGTTTGAGTTTTCTGCATACTAATTGCTGGGGCTTGTGAAAGTGGCCATTTTTCACCTGGAGTAAGATTCTTCCGGTTGCCGTTTGGGTGGCTACATCAATTCCTTCACAAAAAACTGTAGGCTTATGTGGCTTATCTTTGGGAAGGAAATAGGTAAGCATTTGTGGTGAATAAACATAACCACCGTAAAAACAGGGCTTTTTGTCTGTGTTCACTGATGTATCCCAAGCTCCTAGAACATTTCCCAGTACATACATGCATTCGTTACATATTTGTTAAGTAAACAAATGAGTGATGATATGAGATAATGCCACCTGACACAGTGAGGAGAAACTTGACCCTTAATACAAATCCAAACATGGGAAATTTTTCCTATGAAGAGGAAAATTACTGTTGCTTATAAATATACACTCTCAGGCACCTTTCCATGATTTGATTAAAAGCAGTTAGACCAAGGCAAAAAGGCCAAAATGGGATCCCTTTATATGTACAGTTTACCAACTGTAGGATATTAGATTGTTACCATTCTCTTTTGTTAAACCTCTGAATTGTTTCAATTAATTTATTTTTGATCATGTAATTTCCAATTTTTTATATTATGATGCAGAAGAAGAATAATTGGCAGAGAATAAATGAAAAATAAATGGAAAATGATAAAGAAGAAAATACTGCAAATTTTCTGGGAGAAAAGGGGTGCAAAAATAACTCATGAAGAATTCTCACAATGCATAGAAATTGCCAATAATTGAAAAGATAACAAAAGAATATTTCTATTCCCCATCAGGAAGGCCTTGGAGAATTTGACAATGAGCAACTTTTTCATTTATGCAATTTTTGCTAGTATTTGTGTTGCTTTCTGCTGACCAGAACAGAGAAGCGGCAGCTATTTTGTTTCTCATTGGTACCTTGAAAGAAATAACTTAGCATAGGTTTGATAATTGTGATGCAGTTAACAATTGCATCTGCTTTCCAAATTTACACTGATTTTTTTTTAAAAGCTGGGGAGAGGAAATTCTGCAGTCAACATAGTAACAATTGTAGAGCTAGGTCACTTTTTTGCATTTCCTTAACCTTTACCTTCCATGGATGGGTGGGGCTTATGGTCTACTCCACCCTTCTACATGTAGCTCTCGGGGACTAACTGCTGGGCACACAGCAGATTGCTTTTGTTTAAATGGTGTGAAGTCACTTCCTCCACAAACTTTTCTAAGTCACTTGACAAGGAAAACAACAAAGTTAATTTTCAACCAGAGTGAGCCAGGAGCAGGCAGTGGAGCCATGCAAATTTGCATTTTCTCTGGAGGTTTATTTAAGGGAATGTCGAGGTTTGTAATTTATTTAAATTCTTAGTGAACACGAGATACTGAAGCATATGGATGTTTTCCCTCAGTTGACCAAGAAACCAGAGAAAAACATTCATTATTTTGAGTGCATAATTTGAGATATGTTTCCCTCAGTAATCTTTTCTATTTTGTACCATAAAGAGCATATTTTCATTTTTGCATTGTATCCTATCTATTAAATCCAGAATTTATTGTGGAAGCGTTTAGTAGACACTGTCTGAGGACATCTCGAGCTACAAGTTCAATGACATGAAATAGCCCGAGGTATCTGGGAACCATTCATTTAAGAGCCAGGAACTTTCAACTAGGCATTGTGGTTATAAGGAGAAATAAGACACTTAATGAAGTCAACATTTTAACTTAACTTGTGAGAAACTGTGCAGTGGGTTGTGGTTAAGAGCATGGACTCTGGAACAGACTGCCTGGGTTCATATCCCAGCTCTGCCCCTTTCTAGTTAGTCCTACTTGAGCTCATCCCTCTATTTTCCCATCTGTAAAATGCTCCCTAAGGTGGTTGTGTGGATTAAATGTGTTAATAAGTTATGCGCTTGGAACAAGTGCCTCTCACATGACAAGCGCAGTAGACAAACCTACAAAGAGAGAAGTACCAAAATGGAGTTCTCTTTGCCTGTTAGGCATCCCCCAGATGCAACACCAGGAGCAGACAGCAGTCCTATTGGTTCAGGGGTGTGTGCTTGTTCTTGGGGCTGCTCGAACCACATGGGCCATGGGCTGTTGCCAGCACTGCTGGTAAACTGGCTTTGGGAAGGGGTGCACTTGATTTTGTAGCCTTTGCCAATTTCAGTGGTGTAAATATCCCCATCATGGACAATTTCAAGTTACCAATGGTTTAACTACTAGCTCATAAAATTCGTGAATATTTACCAATATGAACCAGATTGCACAAGTCAGCTCCAGCACCTAGAGACAGGGTAGGTGAATCGGGACCTCATCACTGTGGAGTATGAGCTGGCACCTTTGCTATGGGCTCCAGGTCACAGTCTTACTTCAGGGAAAGTGACCCAAAAAGGAAAAGTGCACCGTTGACTTGAAAAGTTATGTTTCAGACTGTGGAGGACTTGGGGAAAGAGGGAGAGCTTTTGGGGGTAAGCAAGTTGGACCCTAGGAGGAAATAAAAAAGATTCAGGCCTTGGAAATTAATTTGAAATATGTCAGCACAGAGTTGATAGGCCTCCCTGAAGCACCCTGGCTGGTCATTTGTAGAGATGGCAGGCATAAATCTAATACCATTACCGAGCCTGAAGGTCTAATTTATATTTAAGAAGCACAGGGAATTTTTGCTAAATTACCTATTAACTTTATGCCTTGGAATAGAAGATTGCATGCTACTTTCTAATTTCTTTATTTTCTCTTTTTTGCTAAAAATGTCCTGTTTGTCAGAAAGGCACAATGTGGAATTTTGCCATTCTCATTTTATTTACTTTATTATATGATGTAAGATATGTTCCATTATATTTGTATACAAAGATATTATATTTCATAGTATTATATTATGTTGCATATTATATGATGTACATTTCTCTCAAGAGAAATGAAATTTAGGTTCACCGTGATGATTTTTTATTATAAGTCATAATAAGTTGATCAGCATGCTACATTGCTGCTTGTTCCTTTTCTTGTTGTTTTTCTTCTCCTTAGCCTGCATAAGAAGTGAAGTTACTAGAATTAAGCTGGTGTTTGTGGTTCTAAAATTAACGTTATTTCACATAGTTTTTCCTTTTCTCCTGCTAGTCCCAGCCTTTTGTGGGGTACCCTTATAATCAGTGTGCAGTGGTTGGAAATGGAGGGATTCTCAATAAGTCTCTCTGCGGAGCTGAAATAGACAAATCTGACTTCGTTTTTAGGTAAGACCTGTCAAATTGGTTTCTTTGAAACAAAAGATCAGTTGGGTATTTTAGAGGGATAGTGGAACGATATCTCATGGAAATTTTGACCTTTGTGCTGTGTTGCTGAAGCGTACAAATTATTCAGGTTGGCTTTCACGAAGTATCACATGGTTCCTGAGTTTCTCAGAATGTTGATACTAGAAGGATAAAAATGTGCTATGGTCAGGTACAAAATTCTGGGTGAAATCATGGTGAATGAGAGATTTATAGTACAGGACTTATCAGAGCCTTCAGTGTGTTAAAGAGTCCCATGGCTCCCTTGGAAGAACTCTAAGGAGCAACTTTTCTCAGATTTACCTGACCTAAAGACCGTTTTTCTTGCAGAGCATTTCAAGGATGTTTTGTTCTTGGATAATACTTGGGAAAATGGTGACCACAGTATTTTACAGCCATGCAACGCCATTGTTTAGTTTTCTGGCTTGCAATTCTTAAAAAATTGTGCAGTTTCTAAATTCCGGTCTTTTTAAACATTTTCTGTCTCGATACCAGCTAGCTTGCAAAAATAGAAACAAAATGGTTCCTATGTGTGAGTGGTACTAACAAGTCATTCTACAAAGCATCTCTACTTTCAGAATATGATGGAAAGATGATTTATCCATGTGAGTATGGACTTCAATTAAAATTAAATCTGTTTCTCCCAGTTTTAGGAGCACTAATTTTATACATCAGAGATGATGCTTTGATCCCTATTGAGTCAATGCTGCAAATAAAAAAGAAACAGGATTTTAAATAAAGAGCTCCCCCTCATTTAAAAATTTTATGCTGAAGATAATGATGGAACAACCATAGACCTGACAGTCCAACAATTACTAAATATTCATGTTCTTCATGATTAACGTTAAAATGGCCAGTATGTGAATGGTTGAGCCATTTCCTTCAAGAACTCAGTGTGAAAAGGCCATAATGAATATAAATAATTCTTCTCGCAATAGACTTTTTATAGACTTAAAATTCCCAAAACATCTGTGTTGAGGATTATGCCTAAACATTCATTTTACTTTATAGCAAGTATAGGAAATATAAATTTAGGCTCAAATACTAAAAAAAAAAAATCTCAGCAGATATTTAATTTATAACTCTAAAATAAATGCCTATGTTTCTAGATTCTACATTTGCTGATGCCAGGTATTTTTTCTGAATATAGAATTCCCTTTGAAGCCAGTCATTTAAACTGAAAGACAAAATGAGGGCTAGACATGGTTGGTGTCATTAAAATTTAATTTTTTAAGCCCAAAGTTATTTTGGCTATGCATGTTGATAGTTTATAACACAATCTGGAAGCTGTTTTTTTTTTTTTTTCACTTCAAAAGATTGGGAGATATGAAATAAGTGGGGGAGAAAAAAAATAGGCAATGATTATGCTATTACTATACTATGACTATACTACTGTGTGTGTGTGTGTGTGTGTATATGAAATGCAGTGTACTACTGTATGTATGGTATATAATATATACATGGACATGTAACATACTACTATACTATGACTATATACTGTGTTTGTGTATATGTGTATACATATGTAAATATAATTATGTTTGTGTGTATATGTGTATATACAGATGCACAAAAAAAAACCCTTCCCCCTAGAATCTCCTGTGATACTATATTGTAAGTCACTTTTTATTCTTCAAAAGAACATGAGACTGTATTAAGAGGTAGACTTGTTATGGGAAGCCCACTAATGAGGTCATTTCTATGGCTTAGTACCTATGATTAACATTTATTTTCCCAGGGTGCCATATTTATTTTCTGACTTATCTTTTATATCCATGAGAAAAGTACATGTTTCATTTATTTGTATGTTTCATAAAGCATAGTATAGAATATTTCAAACTCAGTTGTATTATAGACTTTGTCAACTTTAAGCAGCCTTCCTTAGGAGTCACTCAATGATGCTCCCTTTTTATTCTTAGCTTTACTACTTGAAATTCTACAAACGGTACTGAGGGAGTCATAACCAACTTTTCCCTTTCTTGTGATGGGAATATAATTACTCAAAATTAGAATTCTTAATTTGCTTTCCAATTTAAAAACAAATTAGTACTCAAAGGAAGATGAGAACACTGGTATGAAAACATCACTATAAGAACATTAAGGTTTTATTTATTAACACCATAATTTGGTGGCAAAACTATCCATGTGGGAATCAGAAGATTTTGATTTTTTAATGTAGTCTTTGCTTCTGGCAGACTCTATAACTTTAGTCACAGTACTTCAATTTTTAAAAAATCTGTAAATTAGTATTTTTACCACTGCAGAATATAATCAATATAAATAACAATTTTAATGAAAGGATTGGGAACTCTTCAAAAGTTAGGCAAGGTGGAATTGTCATTTCTGGTTTTGATACTTAAAAGAGATCATTATCAATATTAAAAGCCTTTATCAAATTTGTATGTTTCATACAGTGTCAACCGAATGCTCAGTAGTTATTAAATAATTTTAAATGGAAATCAGATGGATTCTGAAGATCTCTTAACAGCAATGATTTTCTCCAATATGAGGACAATTATTTTATGTATATACATGCGTATACACTTTTTGTTTTACAAGTTCTATTTTGAAAATAGTTTCCCTTCCAAATTTCAGATGTAACCTCCCCCCAACCACAGGAGATGTTAGTAAAGATGTTGGAAGCAAAACAAATCTTGTAACTGTCAATCCCAGTATCATAATGCTAAAGTAAGTACCTGCAACTTACATAACTGTTCAACAACATTTTTCCAGTGTTTAACATGTTTCTCAGTCTGAGCGTTAATCTTTTTGCTGAGACTGACTTGCAGTACAGCTGGAATGGCTTTTGGGGAAAATATATAAGAATACATTTGCAAATTTTGACATTCTATCAAGGTTGTGGTTCATAAGAGGTGTAACTCAGTTGTACTTCTAATGCCATAAGCTAAATGTTTCGAATCAAATGAGAACTTTTCTCCTCATCTTTTTTTTTTTTTTTTTAACAAAAGTAAAGTTGCTTTTTTCCATTTTCTTTCTAAGTTTTAGCATTACTCTTTTATCTTGGCTGCACTTTCTTGATAAAACTTAATGTACTTAGAAACTTCAGAGAGTAAGTTCTAGGACAATCTGCAAAATGCAGTTTTCACTCTGAATAGTTTATCACTAAAAACTAATGACCATTCACTTCTGCAATGTAACTACTATAAAATTGTTGGTTGGCTAATAAAAAATTCCATACATGGTTTTACTTCATTTTTTAAAATCAAAAGTGACCGATAATTATTATAAATAGATTCTACCCCTCCAAATAGTTCTAGCATCTCTTGAAAGAAAATAAAATATTGTACCTGCATTCCAAAAGCTTATTTTCTAAATACTCACAATCGTGCTTACAAGAATACTTAGTAAGGTGTTATTTAAATCATACATATAGAGATACCACAATGCATGGAGGAAATTGAAAATTATATCTATATTTATATAGAGATATTTTAGGTTTTCTAAAGGAAACTTCTATTTTATACTTAAATATATACAAAAGATACATATCATATCATACACAAATCACAAGTGTATAGCTCAATGAGTTTTTAGAAATCTATTGATATGCATGCTATACTTGAAAAAGTATTTCATCATTATAAATTTGGAAGCTGTTTCAGTACCAAAAATATAACTTTAGAAAAAAATTACTGAGTCGGAATATAAAATAATACAAAAAATTTCTGTCCAGTAAGAATATAGCCCAGTAAGAAAGTAGCAATTGAAAGCCTATGTATTCCATGAAAGAAAGATGAAGGTCTAGTCTTTAATATTGTCATGATGCTTATTTGATTGGGTTTTCCCTGAGGCTATAGTTTATCTCTTTTATATGCAGAATATAAACGGTTCACTTTTTTGACTATTAGTACATTCAGCCTCATGTTACCAAAACTGCTACTTTGATTATTATCCTTGTTATTATTATAATTTCTTTAAAATTTGGCAGATATGGGAACTTAAAGGAAAAGAAAGCAATATTTCTGGAGGACATTGCAACCTATGGAGACGCATTTCTTCTTCTGCCAGCATTTTCTTTCAGGGCCAACACTGGTGTTTCTTTTAAAGTGTACTACACACTCAGAGACTCTAAAGCAAGACAAAAGGTTCTCTTTTTCCATCCCAAGTACCTGAAGCATCTGGCCCTTTTCTGGAGAACTAAAGGTGTGACTGCTTACCGCTTGTCCACTGGTTTGATGATCGCAAGTGTCGCGGTGGAACTGTGTGAAAATGTGAAGCTTTATGGATTTTGGCCTTTCTCTAAAACTGTAGAAGGCACACCCGTCAGCCATCACTACTATGACAACACATTACCTAAACGCGGTTTCCATCAGATGCCCAAAGAATATAGCCAGATCCTCCAACTGCATGTCAAAGGAATCCTCAAACTACAATTTAGCAGATGTGAAATAGCCTAAACAAAATGTCTTAAGATGGGAATACTTTTAATAAAATGTGGTAGGAATGTTTCCATAGACTAAAGGGTGTGGTAATAGAGTATTACAAGAAAAGCCCAAAATTTGGTTTGACCAAAGCTCCCCAAATAACTTTGCAACTTCAGCAAATCATTCAACTGTTCTGATCTTCAGTTTCCTTCCCTGTAAAATGGGGATCATGATATCTGACTCATGCACTTAAAATGTGATAATTTGTGAAAATTCTTGGCATAATGTTTGGCGTGAGGTAGGGACTCAATGAATTTTTTTTGTTACTGTTTATAACAGCCATGTCTACCCTCACCAGACTGATAATAAAAGGCATGCTGTCTTGGAGACCCTTCCTGAAGAGAGCAGCTGAATTGCCAATATTCATTTTGTTTCTTTCTCTGGAAGATTTTTCTTAATTAATAATATCCTTCCCATTTTTCCTTCTGACTTAAAGAATGCATACAAGAAAATTGTGTACTTAAATAAGAAATTCTTGATCATTCAGGAATGAAATTCTTCTCTGTGCATAGCGATATGTCACTTGTAATATTAGTTGCAATGATGTTGGATTTAGGCCACTTTTTTTCTTCCTTTATCTACATTTTTTCATCACTTTTTATAATTGTGTATTAATGTTCCTCCTCATTCTTAGACCTTTTTCTCCCCAACTGATGGAATGTGCTTCAAGGATATGAGTAATGACAATAATCTGGTCTTTCTTACCTGTTGTCTTGTCTATGGAGTCACTCATTCAATGTATTTTTTTTTTAATTATTGAATAGCTACTTAATGCCAGGCCCTGTACTAGGATCTATGAGAGGGATATAAAGATGATGACTACCTCTAGCAGGAGGAAGCAGATGGGCATATCATTAATTATAATAGGATATGATAAGTGTTGTAATGGCAGAAGTTATAAATTAAGTGCTAGGAGGAACAGAAGCAGAGATAATTTAATCTATTTCAGTGGAATCTATTTCAACATACTGTAGCTTTCCCTTATCCAAGACCCCCAGTGGATGCCTGAAACCATGGATAGTACTGAATCTTATATAGACTATGTTTTTTCCTATCTATAACACCTATGATTTATAACTTAGGCACAATAAGAGATGAACAGCAATAATAATAAAATAGGACAATTATAACAATATACTATAATAAAAATTATATGAATATGATGTCTCTCTCTCTCTCTCAAAATACTATAATATTTTCTGACTGTGGTTGACCGCAGATAACTGAAACCATGGAAAAGGAAGCTGCAGATCAGGGGAGGACTGCTGTATCTATTTCAGAGAAGAGGTGATTTCCGAATTACACCTAGAAAATGAGTAAGTTTTTAGCAAATGAAGAAGCTTTTAGGTAAAGGGAATATGATAGGGAAAAAGCTGTCCCTTTGATTTTGATCTAACAAAACAAGGTCATTTGAAGGTAGACAATGGTCTTTGCCCCAAGAACTGCCACAAATGGGGAGGACACAGTGTGTGGGGGTGGTGGTGTGAGCCTTCATCTTCAAAATGGGAATAATACTGGCAAGACCAATTTCACAGGAAGGCTGTAAAGATTAAGACACACCAAAACTTAATGCCCACTGTTAGCAAAATTACAAGGGGATTCCAGCCTAGGTCCAGGTGCTCGTGGCACAGAACAACTAATTGCTGAGACAACAAGGATTGCCAGGGAAGAAAGGAAATTTTAATAGGAAAGACATCTTGTTTAGAGAACAAGAGAAGTCTCAAATCCATTTCTCCAACTAAGGGAGAGTACAGACCTCTTAAGGAGGGGAAATTAACAAAGGGCTACCTGCATTGGGACAATTTGTGGTGGAATTGACAAGGAGCTATGTGCATTGGGGCAAGTTGTAAATGGTGATTCTTGGAGCTAGGAAGTCTGTGCAGGGGCCTTTAGAATCTCAACTCTTGCAGAAATTTCACCATTTCTGAGAAACAATTCAAAAGGTCAAGTAGTTAGTTAAAAGTTACAGGGTTCTGGTCATCAAGCTCTACTGGCCTGATAATTTAAAACATGAGAAGGGAGAGGATTATAAAAGAAACCTACAGGTTTCATCAAAATTTGTTCATAAAGTTGGTTATATCACAAGGAGAGATGTATGCTCACATGAGAAATAAGACTCATGATTTAGACATCAATATAGAGCAAAACTTGAGTAGATTCTGAATATTAGCATTTTCACACCACTCCCTTATGTTATGATGATACCTGTTAATATAGGTCACTCCTAAGCATCTACTGAATAAGTTATTTAACTTAAGTAATTATAATTTCCTGTTCGTTGTACCATTACAAGAAGACTGGAAATAGAAATGTAGCAGACCAGGTCAGCATGCCAAAATAATTATACATTTTGATTCTTACCTAAGCCAGATTATTGTTTTACTAAATGCTCACTTTCAAGAACACTCTGATGTAAATTGCTCATTTCGATAAAGTATATCTTCACTTTGAAATTGACATTGGTGATATTATTTTTAGTTCATATGTTCCTTTGTTCTTTAATAGCAAATGAAACTTATTAGCCTCATAAATTGCTCAAAAGTTCATATATAAATATTTTCTAAAAGGAAAATGATTTTTGTTACATAAAGTCTAACTTATTTATTATCTTTCTTGTGGTGGTGAATAGGTGACTTTTTTCTATTGCTCCTAATTTATTTAATTAGTCTTAAGTAATCTATTAGCAGTATTGGTAATGTTTCAATCACGCTACTAGCAATGAATTATTAAAAATAGATCAGAACACTCTAGTAGTATTTTACAGTCAGTAAAATGTTTGCCTCACAATGTTTTATGGCAAGTAGAAATTTAAGCAACTTCTTTTTGATGATATTGGAAATATATGATCAATGAGTAAAAGTAATAGAATCCACTGAAATAAATAACTAAATATTAAATGTTGAGACTTTATATGTTATTTTAATAAAAATCACTTATGATTAAGACATTTAGAGCTTAAGTTTTTCCCACATAACATCTTATTTTAACTTAGGACATTTTCTCTAGAACATCAAAACAGAATTTCCAGTGTCACCGATATGAATTTCAGAAATATTCAAAATGGTGTGAGATCAAGGAGCATGAAGATACTCAAGTTCTGGTAAAAGTTGTTAACTAACTAAAAAAAAAATTAATTAACAAGGTTTACACTTTGGAAGAAGGAGCGCTTTATTTCTCATAAAGGGTAGCAGCCTGCTGGGAGGCCATTTCAACAGGTAGGGAAGCAGACACCAGGTCAGAAGCCAGGCAGGTGCTCCAAAGAAGACAAAAGGCATCAGGACTGTATGCTGAGTGGGTAGTCAAATATACATATTCAACAAGCTATAGGAGGATTCATGAATATTTATGAAGGAAGTCATACATATGTAATTGTGCTTTACCTCTCCCATTCCATCACGCCTGTGAACTCAGTTTTAAGGTGTTTCTGGGGTACCTTTGGCCCAGAGGGGTCCATTCAGTTAGAAAAGGGCTTAGGATTTAATTTTTAGTTCACAAAGTTCAGTAGAAAAAAATGTTTACGTAGTTTTTTTGTATGTGTGGAGGAAATTGTAGACCTTCCCACGTAACACATCTGAAGCTTATGTCTTGTGTTTAACATTTGTGTTGCCATCCTAAAAGCATATTCAAAATTTTACAACCATCCTGCCTCAATTCAAATTAGCCAAAAATCTTTGGTTGAAAAGATACCCAGAGATTTCTTGAGAGTGTCACAGTCAGACTGAGTGGTGGTTAATCTACAAACCTACAAGATGGAGTTGATAGTTTTTGTTTTAATCTTGGTGGAAAACTTGCACTAATTCACCATTACAGAAGGAAAAAAATCGGTTACTTATGTTTTATAATTTACATAGCTGATATGCTACGTTGCCAAAATTCATGTTCTATCATATTGTGTATGTTGTAAGTATCGCATACAGCATGTTCATTCTTTGCCTCTCTTTCTCAAGTGGGTCTGTAGTTGCTGTGATTTCACAAGAGATGGGGGTTGTTGGACATTATTTGAAGCTTCCCTACACTATCTCTAGTGTAGTCAGTGTGTTGTGGAAAATGAAAGGAAGTGAACTATGTCACATCATAACATTTCTGTCCTAGTAGAGCATGACCTTCTGCATGTCCCCCTGTGATGTGCCAATCATGTTCTTTAGTTCCAAAACAGAACATTACTTAGAACTTCCTAAAATAGGATTTTAGGAACATGAATTTGGACATTACAGCGTATCAGCTGTGTACATTATAAAACAAAAATCACAGTTCTTTTTTGTTCTGTGCTGGTGAATTACTGCATATTTTTCACCAAGATCAACACAACACAACCTATGAATTCCATCTTGTAGATTTGTAGAGTAACCACCGCCAAGAATGACTGCGAAACCACTGAGAAATCTGCGTGTATGATGAGCATTACTTAAATGTTAGATAGATTGAATTTGATCTTCTCCTAAAGTTCAAGTATATCTGGGGAATTAAAAATGGACAGTCTGAGTATTACTGCTAGACAATGGTAGCCCTTTAGTTAAGATTCTAGCTCATAATGCCACACACTATCAGTTTTTAAGAGAAATACTAGCATGCTCGGTTCTATTTTCTACTTGTTGTTCGGTATCACTGGGCAATGTAACAGATAACAAGATTCCAAAATAATTTTCAGCTAAATCCTAGGGTAAGGCAGAAATATTCATTTAAGTACATAGTCTATAGTGCTACTGTATGTTCCCCATAAAGGACTCCATGAACAGTTGCATAGAGTTAATTTTTGCACAGCATAATAGTCCTTGAAGTGTTGGGTGATTTTTCCTTTGAACAAAAGGCAATGACAAATAGATCATGACTTTCACAAAAGATTTCCCTCTGCATGTAAATTCTAACCCAGTAAATATGTGGGCTGTCAGCCAGGTAATCAGGCAAGGACTTTTGCTTTTTGAGGACTTTCTCTGTATAGAATACTGAATTAAGCCATAAATCAGAACCCGTTTTTGCCTAGACTTTTCCCTTGCTTACAAAAAAATTTACCAGTTAAATATTATATCATGTCAAGTACCTTAAATCATTCCATGAATTTCAGGAAGCTTTGGGAAAATTGGAAAATTTTGTGGATAACAGGTCCACTAACATGCTAAATAGCTACTGGAGAAGTATATTAGAATGTAATGTATAATATAGTTATGACATTCAAAACTTTTTATTTATTTAACATGACATGGAAACACATTATTATGCTACTAACATTGAAGGCATTGTGGGAATTCACCTGATATATCTGATGCACTTGACCTAGCAAGACTATTTCTTTCTTTATACTTGATCCAAAAAATCCATTTGGAGCTGCTAGGTGTGTTTAAGTTTTACTATTTGCACATGGCTTCGTAGGGCTGACTGCATATTTTCAGCAGTGTCACCATTACCCTCCTGAGAGTGGATAGGTAGGAATATTTCTCTTGCCCTTTCTTATTCTAGGTCATCATGCTTCCAGAAGCATTCTTCTTTTTATCAAAAATATGAATGATGTATGATAAAGATATTTCACTTATGTAAAAGAGATAGGAAACTCTTTAGCAGATGGTATTAGAACACTGGATCACAATCTGGAGAAAAATAAATGCCTACATTGTACCATATAAAAGTTGGACTCCAGATAAGATAAAGATGGATTAAAAAGTAAAACAGTAAAGCTAATAGAAGAAAATGTAGAAGAATTAGGTCAGATATAGGTGACGAACTGTACTTTTCAAATATGACCTCAATTAATTTCTTAACTGAATTAAGTTAAGAAATGATGGCCATGACTATATTAAAATGAAAGATTTCTGGACAATGAATGACACCTTAAAGTTAACAGGCCAATGACAGACTGGAATAGTTTTTAGCAATGCATAAAATTAATGACATTAATAGAGAGACATTTCAAGGAACTGTAAATCAACAAGTAAAAGACAAGAAACCCAATATAAAAATGAGTGAAAGATAAGAATGTGATTTACAAAGGGGGAAGCTGAGTAGGTAATAAGAACAGGAAGTGATGCTCAAACTTACTAGTAATCTGAAAAATGCAAATTAAAGTGAGATACTATATGTATTGGCAAAAATTAGTAAGGTCGTGGAAGTATAGCATAAGCGAATTGAACCATTTTGGAAAGCAATCTGGAAGTACTGATTTAGTAAAATTAATCATACATCTGTCCTATAGATCAGCAGTTATACTTTCAGATATATATTTCAAGAACCTCTCGTGCAGGTCCACAAAAAGAAAAACAAGCATTAAGATATTTATTTCATTATTGTTTCATGGTCGCAGACAATTGGACACACAGGTGTCCATCTCTTAGGGAGTCAATGAGTTAACTTTGGTGGACTGTTGTGTGGAATTCAATACAGCAGTTAGAATCAACTTACTGGACAATATAGAGCAACAAGGGTAGATCCTTAACATTTAGCATAAAGGGAAAAATAAGAGCTTCAGCACGATGCCATTTAATTACTTCAAAGTATATCCATGCATGCATACATATGTATTCAAAGCCACATATCAAATACATAAAGGGTTCCCATCAAGGAGAGGGTAATTGGAGTGGATTTAGAGATAAAGAAGAAAAATATACATGTTATCATGTTTAAAACAGCAAGCCTTTGACACATATATTCTTATCCTCACATAAAATATCTCTACTACTACATGAATAAATATAGAAGCTGAGACTCAACGCCATAAGTAACTTATGTAAGGTTATATTATAATAACAGGTCTAGCATTCAAACGCACATGTCTGACTCTAAAGCCACTATGATTTCCATTATGCAATTATAAAATGAAAAGAAAAATCAACATCAGATATCACTGACATAAAATAAACTGCACATATTTAAAGTTTACATGTGTACACCCATGGAGCCATCTCTACAATCAAGACAATGTACATATCATATCCATTGCCCCAAAATGTTTTGATTTTTTGTGCTGCTTTGTAATCTCTCCCTCATCCTCCTCCCTGTCTATCCCACTCTGGCCCCCAGGCAATCCCTGACCTGTTTTTCTATAGACTAGTTTACATTTTTACACTATGGACTATTTACATTTTTTAGAATTTTATATAAATGGAATCATACTATGTGTATTTTTTTTGTTTTGCTCTTTCGCTCAACATAATAATATTAAGATTCACTCTTGTTTGTGCATCAATGGTTCATTCCTTTATTTACTGAGCAGAATTATGTTATATGAATGTAACACAATTTATTTATCCACTCACTTGCTGATGTACATTTTAGTGTCTCCAGTTTTGGCTATTATGAATAAAGCTATCACGAACATTCGTGTACAAGTCTTTGTGTGAACATGTATTTTTGTTTCCTTGGGGAAAATATCTAGGATTAGAATGACTGAGTTACATGGTCAATGTGTGTCTAATATTATAAAAAACTACCAACTGTTTTCCAGAGTGGTCGTAACACTTCATATTTCTATTAGCAGTGTATTCCGGTTGCAGTTGCCTTACATTTTTGACAAAATGTGGTATGGACCGTCTTTTTAATTTTAGACATTCTATTGGATGTACAGTTGTATCTTATTTTGATTTTAATTTGCGTTTCCCTATGATGATCTTTTCATGTGTTTATTTGCCTTCCATAAATCTTTGGTGAAGTGTTTGTTCAAATATTTTGGCCATTTTCAATTGGGTTCTTTTCTTATAATTGACTTATAAGGGATCTTTGTATATTCTAGATACAAGTCTTTCATCAGACACATGTTTTGCAACTGTTTCCTCTCAGTCCGTGGTTTGCTTTTTCATTTACTTAAGAGTTTCTTTTTGAATAGCAAAAGTTTTAAATTCTACTTAAGTCAAGTATATTGATTTTTAAATTTTATAGTTTGTGCTTTTTGTGTAAATTAGGAAATCTTTGCCAAACCGAAAGTCACTAAGATTTTCTCCTGTGTTTTCTTCTAGAAGGTTTATAGTTTGTCTGTTATAGTTAGGCCTATGAGTTACTTTCAGTTAATTATTTTTTGTATGTGTTTAGTTAGGGTGTGAGGTAAGGGTCAAAGTTCATATTTTGCATAAGTTTATCCAATTGTTCCAGTAGAATTTGTTGAAGAGATTTTCCCCTATTGTATTGCTTGGTACCTGTGTTGAAAATAAATTGATTTATATTCGGGTTTATTTATTTGTGGACTGTATTCTGTTTCAGTGATTTATTTATCTATTTTTATGCTTATATCATACCATTTTGATTGTTATACCTTTATAAGTCATGAAATAAAACAATGGTAGCACTCCAATCTTACTCTTTTTTCCAAATTTTTTTGTTTGTGTTTTGTTTTTTGGTATTCTGGAAGAGTTTATATAAGTTTGGTATTTTCTTCCTTACATGTTTGGTACAATTTACCAGTGAAACCATCTGGCCTACAATTTTCAATGAGTGACAATTTTTAATTTTGAACAATGTCTTTAATTGATACAGGGCCATTCACATTATCTATTTATTTCTTCTTGAGTGACATTTGGTAGCTTCTGTCTTTCAGAGAATTTATCCTCTTAATCTAAGTTGTGTAATCTAAAATCTAATTTATTGTCATGAAGTTATTCATAATATTCCTTAATCCTTTAATTTAGTAGAGTCTGCAATGAACTCCCCATCTTATTTCTCGTACTGGTAATTTGTGTCTTTGCTCTTTTCCTCTGGTCTGCTTGGCTAGCGGTTTAACAATTTTATTGATCTTATCAGAGAACCAGCTTTTGGGTCTCTGATTTCTGGTCTGTTCTTTATTATTTCCTTTCTTCTTCTTTCTTTCAGTTTCATTTGCTTTTCCTTTTATAGTCTCTTAAGGTCACTGACTGAAGATATCATTTTGTTTTTAACATGGGAATTTAGTGCTATATTTTCCTCTAAAAACTTTTGGCTGTTTCCCACAAATTTTGGTATGTTGTGTTTTTAATTTTTATTCATTCTCAAATACTTTCTAACCACCTTTTGATATCTTGTTTGTATCATGGATTATTTAGACGTGTGTTGTGTAGTTTTTTAAATATTTCTGAATTTTCCCAGATATGTTACTATAAATCAGTTTAAATTAAGTTTGGTGTGGTCACTGAACATGCTTAGAATGATTTGAATCCATTTAAATTTATTGAGACTTTTTTACAGCCCAGAATATGGTCTTTCGTGGTAAATATTCTGTGTGCACTTGAGAAGAATGAGTATTCTGCTGGAGTTGGGTGGAATGTTTTACTAATTGTCAATTACATCAGATTGATGGATATTGTTATTCAAGTCTTTTATCCTTCCTAATTTTCTGTATACTTGTTCTGTCAGTTTTAAAGAGAAGAGTGCTAAGTCTTTGACTATAATTGTGGATTTATTTCTTCTTACAGTTCTATAAATTTTTGCTTCGTGTTTTTTGAAACTCTGTTAGTACGTGCATGAATGTTCAGGATTCTTATGTCCTCATAATCAATGACCCCGTTACCATTCTGAAATAATCATCTTTATCCCTACTTTTTTCTCTAAAATCTAGTTTGTCTGATATTATCATAGCCACTCCAGATTTTTTGTATTAGTGTTAGCATATCTATTTTTCTATTATTTTACTTTTAAGTTGTTTCTTTATCATTAAAGTTATTTTCTCATAAACAGCATATACTTGGGTTTTGCTTATTTACACAATCTCAGAATCTGCCTTTTATTTGGTATGTTTATACCATTAGTATTTAATGCCATACATTTTACTTCTACATATATTATAAACCCACTAAGACATTATTATTTTTTTGCTTTAAATTGTCAGTTATCTTTTAAAAATATTTTTAAGAAGAAAAAAATTACATTTACCGAAATATTTGTCATTTCTAGTGTTCTTTATATTTTGCATAGATCTAGGTTTTCAATGATTAGCATTTCTCTGAAGGACTTTCTTTAACATTTCTTATAGTACCAGGCTCCTGGTGATAAATTCTTAAGCTTTTGTATGTTTGAAAAGTGTTGATTTCATCTTCAGTTTCAAAAGATATTTTTGCTGAGTATGAATTCTCAGCAAACCTTTCCTTGTTTCTCGATGGTCCAAATTGGCCATGTGCTTATTCTTAAACTAACACTGGCAAAGGCATTATAGATGTAACCTTTATATTTAGTCCTATCCCTGGAACACATGGGCTCCTAACAGGACAAATGTATACCTGAACAAATTCAGGGTTCTGTTGGGAAGGAGGAAGGGAGGAAAAGAGGATGTTGGATGGGCACCTAACCATATTTGCCACAAGTAATTTCTCCCATGTACTAAGTGATTGAACTAGAGTTTGAATTCAAGTATTTCTGACTCCAAATTTCATGGTCTTTCTCTCAAAGCCCTGAAACTTCTTAGTATGCCATCCTGCTGATCACTGAGAAAATATGCTGTGGGTGACATTTACATGTTTTCCCATGAAAGTAGTTACTAGACACAAAATGCATTCACTCTAGAAACAATTCTTATATGAATGATACCTTGTAAAAAATTTCTTTTGGGCAATGATCCATCCCCTGTATTGTATCAAAATGTAATATGTAGTATTTGATATTCTTATTTGTCTCTCTTATAAGACAATAACTTGATTAGTTTTTCATCAAATACATGAAATGAAATGTTTGCTCATGTGTGAAGTCTTAGAAATAGCTATTAAGACTGTATCTTGCAGGAGACTTTCTGGGCCTATTGATCTTTGAGCAAATGTAGTGATATTCTAACAACTTTGTCTAAAGAGCCCAATGCTGACAGCTTCCCTCTCGTTGGGTATTCGCCCAAGTTACTCTTCTAAGAATTCCTTATGTATAATCAGCACCATTCTAGTCACAGGGGAATGGTTGGTCCCCAGTAAACATCTCTGATGAGAATGCATTCTTTCCTTTTGTATCACTAAGTCAACAGCTTATTGAAAGTTTATTCTTAAAAGGGTAATCATATATCCTGGTTTGCTCGGACAATCCTACTGTATCCCTTTTCATTCTCAGAGCTGTCTAGTTTGAATGACAATGTATGTAGTCACCCTGAATCTTTGAAATTTGAATTTCATAAACAAGGTGCATTGGGGGTGTACAATATAACTTAGTCAAAAGTTTAAGCTTTAAAAACTCTTCAACAGCAATGTAATATTTCTATCTCTCTGAGAGTCACAGTGGAATGTGAAGTTCATCAGGGGGAATTTCCTGGATTTTGAATGCTTTTTGTCTCCACCATAAATGGATTTTGTTTTCTGAATGTGCAGCTCTCTATAAATGGCACATAATTAGAAGATTATCTGATCAGTTCCAGTACTGGCTTGGTCCAGTCTAATACCAGCTTCCATTTGAGGCCATGAATATATTTAATCTCCCTTGTTCTTTCCTTCATACTAAGAAATGCAGATGGAAGTCCCTGCCCTACAGAATATCTTCATAGATTAATACACTCAGTGTTTGAAAGACAAAAGCAACCTATCACTTAGCTATTTCAACGAATTTATTGCCAGCTTGCAAAATATTTCTAGGTAGAATTAAAGTTAGACATTGAAGTTGCTAGAGTAATTAATTATAGCTCTCATGAGGATCAGAAAAATAATCTACTGTGTGAAAAATAGAACTGGTTTTAATTATAACTCAAGCATCAGCCTACTCAAGAGGAGGTGCCAATGCTTATTTTCTCTATTGATAAAATATTTCTCCCAACTCCATGACACAGTGATAATGGTAATAGGCTTCATTGCCTGTACATGCCCAAAGCAGTTATTCACATTTTTCAATACATCTGGGAAAATGTAAGGAAACATTTCTTTGCTTCCTGTTTTTTGTCTGTCTTTTCTGTGTTTTGAGAAGCTACTAAAAATTCTACAGTTTCTAAAAAAATGTTAATGTCTAATAAGTTTCCAATATATTCAGTTTCATTTAATAAATAGTTTTAGATATATAATTTTTTAATAATTAAATGGAGTACTTCTGTAATAGTCTGCGTTACAATGTTTGCATTTACAAAAACCGAGTATCATTGAGCACTGATGGCCATTTAATAAAGATGATAGTGGCATATATTCTCATCACAGTAAGTTTCATGTAAAAGACTCAGCTGCTTGTTAACTTGCCAAAACCAAAATTCTAATTAGGCACATTTAGGAAATTACTGTTAAGATTTGTATTAAGCTGTTACTAACTTATCTTGAATTATTATTGCATTGAATTCTTTGTGGTTGTCACTGGTATTTTAGCCCCATTTCATTCAAAAGAAAATTGAGAATTCAAAACAGCAAGTAGCTTGAAGTAGATTATACAGCCAATAAGTGGAAGACGGGAGAAACTATATTTTTTCAACTTCTTATTTTGAAAGATTTCAAATTTACAAAATATTTACGAGAATGGTATAATAGATTCCCCGTATACCCCTTCACGTGGAATCACCACTTCATTTGAGGGTAAATGGATGCGATCATGATCCTTTACCCTAGATCAGGAAGTATTTTCTAAGAATAAGGTCATTCTCTTATATAATCACAGCATAATTAACAATGAGTTTCAGAAAACAAACTTCCTTCTTCAGCAATATGCTAGATATTGTCTCCTCGATCTAGGTGGAGAACGAGAGCATTACTTACCCACATAGCTCTCGAGTCAGTTATTTATTTGGTTCCTGAGAATAATTTTTCTAGTGTTTTTGCTGTACACTGGCATATTTGTAGTCAACCAGCGAGTGCTATTTTGAGTTGGCAGGAAATGCAGTCTGCAAACACTTCCCCAAATTCTTATTATTATAACTCATTTTTTTTTTAGCTAGCTTTTAAACAGCCTATATGGCCTCTGGATGCAAATTAGGAAATTGAGTAAGGGAGGGAAGTCAGCAGATTTCCTCTTCCACAATATCATTCAGTGAATTTACTGCAATGAATCAAACACAACAGAATCCTTTGGTCTTCAAAAGTCTGTGATTTCTTCTGTATGCCTTTAGAAAATGTAGTCTAAGGATGTTTTTCTTTCTTCTGCATAACAACTGCTGGAACCAATGGATTCTGACCTTTTATGACTTCATAAAATTTCCTGTTCGAGCCATGCACCTACAAGCATTTTATGAGCTCTCAACATTGGCACCGTTGCAAGGCAAGGCACGAAAACAAACCAGCCCCCTACTTATTCCATCACAAAGTGACAAGTTTGACTTTTCCTTCTAGTTCTTCAATAGATATGCAGCAAAAGTGTTTGCATACTATTAGACACTTGGAGGTATGACCTGTCAATCTTGGAGACACAGGGGATTGCAAAACACCTTTGTTTAATAAAGAGCAGAATGAAATGGCACTTCTGACACTAAACATAACATCTGTCTTTCCCCAGACACTTCATGTAAGCAGATTCCTGAGGAGACAATTGTCTCATTCTCATTTTATTTTTCACATGTGTACGGTCTCAAAGCTTAAAGCTGTCATATTCTTTAAGTTGCCAATGTTTCAGCTATGTATTAGATGTGTTGAATCGATGGGCTTAACTCCCTCCTCTTGCTGGGAACTGTGCCTGTTTAGCCAGGACCCAGAAGAGGTCTCATAGACACCTGCTCTTAGAGGTTTTTTGTCCTTATATCTAAAGTTCTTGCCTTCATTCCCCAGATCAACAAACCAGTGGAGACTATTTTGTACAAGACGGGGGGAAGGAGGGTGGGAGAGAGGACATTTTAGAAGCAGAATGGCTTTTGGAATGATTTTAGATACAGCTAATTATTTCTTCAAGTTGCCTTAAAAACTTTTGGAAGACAGATGCTCCTCAACTTAGCTGTGGGCTCACGTCCTGATAAACCCATCATAAAGTTGGAAAATTTTGAGTCGAACCATTATAAGTCGGGGGCCATCTGTAGTTGGCTCTAAACTGTAAATAAATTTTTTCCTTCAGCATTAAATAACCTAAAAGCTCAAATTAGTCCAAACTTGAAGAAATGAACAATAAGAACTATAATAAAAGAACACATTGTGTTTTACTGTTAAATTTGTCTTGCTGTGAGTTATGTGATATTGGTTTTTGCCAAATAACCATATAGAGCTTAACTCCTAGGATTTCATGGTAAGGAAATTATTGTATAAAGTTGCCATTGTCTGTCAAATAACAGTTTCCTTCCTTTCCTTTAAGCTTGGCTTCTGAAATGTATTGGGGTTTTGGTTCTTAAATGTGATGGATAGAAAACTAATTTTAAAATTTAGCATACACTTTTATATGAAAACTAATGGCTTTTATTAATTCTCCAAATGTTAGTAGAATGTCTATTATGTGCTAATTGCTAGAGTTACAAACATGGGATAGTTTGCTCTTAAGAAATTCAGATTCTAGGGAGAGGGCTAATATGTTAAAGAATTATAATGCAGTGATGTGATGATAGAGAAATGCCCAGAGGACTATGGAAACATGAAAGAAAACCCCCTAATTATGCCTGGTTGTTGGTTCATAGATGAAAGCTTTACCATCCATTTAAAGGCAGATGCCCAGGAATAGACAGAAATTATAGACTCTTGCTAAATTTAATTTCCTTACTTTAATACTTGACAGTATAATTGTTATTAGTCTTTTAAAAAAGAATTGATTTTAATCCTATCTCCTCAACAAAGAGAGTCTCTGGCACAAGTTTTGCTTTATTAAAGTTTTTTTTCTCCCCTCTCTCTGACCCAGTTTCCTCAGCTGTAATGTGAGAATGAATGGCTATGGAGGCTGTGTACTTCACAACTCTAGGAGGTACAATTTATATAGACCAATATGTATGAGTGGCGCCCCCTGGAGTTAGGCAGCTATTGTTAACAGTACCTACCCATAGGGCTGTGGGGAAGATTGATTAAATGATCCATGAAAAGTGGTTAGCACAGTGGTAAGCATATAACCATTGCTGCTATTCTTCTTATTATTTTTACTCTCTCTCACACATTTCTATTGTATACTTTAAAATGTGCAACAGAGATGTGTCAAGGAGAAAATCCTAAAAGTGATGATATGCAAATATCATGAAAGATGAAATTAAGTCATTATTATATACTTAAAGAGACTTCTCTGCAATTATACTTACATTGTAATTAATCAAGACTACACTGTAAACTATCTTATACTTTTTTCTTTTGAGGTATATGATTGATTGTCTTTTAGTTTTTATCTCTGAGTGGAGGAATTTCTAGTAGGCACCCTAGATTTCCCCTGCATTGTTTTTGTTCCACTGTAATGCGGCTTCCCATAGGTCTTAGAAATCTATACTTGGGTGGAGTTATTTTTCAAAATAAGTTAATAGTAACTGGTTTCAGACACATATTAGAATGGCTGAATCTTTTAAATGATAATATTAAACAGAGGCAAAATTCATGCATTTGTGCTTGGTTTTGAAGTATAAATTGAGATAAGGTCTTGCTCTGTTGCCTGGGCTAGAGTGCAGATGCATCATCATAGCTCAATGCAACCTCAAACTCCTAGCTTCAAGAGATCCTCCTGCCTCAGCTTCCCATATAGTTGGGACTACAGGTGCAAACCACAATGCAGGGCTATTTTTTTTCTATTTTTAGTAGAGACGTGGTCTCACTCTTGCTCTGGCTGGGCTGATCTTGAACTCTTGGCTTCAAGCAATCCTCCCACCTCAGCCTCCCAGAGTGCTGGGATTACAGGCATGAGCCACCATGCCTGGCCAAATCGAGTATTGTTAAGATGTCTCAGTAAGGATACTTTGTGCTTAAATCCTTGACAAAGTATACAGATGCATTTGGTTCATTATGGATCATTTCCTTAGAATGCTGAAGTTATTGATATTTTAGTATTTATATTTCATAATAATAAAGATGTGCCGGACGTATTTTTGTGCTTTCATTGATGTAAACTCTAAGACGGAGTATTTGTCTAGTGGATTTCTCCAGGTGTTTAATTTCACAGACTATGACGAGGTGGAATTACTCTTACTCTCTTGCTATTTGCATTTATTTCATCAAAAAATTTTCAGAAAATTATATCAAAAAGTCAAGTGAATTAAAAATATTAAATTTGTGATTTAAGGTCAGGCTAAGAAGCTGATTCAACAAATCTCGAAATGCAAAATGATTCAAACAATGTTTATTTCTAACTTTTGTGAAGTCAATAATAGGTGTTTCTGATTGCTGGGCAGCTAGTTTCCAAACAGCAATTCCAGGACTCTCACTCCTTCCCTCTTACGGTTCTGTTGTCTTCAACACATGATTTCTAAAATTTCCTATCCACATCCGCCTAACAGGAGAACAAACATGGACGAATACAGGTTGGAGTGTTTTTTAGGAGCCAGATCTGAATTGGCATCCAGCATTTCTACTCACATGACGTTTGTATAGTCACATACAGATGAGGAACTGGCAGGCCTGTTCCATAAGGAGTCGTAAGATCCAAACCAAAGTCTCTTGATTAAACAGGAGGCGATAGAGAAGCTGATCAAAACCAGCTAGAACCAAGATGGCAAAGAAAAACGACCTTAGGTTACACTCACTGCTCATCATACCCTGCTTATAATGTATTATCATATGAAAAGAAACTCCCACGAGCACCATGACAGTTTACAAATACCATGGCAACTCCCAGAAGTTATCCTATATGGTTTAAAAAGAGGAGGGACACCCAGGAACTGCCCACCCCTTTCCCAGAAATGTTGTGAATAATCCTCCTTCCCTCCACTAATATAAAATTAAATGGAAGGTATAAAATAAGACCCTGAAAACTCACAAAGTGCTACTCTCTCTTGCTCTGAGAGGTAGCCGCCGCTCTGCCTATGGAGCAAGCCTCCCGTCTGTTTCTTTGTTACTTCAGTAAACTTGCCTTTGCTTTACTCTATTGGCTTACTCTTCAGTTCTTTCCTGGGTGAAGCCAAGAACCCATGTGGCCTTGAGGCTGGCCACTTTCCTGTATCAACATGGCCATTCCAAACTGCACCAAAGGGTAAGAAATGCCATTTGTGTGTCTAGGAAGAAAAGGACAAGTTTGGGTGGGCAGCTAGAAGTCTCTAGAAATTAGACATCTTTGCTACTTTTCCTCCATATAAAGAACACGCCCTCTCTCCCCAAAGGAGACAACCCCAAATCTCAGGCCGTTGCTGAATATAACTGAAAGACCAGAGTCTCAGATGATGAGCATTCTTCTCCATAAAGCCCAGAAGTTGCTCCTTGTCATTTTGGGGACCTATGAATTAAAGGATGAATTATCTGAACCCCACTCACTTCAGGGATGGGATAACCATAATAAAATCCCCCAAAGAGAAAAGGGAAGAACGCGACACACAGAACCGCCACCGTTTCAAAGCAGCGATGCAACCCGATTGGGCAGGCAGAGTGAGATCCTCTTCTTGGTAAGGCAAGAATTACTGTGTTAGCCCTAGACATGCTTCATTGGAAAGTTTCCGTATTTATCACTCTATGACCCCTAAATTGGACTTCTAGGAGGGCTTTCTTTGTCCAATTTCCTTCCATAATTTTATATATATATTATTATGTTATATATTATATAAAAATTATATATATTATTTTATATATATATAAAATGGGTGTTGAGGAATATGGAATATGCCCTCTTTGGGGGATGTATAGCTTTTGTAGTTCTCTTCCAACTTGCATAAATTTGGAGACTAAGGAATGTTTTAAGGAGTGAGCAGTCAAAGGCATCTTTCTATTCTGGATTCATAATTTCGCTGTCAATTGTGATCCTTTTAAAAACTTAAGAAGCCTCTGATTTTTTACTCAAGTTCTTTCCTAGACGTAATCATCAAGATCAATTAATTTTTTTGCTGCTTCTCCTGCCTCTTTCTCTCCACCTATTTTTGGTTCCCTCGAGGCCATGGGAAGCAAATACAGCCGACTTGGAGACTGGAAAGGCTTGTTATGCTGAACCAAACATTTGGCAACACTGTCCCTGCAATAACTTGGAAAGAAGACAAAATGCCTACTGAAAATCTAGCTCTAAGGAGAGAATTTGGAAAACAGAGCATCAGAAGCATTCATTGTTATCACTTATATTTAGCAAAGTATTACAAGAAAGAGCTGGGCTCAGGCAAGAACTGGCTGACTTGACACACAGACACAAGGGAACCAAGTGAGATCCTCAATCTGGTGACTTGAAATGTTGGCAAGTCCCTGCTTTGGGACCGTATACAATAAAGGGTAAGACCAAAAAATGTTTCTCTGAGATTGACACTAGGCAAACATAATTCTGAAGTATTAAATGCTGCTGCTAACTACTCAGCTTTAGTTGAAACTTTTAGCATTCATAAATACAACCAGTAATTTCCAGCTTATTTAGTGATTGCCTAAATAGAAAAAGCATGTAATGAAATCTAATGTAATCTTCATTAGATGATATTAAGCTACCCTTAATATAATTATAATCTGAATTCAATAACAGATGAAAATGCATTATTGTCATCTACAAAACACACACACACACGCACATAACACATGCATAATCACATGCACATACGTGTACCTAAATCAGAGCCCTGTAGCCCATTAGCGGTACGAAAGACAGATTATAGAAATTTCATATCTGGGTTTCTAGGAAAGTACATTAGAATAAATTATAACACTTATGTTTGCTATTAATTTACAGCTTCCCTCTATTAACTGAACTTACTTTAAAATCTCCCTTTAATATTGGTCTTTATTCCAAGTGTATTCACAGTTTACTCATAGGATAAGTGACATAAAAATAGCTACCACTTAACTTTCACGATTGCCTTCATATGTAGGTACTATCAGCCTTATATTGGGCATTTTCTATTAATAGGAAATTCACTTTAAAATATCTTACGCCAAAAAAGGAAATTTACTGAAATTTGTGAGTTAAGCCAAGAAATGGAAAGCCATAGGATACAAAGACAGCCCCCCTTTAGTCATGTTCTCTCATTCTGGAACCACATTGACTTTGATTTCTGCATCTGGCTTCTACTTCCTTTTCTCTTTGCTGTCTGCCTTTCCTCTGCTTTCCCTTGCTCATGCGATCCTGCCATTCTCTGGTTCCAGTCACAAGCAGGGACTCTGTGGTGGCTACTTCATCCCATTACAACTTCCGAGGAGAGGAAAGCTGATGGTCTTGGTTTGGGTCAAACATCCGCTCCAGATAATAGTCACAGAGTACAAATGTAGCTGCCAAATTCTTCACAGTAGCCAAGGTATGGAAACAACCCAAGTGTCAAATGGATAAATGCATAGAGAAAATGTGATACAAATGCATACACACAAAAAAATGAGTAGTATTCAGCCTTTAAATAAAAAAGGAAATCTTGCCCATTTGCAACAGCATGAATGAAGACTGAAAGACAATATGTTAAGTGAAATAAGCCAGACACAGAAAGACAAATAATGCATGATCTCACTTATGCATGGAATCTCTTTTTTGTTCGTTCGTTTGTTTTTGTTTTTGAGACAGAGTCTCACACTGTGGCCCAGGCTAGAGTGCCATGGTGTCAGCCTAGCTCACAGCAACCTCAAACTCCTGGGCTCAAGAGATCCTCCTGCCTCAGCCTCCCAAGTAGCTGGGACTAGGGGCGTGCGCCACCATGCCAGCTATTTTTTTCTGTTTTAGTTGCCAGGTTAATATCCTTTTATTTTTAGTAGAGACAGCCTCTTTCTGAGGCTGGTCTCGAACTCCTGACCTCAAGCGATCCTCTTGCCCCAGCCTCCCTGAGTGCTAGGATTACAGGCGTGAGCCACCACGGCCGGCCTACAGGGAATCTAAAGTAGTCAAACTCATGGAAGCAGAGAGTAAAATGGTGATTGTCATGGGTGGGGGTGGGGAAATGGGGACATGTTGATGGAAGGGCAGAAACTTTCAGTTACAGAGAAGATAAATGAGATCTGAGACCTAACGTACAGCTTGGTGACTCTACTCAATAATTATGTATTGTATACTTGAAATGTGTTCTTATCCCTCACAAACAGAAAAAATGGAAACTATGTGAGGTGATAGACACATTAATTGTGGTAATTATTTCACAATGTATACATACACAAACATCACATTGTGCACCCTAAATGCATACAATTTTTGTCAATCAGCAAACTTTTATTTGTCTCAATAAAGCTGGGGGGGAACCCCACTTGGCTGCAACGCCACAGTCTAAGGAGGGACATATGAGGAGGGGCCATACTTAGAGAAAGGACACTATCTTACACCCACCATTTTAAAATTGAGGAAACTGAAACACTGAGAAGGTTAATAATTTAGCCAGAGCTGCTAAAAAGAGGAGAAACCATCAGGATTTCAACTCAGGATTCTACTTTTGTGAATTCAGAACCCGTGCTGCTAAGCTTTGCTACTCAGCTTACCACGTAATATTCATCAGAAGTTCTTTGAATCACTGTCTTCCACTTTTACTATCGGGATTCAAGTGTGTACAAATCCTAAATAGATAAATAACCTGTGATTGTCATAATCCTCAACTACTTTAGAGATTTCAATACATTTTCAATTAACCTGTCTCCTTTAGGATTTCCCCAACACGAATGCACATGGAAGAAATAAGTTAAGATTTAAAAACCTTTCTATTAATTTATTTTCCCACTAAATCCAATGGATTTCCCAGGAGTTAAATGCAAGAAAAAATGTTTCATTCATTGATATGCAGAAAGAAGAGACCCATTGAGTAGACAAGATTGTTCCTCAGGAGATGACACTTCTTAGTTCTCGAAGCTGCTACTTGGTGTTGTTGGAGGCTTGTATAATAATTCTCTTTTATAACCGAAACAAAGGAACCCATTTTGAAACAGCTAGTTTCCTAGTTATGATACCTCTTCTGTTCTGCAAGGAGAAATGGAGGTGAAAGGATGGCGAAATGTTTGCTGTCATCAGGAGACAAAGATTTTATGAATTCTGGGAAAACAAAAAGCAGTGCCATGCCAGGTGAAGGATTCTGTTCCAGAATGGCTAAGCTTTTAATCTTGCAAGGAGAGAAGTGATTCCGCTCTGTGGTACTTGAACCTGTCTAAATGGAAACAGGCTGTCACATAAAATCAGCACAAATTCCTACACACAACGGCTTTTTGATGTGGATTTACTATCCTATAGGGCCCTCTAGGGACTGAACTGCAATCTCCAAAACTCATTTCAATCAGCCCCGAGAAGCAGAGGTGAAACCACAAATGTGAAGGCCATGCAGGTCTTCAGCTCAATCTTGCCTTCAAGAGATTTTCTGCAATATGTTATTTGACTTCATTCACTAGGTGCAAACCTAATATTCGAGGGATGAAGGAAGGGGGCACCATCACATTTTCTTAAAGGATACTTTTTTAGCTGAGAGTAGCTGTCAGGGGACAGAAGTTTCTTAATCACCACTATCTCCTTAGAACTTCCACGGTGGCTAAATCAGATTTGTTCTTCTTCTGAAATGAAGGATTATCAGAATTGCAGGTGCCAAAATTTGATTTAAGCTTCTATTTTCTACAGTTTACTGCAAGTGAAGGCAGTTAGCACCGCATGGGACACAAAGGTGTCCAGTGGAATGCATATACTGACAGCCGTGTGGCAATATGTCTACTCTAATAGATGCTTCTTCCTTGTTTACACACAGGATGCTACTAGCAAGATATAAGCGCTGGAGAGTTTAAAAATTAGATTGCAATCACAGTACACATTAGAAATTAAACCCAGCTTTCCAGATTGTTCAGTAGTGACACAGGATAGTAGTTCTTTTCAGCTTCTGGTTTTCAGAGGTTTCACATGGGTCAATGTTCCTTTTTCTTTCATAGGGAAATGAAATTCTCACCTCTTGGGTGTGAGGACAATTTTTCATCCTCAAACAAATGTGCAGCAGAGGAGATTCTCCAACTTGCTCAGGATTCAGCTTGTAAAGCCTCTAGTATTCATAAATTTCAGCTCATGTGATCTTTATTGTAGACAATTTAAAAAATTCTAGCCAGGATTTCTTTTATGAAGTGGGTCTTCTGTGTTATAAATGATTGAGTGGGAACTCAAAAATATTTATTGATTCATAATCTCATAAATGTGGCGCAGGCAGCTGGGGCAAATGAAAGAATAGTGTTTCTTTTTAAATAAAATAACACTCAATAAAAAGTTAGTTCTCTTTCCCTCCTTTCTTAGGCTAGACATTAATCCTATGGTGCTCCTGGCATTCTGAAATACAATCGTTCAAAGGAAATACTTCTTTCTTCCTGTGTGTGTATGTGTGTTTGAGTGTATTGAAACCACCTTCTGTGTTTTTAACTAACTCTGATTTATTGGCAAAACAGCAATATTAGTGATACAAATAAACATTTGACCAGTGTGAGTAATATTGACACCGGATTATAAAAAAAGAATTAAGACAATAATCCTTTGATTTTTCTATGAGCTCTTCAGGGCAGCGGCTCTTAATCAGTAGTTCAAAAGAGCAACTTTTTTATGTTGATTTACAAAGAAAAAAAGAACTATACCCCCAAATAATGCTGACCCAATTTTGCAAAAAGGATTGTTGAGAAGAGAGATCATTCAGACTTATCCTGGGGTGGGTAGGAGCGGTCTATTTGTGTGTGTGTGTGTGTGTGTATGTTTGTGTTATACACCTACCACGTAAGTAGAAGGAAAAGTTGAATTTGGTTTATTCAAACTAGAACTGCTTATCAAGTGTCTTCTGTAATTTGTGTCACCTATACATATGACTTGAACCCTTAACAGGTGCACAATAAAGTTTTGATAAATGTGTAAAGTTAATGCTGCTTTATTCATGCATAGTGTCAGATGGAGTGTCGGGCTGAGTGGATGGGAAATGTGGTACCCAGCAGGTACCCACTCCTGTAAATGATTGGCCTTGCTTAACCTCATGCCGCTGTCTAGGATGGAAAAGTCTTTAGGAAGCAGGTGAACACTTTAACTCTTGCACAAACAAGAGAAGGCTGTCAGGACAGGGAACTGTTGTACTGGGAAGGTGCTAAGGGCAACCGAGGGGATGATCACAGTGGTCGAGGAAACCCTCGACTTCACACTTACGAGGCATGATGCCCTCGAGAAATTATTATTACTGTGGAAATCCATTTCTGACTGTTGGTTTTGGATTACGAGTCTCTAGGTCTCCAGCTATATCACAGCTTTGCATATTTCCAAGAATACATCAGATATGAATCTGATGCTCCAGCACCCACCAGCTAGTTGGGGAAGTAAGATATGTTGTAAATAATCCTAGCAAAGTCTGGAAGCGAGACATGGCATGTGAGAGAGTGTGGCAGCCCTGGTGTGCTGCACAGATCCTCTTGGAGGGGACCTGCTGTGGACCGGGAGTGGAATTAGCTGCCACACGTCCCCTGGGACCCCCTGCAGAGGCTTCACCCAGGCCACGCCCTGGGTCCCAGCCAAGGAGGATAGATGGGTCCCAGAGCCCAGCCATCCCTGCTCAATGCGGGGCTCTAACAACCTTTGCTCCAGGGCGCTCCATCAGCCTGGCCAGAGCTGCACTGGAGTCTGAGGTGCCTCCTCGCATTGCCTCTTTCTCAGGATCTGGAGGATTTCCCTACCCTACTCTCTTTCTCGCTTCCCTTTACTGCCTACATGGGATTCCCCCAGTGAATCTCTTGCATGTCCAAACCTATCTTGACGTCTCTTTCCTGGACAACCTGAACCGCTACTTAAAGCTAAAGTACTTTGAAGGTTCAGAAAAGGGATTAGATCATTCATTTGTATGGATTAGGAAAAAAGACAGAGGTAAGGGGACATGGAGCTGGGCTTCTCTACAAGATACATGGGAATAAAAGTAAAATAAAGTCTTTGACACATTTACAAATAAGTGTGAAATGGTTTATAATAATGAATGTTAATATCATTCATTGAGACTGCCATAGGGGTGGTCTGTTTATTTCAACATCAACTCTAGTAAAAAAAACATAAGGATCCTGTGAGGTCTCCTTCCCACCAGTAGGGAGAAAATTTACACGAATTTCTTCTCTCCTCTGCCCATACGATAGATGAGGAAACTACAAAGTGGTGAAGTTGCATAAATCACTAGGAGCAGCTGAGGGAAAAAGTGAAGAAAAAAATGTTCCACTAGTGATCTCAGCCTTGAAATATTAAACTGCCGGGCTGGAAATTATGCCTTTGAGAGGCAAAACCATTAGTGTCCTTCACCTCACATCTACATTAATTGTCCTAAAACATTTACTAGCATGCTCAAAAAATGTGAGTGACTTTCCCTTCACTACAGAAGATCCAGTGAATACAAGAATCTCAAAATACTCTCTGAGCCTGGAGTGGGATATTCTATAGTTAAATAAGATGTAGAAACATTTTGTATCATATCCTATACTGGGTTTGGGAGGTGCTCACAGGGCACGTTAGTACATGGAAGATTCTGAAAGTTCCAAAGAAAGCCATTCAGCTTCATTTATTTCAGTGTTTCCCAAACTTATTTGATCACAGAGTTCTATTAATAAATTCAGCTATACCTAATAAATATAAAATTATTCTTCATTGAGAAATTCTCCCTTAGAATTATCTGTTTTTATTTTATTTCACAAAAGTTTTTATTTTATTTTAATCATAACACTGTGATGGTTAATTTTAGGAGTCAGTTTGACTGGGTTATGGGATAATTTCTTTACCCATTTTTCTGTGGATGGGCATTTACTTAAAAAAAAACAAACTCTACAATATTGCTTTAAAAGCTTCCTGAACATATATTCCTATAGACTGTTGCTTTTATTTTGTTTCCATGGGATGGATCCCTAGGATTGGGAATACTAAAATAAATTTTATACATATACATATATATGTACATACACACATACGCACAGAGTATATATCTAATTTGAATTTTAATGGCTATTATTAGATTGCTTTTCAAAAAGTTGTATATTTCTACCACTACATATAAGAAAATCCTTTTCCCTGTGGGCTTCCAGAATAGGTGTCTGTTATTCCTTTTTATAATTGCCAATATTGTGGGGTACAGTGGAGTCTGTTATTTTCATTTAGATTTTCCTATTTACGAGGGCAGTTGAACATATTTTTGTGCCAGTAGTTGTGGCAGATAATATTACTCTTCTGCCATATTCCATTGCTCTTCCCTTTTCTGTGAATACCAGGTGGACTTAAGATGCCAACACCTGCATTTCTTTGCCACAGGGCTTCCCTTCCGCTGTGACAATATCTTGTACTGCTGTCTTTTTAAATAGATCTTCCATCATCTTTCCAATCCCGTCTATGGCAATTTGTTTATTCATGGTTTTTACTTCTGGGATCAATTGTGGCAGTTTATGAGTTGCTCAAAAAATACGCCTTGCCTCAAGGTGTTGAATTTCATTTCTATAAATTGTATCTAGGATTTTCTTAAAATTATTTTACTGTCTTCCTTATCTGTGGTCACATTTTCTTTCTCATTCCTAATCTTGTATATTTTTGTTCCCTTTCTTTCTTGGTTAAACTTATGAGAGTTGATCTACTTTATTGGTCTTTTGGAAGAACTGGCTTTGGGATATATTTAACCGATCAGTAAACTTTGCATTTCTTTTTGTTTCCTTAATTTCCCTTTCTGCTATTTTTGTTTTTTATTTTATTTCTAATTTCTTAAAATAAGCATTGCATTTCTTTAATTTATTATTTCTTCTATAATCATGAAGGAGTTTGTACCAGAAAGTGCTAACTCTGCAGATCTAGCTGCTAAACCCTGCACATTCCCAAGAAAGGCCTGTCTTCAGGACTGGCCCTTAGCTGGCTCCTAGGAAATGAACTCTGAGCTATTGTAATATTCTGCATGATCAGAGCATTTTTGCATGTATAGGTCCTTGGGCTACATGGTACTGGTCTAGTCAGATAGTTTATGCTAATAACATAATTTATGATGAATGCCTATTTTTACTCTGAGTAGCTGAGGGCACTATCTGTCTATATTACTAACTCCCAATAAAAACCCTGGACACTGAGGCTCAGGTGAGCTTCCCTGGTTGGCAATATTTTGCATGTGTTGTCAACATTATTACTGGGAGAATTCAATACATCTGTGTGGCTCCACTAGGCAAGGACACCTGAAACTTTGCACCTGGTTTCTCCTTGACTTCACCCCATGTGCCTATTCCCTTTGCTGATCTTAACACATGTCCTTTCCCTACAATAACTGTCATTGCGAGTACAATAGCTTTACACAGTCCTGTGAATCATTCTATTAAACTGTCAAGCCTGAGCGTGGTCTTGGGGACCCCAACCAGCTTTCAATGTTATAATCTTTCACTGAGTACAGTCTTCACTGTGTCTCAGAGGTTTTATAATAGAATTCGGTGGTCTTCCCTTCACTGCTTTCTCTATAATTCATGGTTTCATTTTGATTTTTCTCTTCTATCCAAGATTTATTTAGAAGTAGATTTCTTGTTTTCTGATTAATGGAGGTATGTTTTTATTTTTAGTCTAATTTTATTGGATTATGATCAGAGAATATGGCCTCTTAAAATTTCAACTTTTCAAAATGTGCTAACATTTTTCTCTTTGTAAACAAGTACCTTCGTAATCAAACACCATTTCTTCACTATTATATGTAAACAGGTTATAATTCCTATCAATTTCAGATACTCTATTTTCCTACTGCTTTCTCTCATATACCAGAAAGAAGGTAAATTTAGAGTACTTTTAATTTTATTCAACTCCCTCCCATTTCCTCCAGTCCTAGGTATTGCTAAATTTATAACTTTTAGTACAAGACTGTTATTAGCATTTCACTCACAGTGTGTGGAAGAAAGAAGCTTCATTCCATATATGGATCAGATCTGTCAGAGGCAGCTTGAATCACTTCTATACCTGTTGGGAAGAGAACTGGTGAAAAAAAAAAAAAATGAAAGCGGCTCTCTGAAAAACAGGAGAACAGGCACAGTATGGTGGATTCATTATCACAAGGCCAGAAAGTTCACATCCTGAATGGTAGGCTATTTATCACAAGGCTGATGAGTTAATTTACAGCTAAAGTGAAGAAAATCAATTCCCCATAACAAACGTTTTCAAGCTTTGTGGTTAGACCATTATATTTACAAGGCTGGTTGTCAAATACTTGCATGTCTTGCTTTTTTCTTATAACTATCAGTAATTAAGGACAGCATCTCTAACTGATTTAGGGTATGGTTTATTCAAAGACCATGATCCTTTCTAGTGAGTTTCCAGCACTGTTTGTTTGCTTGGTTAGAGTGCCCCAGTGGTCACCAGGATGTGAATATCTTTATCTTTCTCTTTGTCTTGCTAAGAAAGGCAATATCAACACAGCTCTTGAGGACTTATATAACCAAGATTTGTTTCCTTTCAAAACTTCTCATCAGATAAAATTGTCAAGTATATTTCTTTTGTGTGTGTGTGTGTCAAGTATATTTCTATAACTAAGATCAGTCAATACCTTAAATCTCTAATTTCTAATCTTCATATCCTACCATTCTTCATTTAGATTTGATGATAAATAAATTTCAACATTCATTATTAACCACTATTTTTTATTCTTTTCATCTTTATCTTTTAATCTCTGTTCAGAATATTTTATTGTTTGGCTAAAAGCTTTTTCTTGAATATTTTCCTTGAATGAGGTTTATGAATTATATATTTTTGGAATCTTTGCATATTTATGAATAACGTTGTTTTCTTCAATGGGTGACTGATATCTTAGATGGAAACACATGGCTTGGATTTTAGTTGGCAAGTGCCCATACTCTTCCATATTCATTCAATAGATACATTTAATGCCAATCTGATGTGTGCATGTGTGTGCGAATTACTAAATTTTCTTTCTAGAATGCTGTAAAGATTTATTTTTAGGGTTAGAACTCAATAATTTTGATAAGATATGCATAGAGATGCCCCAGAACTCTCAATTGTTGACTCCTAGACTCAGTTGATGTGGTAGGCAGAATAATGGCCCCCCAAAGATGTCCTAATCCCAAGAACCCCTGAATATGTTATATTACAAAGGGGGATTAAGATTGTGGATAGAGTTAAGATTGCTAATCAGATGACATTGAGGTGGAAAGATTATCCTGGATTACCTGGGTGGGTTTGATGTAATCACCAGGGTCCTTCCAAGTGAATGATGGAGGCAGGAGAGTCAGAGTTTTATAGAGATCTGAAGATGCTGCTCTGCTGGCTTTGGAGGTGGAAGAAGGGACCACAAACCAAGAAAATGGACTTTGCTCTAAAGCCTCCTGAAGGAACTCAGCCCTGCCAACACTTTGATTTTAGTTCAGGGAGACCCATTTTGGACTTCTGATCTCTAGAACTGTAAGATAAAGTCAAGTGGTTTTAAGCCACTAAATGTATGGCCATTTGCAACAGCGGCGATAGGAAACTAACACAGTTGACCTGGTATCAAGAGGAAAAAAAAACCCTGCTTAAGCTTCTCCCTGGTAGCATGGTCAGAGGCTTCGTTCACATCCTCCAGGTCTGCTGATGGCCAGCAGGTGCTGGACTGTGGAGAAGCAGCTGGCGATTGGAGTCAAGAGACAAGGACAGTGGGACAGCACTCCTATGTCCTCTTGCTACAGTCCCCATCACTTACTTTTCCAACCTTTTCTCCTGCCATTTCCTAGCACGATACCTTGACCTTCACCCTAGGCTTCGTCTCTCTAGTAAAACTGGGCTACTTACCGTTTTTTGTGTCATTTGTTTGAATTTTAATGTTCTTTTATATTATAAATGTAGAGGTTGCAGGCCAAAGAAAAAGAGAGAGAAAGAAAACAACTAGATCAGAAAAAAATAAACAAAGACACTGTCGGGTATTGCTTTTGTTATCTGGGAGGCAAAACTACTAGAATTACAGGTCAGAGAGATTTTGACATTCCCTGAACTGTGTAGGCTCAGGGGGCCTCCACCTGAGGTAAACAGACAATTTAATGGCAATAATTAACATGACCTAGACTACGACCAACATTAGGCTAGAGAAAATTACAGACCAAGTGGAAATAAAGCCACGCCTGAGACTTCCAGGATGGGACTTGAATAGCAGTGGATCTAATTAAGTAGTCTGGTGCACCATTTAGAATTTAGAATTTGCTTGTTAATTAGGAGCCTTGCTCTATTTGGCAGTAATTATTTCTGACCAGGAAATGTATACATGCAGCCATGCTCTTTTTAGCGAAGGAAATGTGCTCTCAAACACACAACTCTTTTCAAAATATGTGTTCCTGGTAGGCAGAAATAAGATAAAAGGCCGAGGAATATGTTCAGGCTGAAGGAAAACAGCAGTTTAAGAAATGCAAGTAAAATAACCTCAAATGTGCAAGGAAGCAGAAGTTATGTAGGTGTTTATTTGGAGAGGATAGGATGGTGCATTGCATAGGAGACAAGCCCACCGGAGGTTAGCTAGGGTCGGGTCCTGTCTGAGTCCAAAAAAGCATAAGAGATGGTCAGAGCAGGGTCAACAAACCTCAGCCCATGGGCCCAGTCCAGCCTGCTCATTGTGGCAAATAAAGTCTTATCCGGAACATAGCTACACGGATTGGTTCAGGCATCATCATCTATAGCTGCTTTTGTGCTACAGTGGCAGAGTTGAATGACTGTGGCAAAGATCACGTGGCCCACAAAGTTGAAAATATTTACCATCTGACCCTTTACAGAAGAAGTTTGCTGACCTCCTGGTTAGAAGAAGGTCTCTCGTAGTAGTTCTACATAGAAATAATGAGATTAGCCGTGTTAGGTACCTTATGAGTAAGTGGTAACTAATAATAGTTCACTTGCCCAGGTTGACAAATGATTTACTTCTTAGAAAGTAAAATAAAGTGGATTCAAGTCACACCTATGAATAGCTCTGGTGCACGCTCTTTGGAAAAGAAAGAAATGGTTACAGCTCCCAGGCAGGATTGCATGTTTCCTGGGTAGCCCCGAGGCTGAGTCCCATGATAGACACAGCTTACAAATATCATGAATTCCTGCTGGGAAAACAAAGTTGAAAGCCCCGCCTTGCACCCTTCAGACCTGACGTAGGGGGCATTCTGAGATCACCTGTCTGCCCTCCATCAAAACTTGTGATCCATCAAAAGTTCAACACCAAGTCTTCCTTTAGACGAACTGAAATGGCCTTACGTGATTTCAGGAGTACGCTGTATCCTGAAAATGTTCTACCCTCTCTGTTGGGAGTCTGGGGTGGTGAGGACGCTGGGGAGATGGCAGCAGGGGTGGGAGGCATAGGATGAGAGGTTTAGAGAAAATGCAATGTCTGATCAAGACAACACTCGGGCATGAATCACTTTCTGTTAAGAGTGTGGACTTAAGTCAGATTCTCCCCATTTTGGGGAGTGGAAGTAAAAGAAAAAACAATGGCATAATTAATGCCTAAAAAATAGAACATCATGAAGTTTTCCCAAGGCTCAAATGGGAAGGTATTGAAAGCAGAGATGGGGTCTAGGGAGAGAAATTTTGAAGATAATAATTTTATGAAGCACTGGCCTATTGATTGTCAATGGGACCAGGATGAAGAGAAGGTTTATGACAAAATATGTTATTGACATTCAAAGCAGGCCCTCTGCTTTACACGACTTAGAGAGACACTTGAGTCTATCTTGATTACTTTAGCCTTTTTTTTTTCAGGTATGTAAATTCCAAGTGTCTTAAAGGTTAGGACTATCTCCCATCTCACGTTAAAGGCCTATATTCTAGTGCCTGGCAGCATCTTTCATATGGCACTCAATGAATTAATTGATTGCAATTAATCACAGGTGCTTTGCAAATGGTCATTTAACCAGAGTGAGAAATGCCCATCAGATGTTTAATATAGAACAGGGATTTTATTCCTGGAAGCAGGTGGAGGTGGGGAGGCTAGTGCTTCTTTTGCGAGAACTGAAATATTTTTTTGTGTCTATTTCCATATATATTTTTTAGTTAATTTTAGCATGTTTAAGTGACTGCGTTTTACCATCTAAGCTCCTAGAGAGCAAGGTTCTTGTCTTGTTCACTGTGTATCCCTCGCACTTAAAATACAACCTAGCACACGGCAAGGACTAAGTATTTTTAAAGTTTTATTCTTACGGATTTTTTCTTGTGATCTTATTGCTATGGCTTTAACCCTTTGAGTCAAATATTCTGAATTTTGAATGCCTTTCTGCAACCACAGAAAACTGTTTACAGCATATTAATATGAATACAAATTTTAGATGCTGGCCGGGTGTGATGGCTCATGCCCATAATCCTACCACTTTGGGAGGCCAAACAAGGAGGAATACTTGAGGCCAGGAGTTCGAGACCAGACTGGCAATGTAGTGACACCCCATCTTTTCGAAAAATAAAACAGTGAGCTGGGCATGGTGGCACATGTCTATAGTCCCAGTTACTCAGGAGGCTGAAGCAGGAGGATCACTTGAGTCCAGTTGAAGGCTGCAGCAAGGGATGATTATGCCACTGCACTCCAGGCCAGGCAACACAGTGAGATCCTGTCTCGGAAAAAAAAAAAATTAGATACTAATCAAACAAGAATGGAAAAGTAGACTTTTCTCGATGAAGCCTTCCTTGACTTTCCTTACTTTATTCTGTCTCCTCTAATATTTATTCATTTTGCTTTATCAATTCAAAGATATCATGTCAGTGTTTATTTTCACAGGAGCCCATGAGGTTTGGGGAGCTACTCTTTATTTAGGGAAAAACAAGCAACAACAACTACAACATACTCCTTAATTTTTTTTTTTTAATTTTTTTTTATTCCATCTTGT
>VBSM01003148.1:12951178-12969815 GCA_008086735.1 Cheirogaleus medius | reverse complement strand
CTCGGCCTCCCAGAGTGCTAGGATTACAGACGTGAGCCACCGCGCCCGGCCAGAAACAGTCTTGATGGTAATAATAAGTTAATTTTTTATTTAGAATGGGTCCTCAGGAATGCTGAATTGTATCCATTGAATTTTAATCCTTCCAATCCAATTCCATGCAGCTCGGTGTGGCCCTTAGAAAAGTCCTGTGACTTCTGGACCCACCAGTAGATGTCAGTATTTCTTTGGACACCACAATGGCCTCTCGATTGTTTGCCCTACCACACTCTTCCATTGTAAGATCAATTGCGTGTGAAGAATGAGTGGTGGTTTTTCCCTACATTTCCACTTTGTTGGAACAATCTCGTCTGAGGCAAAGATCTTAGAGGGTGTTAGTGACCCTAGGGAGGTAATATTCTCTCTCTCTCCCTCCCTCCCTCTTTCCCTCCCTCTCTGTTGTCTCTTATCTCTGTCTCTGTGTGTCTCTCTCTCCCTCTCTTTCTCTCCCTCCCTCTTCTCCCCAACCCCCTACCCCCACACTCACATTTTTTATGGGAATGATGGTTTTCTCCTGTGAAGGTATTTCTTTTCAGATGTTGGAAAAAGACATTTGAGGACACTAAAGCCAGATTTTGTCAAGCCCTCTGGCTGGTAAAATCAAGCAGACCCCACTCTCCAGGAATTAATCAACAGCCACCACCATGCTAAATGCCAATCCCAAAAGAATTTCCCTTTGAAGAAAGTGAGTGAGAATCAGCCAGGCAGCTCACTTGGTCTATTATCAGAGTTAGCTTGGGTAAGACTGTAGCTTTCTACCAAGGCTTTCTTTCTTTCTTTAATAATATTTTATATGCAAATTTTTTCTGGGCCCTGTTTCAGAGCTTTATTAAATGTGTAAGAAGGTTGAATAATTGATCAGGTTAACCGAAGACCAGAATTTGAGCTGACATGCATTTGATGTTAGATGCTGACATGCATTTGATGTTAGATGCTGGTGTTTGATTTGTGAGGTTTTTTTCCATGCATCTGCCAGCAGTGGATGTGTTAGGAACAATTAGACTCTTCCCAGCTGAGTGCTTTTTCTTGTTTGCTTTCTAGAATGATTCTGCTACTTTAAAAAAAAAAAAAAAACTTTTGCTTTAGATTAGCCACATAAAATAATTTGACAGATATCTGAAGAGACTCACTTCCCTGACAAGGGAGGTTATTAGTAGCTTCTCAGCGAGGAAAAAATCCTGAGAGGGATTGAATAAGAGAAGCACTTTCTGAGTCATTAGACGCTAGACAGGTTAAAATACCAGAAAAATACACTGTAGCATTCAATTTGGCACTAGGTAATGACTTAATGGTTCTTTAAATTTCTGATATTCTGTGCGGAACATGTAAGCCCTTCTGAGGCCTGATTAGCAAACAGTTTTACTTCACTTTGCAAAAAAAGATGTAATCAGTTGTTAGTTGGAAAATTCAGAAGTGCTTTAGGATTATTCACAATGCCTGTTTTATCATTTGGCAATTATGTAGATTGATGGCAAGAGTCATTATGTTCAAGTTTGGAAATTGAGTGAGTTTAGTGTTTCTCAGAACCTCATCTATTTCCAAACGAGGCTTTTTATTATTTTTATTATTATTATTCTACAGTGGTTGAGAACAGACATTCTGGAATTGGATTCAAATCCCAGCTTCATAATTGTCTAGCTGGACAACCTTGTCAATATCATTTAACTTCTATAAACCTCAGTTTCCTCATCCCCAGTAAAATGGGGATTATACTGCTTTATTTGTAGGGTGATTATGCGGTATCTATAATGTAATTAAGAGAACATCTTTTCTTTATTCCTATTCCCCATCCCAGGTTGGCCTGCCAAAGATTTGATTTATTCATCTAATAATTATATATTATGCACAAACTGTGTGTCAGGCAGTGTGTACTGAATACTGAAGATACTCCAGTGAACAAGACAGAGGAGGCTCGTGCTCTTGGGAAATTTACATTCTAATGGGGGACACAGAAAATTTTCAAGTAAACAAACACATAAACATGTAATAACATAGATGGCACTAAGTGTGTTGGAGAAAAATATAGTAAAAGAATGGAAAGTAAAGAAGAAAATCAAGGAATGTCACTTTGAGGAGGTAACATTAAGGGAAAATGATAATTTCAAAACTTTGTCTGGGCCTTCATGTAGCTAAAGAGAGGCCATCAAAAGGTGGGTGGGTATGTAAGAGATTTCTTTTCTCAAACACAGATACAGCCAGGGCACAGTCTGAAAAACGAGAATGAACACAGACACTGCTCTGTCTAATAATGGACTATTTTCTCCTCATTGGAGGGTAAGAGGAATCTTTGCAGATTATGCTGCATTTAAGGAAATACTTTTCTTTAATAAAAATTGCTATTTGGTCCTGGTGACCAAAACAGGTGACTGTGGAGGGTCAGAGCTCCCTTCAGGAGAATCTGCTATGGAACACAGCTGGTGAAAAATCTCATTCTGCCCCACCTTGGGATGCTCCTCTGTATTCGTTCTATCTCATCACCCCTTCCCCAGCTCACACCTGTGGCCTTATAGGGAGATGCACCATACAACCAGAGGAAGGAGGAACAACTTGAGCTTGGTTTATGGATGGGTTGGCTCAGTTTGTGGGTATAAGCTGAAAATGCCTGGGGGCTCCATTGCTGCCACATTCAAGGGCAGCCTTGAAAGACAGCGGGGAAGGAGAAAAAGTTTCCCGATGCACAGGATGCAAGTGGTGTTTCTGGCACAGAAGGAGAAGTAGCCCAAGGTGGGACTGTATAGAGATTCGTGGACTGAAAGCAGTAGCGTGGCTGGCTGGCCAAGGGCCTGGGAGGAAAAGGGGTAGACTCTTAGACACAAGGAGGACTGGGGTAGAGACATGTGGATGTACATTTGGGAGATGCACAAAGTGTGAAGGTTTTGGTATCACACGTTAATGCCCACCAGAGAACATTCCACCACAGAAGAGAGATCAAACAACCAAGTGGACAAAATGACATAGCCAGTCAATATCAGCCAGCCGTCAACTATTGACCGCCCTGAAACTAGGACAATGGACATTTAAATGGAGTGGCCATGATGGCAGACACATGGCCCGAGAGGAGCATAGACTCCCATTTCCCAAGGGCAATCTAGCTAGTGCTGACTCTGATTAGTAAATTCAAGAAAGCCTGCCCACCCTGGGCCATGTTATAGCTTTGCACTTAGTATGAACAACCCGAGACCCAAAATGCTCTCTGGTTATGCTATACTTCATCTTCTCGGGCTTTGGCCTTAAGGCAGGAGTCCATTGTTGGCAGGAACACATTTATAACATATTTTTAGGACACTCAAAAATCTATATTTGAAATTTGATTTTGTGTCATTCTGGTAGGCTCAAATTTTATAACCTCAAGCTTTATTTGCAGAAACCTATTAAAAAGAAGGTCCAGGTACCAAATTATGTGAATGTAGAGTTGGCTTTGGAGTAGACCCCCTTTTAGATTTTCTGATCAACCTTCTTCAGACAGTCGCTCCTGTTACAAACTCCCATTTTTGTTGTTGACTTTAGCAGAAACTATAAAATCTCATCAGCACAGTGTATTGTCGAGAGAACTTTATGGTCAAGCCAAGAAAGGTCATTACCCCATGGTACTGAAAGCCAGGCATAGGTCTGAGTATATCAAATTCTTGAGTAGAACAGACTGGAGCTGCATGGATGACATTCTGTTTTCACTTTGCTCTGTCAGTTCGAAGCCAAAGGACTCAAACGGTAACTCATGGGCCTGAAAGGTGACTGCTCAGAACAAGTGGAATGATTTGCTGAAGCACATGGCAATTGGAACAAAAATTGCCTGTATCTATCAAACCCTGTAGGGAGACACATTTTGAAATGTGTTGTGCCTGGGGCTGATTACATTGTTTCATAGGCAGTTCATCCTCTCTACCACCTGGGGACAGCTTCAATCTATACATTTCTCTTTTTTTCTCACAGTAAACCAATTTATGATCAGTGAGTCACAGAGGGGAAAAGAATTTATCTGGAGGTGGACATTGAATTATCTGGCTATACCATAACCCTACATACGTTCAGTTATACAATGGTAGTTTCTATTATCCATATTTAATTGGAATTGAATGATGGGATTTTTTTATTTTTTAATTTTTTCCAGCATATTATGGGGGTACAAATGTTGAGGTTACATATATTTCCCTTGCCCCCTCCCCCCTCGAGTCAAAGCTTCAAGCGTGTCCATCCCCCAGTTGGTGCGCATTGCACTCATTATGTATATATATACCCATTCCCTCCCCCACCACCTGCTCGACACCCCATAGATGTTATTCCTATATGTCCACTTATGTGCTGATCAGTTAATACCAATTTGCTGGTGAGTACATGTGGTGCTTATTTTTCCATTCTTGGGATACTTCACTTAATAAAATGGGTTCCAGCTCTATCCAGGAATATACAAGAGGTGCTATATCACCGTTGTTTCATATAGCTGAATAGTACTCCATGGTATACATATACCACATTTTATTAATCCACTCAGGCAAAGACGTGGAAACAACCGAATGATGGGATTTTTTATGGTGGGGTGAAATAGGCAATGAATGGAAACAGAAAAGCTTCTAGCAATGTCAAACATAAAGAATTAACTTTAGACTACATATTTATACAAAATTAATTGTGCTTATAAATAGTGGGCAATTATTTATGAAATACGTGTATTGTCAAAGAAATCTTTGAAAGTCATAAAGGGACATTAAAACCATCCAACCATCATCTCTTTTCCTCAAGGAAGCATACATGGATTCAAGTTTGGGAAGAAAGTGTTCAGACAGAGAACATTGTGCCCATATTATGGGAAGCCATTAGGAAAAGCTTTAAGCTTTGGGTATACAACAGCGGCATTTTCCTTTTAAAGGTCCGCCTCAAAATGATTTTTCAATTAATACATGTTAGAACAATGCTCACTTTATCATAAATAACATTTTCATATTCATGGGTTTATTTGGGGGCACTTTATTATGTTCCTTTGGTGTCTATTTCTGTCCCAATTTACATGAACATATTTTATTATAGCCCCAGTGTTTTCCTATCTTGATATTCTTCTTATCTTGTCTCATCTAATCTTATCTTGCCTAGGAGCATCTTATCTTCTCTTGGCTCTTTGATTTTCTTTATAAATAATTTGTCTTTAGATAGTTTTGGATTTTACAACTAAGCAATAGTATCATTTGCAATTCATGAAAGTTTTATCTCTTCCATTACTCTGCCTTTTAACCCTTTATTTTTTCCTACAGTACAGTATTGGATGGAATTAGGGATAGTGAGTATCCTTGTTCGTTTTGATCTTATAGGGACTAGTTATACTATTTCACTATTGTTTTTATGTTTATTCTTTGTTTCTTATAGAGCCTTTCATCAAGTTAAGAAAGGTCTTTATATTCCCATTTTTCTAAAAGCTTTTATAATGATTAGATGTTGAATTTTACAGAATGTTTTTTCCTCTGTGTTATCAAGCTGACCATATGGTTTTCTCCTTTAATCTGTTAAAATGTGTTAGTCAATTTTGAATATTAAAATAATCTTGCATTTCTGAGCTACATCCAACATCTGTATAATATTTATGTGTTTATAATACATGCATACATTAAAAAAAATTCATTACTATAATAGATTTGTGTAGTGGCAAAAGAATGTATCACTAACATCTCTTGTTTCAGGGACCATAATTAACTGACAGTTTCACCTGCCACCGCTCTAGATTCATCACATTTAGGTCAAGGAGACTCTTTGCCTGGGTTCCTCCCAAGCAATGTGTGCACATGGTAAAGACAGTAGTACTGACCCACTCCTGTGGGATATAAAATTCATCTAAGGTGTAACTGACTTGAGAATCCTCCCCTACCCATTGGCTTGGCCAAAACTTTCTTGCATCTACACTGCAATCTGAGGTTAATCCTATTCCTCCATCCTTCTCTCTCTCCTTTCACTGGTGTTAGACTTAAAGTGAAGCCTGATCACCTGCTTCTTCTCACTTAGCCTTATCCATAAATCTCTCGTACGTTTAATCCCACCTTTTGTTTCTTGAAGAAATTTAGCCAACACAATTGTTTTGCTTTGCTGATATTTCATTAGAATATTTGCATCTATAGGCATGAATAAAGTTCGCCTGCCATTTTCATCTACTCTTGTCCCTTTGTATAGTTTTGGAATTAAGGTTATGGTACTGTTTTTGTATCCTCCAAAATTCATGTTGGAACTTAATCCCCAATGCAGCAGTGTTGGGAGGTATGGCCTTTAGGAGATGACTCAGTCTTGAGGGTTCTACCCTCATAAATGGAATTAGATGGTCTTATGAAAGAGTTTGGCAGAGTGAGTTTAATTCTTTTCACTCCTTCCATCCTTCTACCATCTGAACACAACATTTTTCTCCTCCAAAGGATGCACCAACAATGCGCCATATTGGAAGCAGAGACCAATCTCTCACCAGACACCAAACATTGGCATCTTGATCTTGGACCACTAGACCCCAAAACTGTGAGAAATAAATTTCTATTCTTTATAAATTACCCAATCTCAGGTATTTTGTTATAGCAGCACTAATGGGCTAAGATAGCTATCATCAAAAAATAAGATAGAAAGCGTTTTCTGATTTTTAGCATAAGGAAGTATTTATGATGATTTAAAATTGTGTATTTGGTTGCACTCAACTGGGAGGTCATCTGTTCTTGGTATTTTCTTTCAAGAAATATTTTAACTATTGACTCAGTAGTAATAAGAATATTCCGGTTTTCCCCATCTTCTTGGGTCAGCTTTGATTGGGGTTTCCAACAGTGACAGAATAGCTTGTATCTATGGCAGATTACGTTTTCTAAAGTTGGGTGCAACCTCATCTCTCATTCCACATGCTCTCCTGCAATGTGACCTTGCCATTCTCCCATCAAGAGGTGGACTCTTGAGTTCAGGTGGCCCCTGTGACTTATTTGACCAATAAAATATAGTAGAAATTATGCTGTGCTATTCACAGACATAGCCCTTATCAAACCTGGACAGTTCTGCTTCCTACTTCTTAGCAGTGAGTCGGAATGTAAGAATCATGACTATCCTGAGTTCATGCCATGAGACACCTAAACCCTGGATTCTGGGACAATTCGTGGAGAGTGAAAGAAGCCCAGGAGCACTGAGGCAATAGGCATTAGAATGCAGAAGCCGGCTGGACGTAGTGGCTCACACCTGTAATCCTAGCACTCTGGGAGGCCGAGGTGGGAGGATGGTTTGAGGTTAAGAGTTGGAGAATGCAGAAGTCATCTTGTATGTCCAGTTCCGTTGACTTCAGATGACCCCAGCTCAGCTACCATCTGGCTGTAATTGCGTGCATGTTTCCAAGTAAACTCTCTGCAGCTTAGCCTAGTCAACCTGCAGAACCACAAATTGTTCTTTTAAGCCTCTGAGTTTTGCAGTTGGATGTTTTATAGAGGCAGTAGATAACTAGAGTGCAGATGCTCTTCAACTCACAACGGCGTTACCTCCCAATAAACTCATCTTAAGTCAAGAAACGTACTGAAGGCATCTCACTTTCGCACCATTGTAAAGTGGAAAAATCAGAAGTCAAACCATTGTCAATCATAAAAATCATAAGTCAAACTATCGGGGACGTCCTCTCCATAAAAACAACTATATCATCTGAAACACACACATACACACACACACACACCCCTACCTGTCTGAATGCATTGAGAGCAAACAGTACAGTCAGGAATAGAGATTGAGGGTTATACTCCTTGAGAGAAGGAAAGTATCTAAAGTAAAATCTACATTCACCTGGCTTTTCCTATGAGAGCAATTTCCAAAAGAGGGAAAAGACTCAAACATAAAATGGTATTCTTACTAGGCTAAGAGGACAGAGATTCATTCAAATTTTTGGCCATCTCCTAAGCTGCATGTGTTCAGGGAGAGACTTTAAGAAACCAGGGGAAGATAGCAGCAGGGAAGCTAAAAATTGAGCAAAGATTTCAGTTCCTGCATAGTGCTAGTGAGAAGTTAGAATTTAGCTCTGCCAAGGTGTAAGGGCTATGATAAATGCACCCAGTTTGTAGTTGAGACCCAGAAATGGCCCATGCTAGGGCTAAGGGACCCACTCACTTGAGAAGTAAGTACCAGTACTAACAATGGAGTTAAAACAGACCAGCCCTAACAAAGGCTAAAACCAACTCTGACCGGAACCAAGGTGATCCCCTGGTATTCAATTTACCTGTAAAAAATGAAAACTTTTCTTGCTCTTTAGAGGAAGAAAACATTGTCTAGATCCTACATAAGTATCTGTTTAAGATGTTGAGTATTCAGGAGAAACTATGAAGCATGTTAAAAAAAAACAAAAAACAGGACCGTATAATCAAAAACAAAACCAGGAAGCAGATAAATGTAAACAAATCTCCATGTTAATCACATATTGACACTAGCAGATGAGGACCTTTACACCAATACAAAAATAAATAAATAAAATAATATAACTACAATTTATAGAATCAAGAAAATAAAGAAGATAGGAAAAATATTTCATATTCTGGAAAGACACGGTCTCATATTGAGTTGTGAACAACATCAAGACTAGAATCCACAGTCTGAACTCCAAGGACAGAACTTGACTCTTTTCCATGTTGCCTTGGGCCAAGAAGAATTGCATTAAACTGAACTGACCAGTAAGGCTGTTTTGCAATATTTGTGAAGTAAAATGCATGCTGAGCACTGTATGCATTTTACTTATATTCTCTGTTGTTTCTCAGTAGATTGATAAACTATAAACGAAAGGAGGAGACTTGGTATTTGTACAGCCAGCACCTAGCACAGTGCCTGATACATACAGGAAACATGAACTTCGTAAGAGAATGGCCTTCTGGTCTTCTTGGAGTGAGGAAAAGGAAAATTTTCACCTGAGGGTACCCTATTAGGTTCTATTGACTGTTCCAGGGTCTTCCATGGCTGTTTGCTTGCCTCATACACTGTACTAAAAATGCACTTGTGTATACAAAAGCTGTTTGTAGAAAGTCCCCCCCACATGATTGTTCGAACTGCTCTCCCCCTAGAGAGGGGATACAGAAATGAAGCAGTTGAGCAGTCACAGCTGGCCACAGGTCTCTGAGCAGCACATTGTGCATCGCTGACTTTGCAAACTTACGGCTTTCGAAAATCTGTATCAAGACCTATTGCGAGTGCAGACAAGGAGACTGGTTTCCAAATGTTTAACTGTGACCCTGTCCCTGTTGTGGGCTGGATCATGTTCCCCCAAAATTTATATGTTGAAGTCCTAATATCCAGTATCTCAAAATGTGCCTGTATTTGGAGATAGGGTTTTTAAAGAGGTAATTAAGATAAGATGAGGTCGTCCTTCTACTAAGAGACGAGGACACAGACAACACAGACTGAGGGGTGACCATATGAGGACGTAAATGAGAGGCTCGGAAGAAACCAACCCTGCAAGCACCTTGATCTTGGACTTAAAGCCTCTAAAACTGTGAGACAATCAATATCGGTTGTTCAACAGACCCTTCACTTAGCTGAAGTCTGGCAGGTTGGAGAGAGAGATTTTTGTGCACATGGTGTCTACTTAGGATGGAGTTGTCTTAGTCTGTCTGGGCTGCTGTAACAAAATATCTTACTCTGGGTAGTTTATAACAACAGAAACTTATCTCTTACAGTTCCAAAGGCTGGGAAGTCCATGATCAAGGCACTAGCAGATTTGGTGTGTGGTGAGGGCCCACTTCTTAGTGCCTTTTTGCACTACCATCTTCACATGGTAGAAGGGGCAAATAAGTTCCCTCGGGCCTCTTTTTATAAGGTCACTAATCTCCTCTGTGAGGGCTCCACCCTCCTGACCTAATCACCTCCTGCAGTCCCTACCTCCTAATACCAATCACATTAGGGGTTAGGTTTCAACATATGAATTTGAGAGGACACGAACATTCTGACACTACACACACACACACTCCCTTAGTCTCATGGACTTGGAAAAGAAGTTTTGTTTTCTTAGCACCTTTGCTATAGGCTGGTTGTAGGAAGGCAGATCACTACATTTTAGGCTAAAATCGGACATTTGTCTCATTCACCAGCAGCCTCTTCCATCTGTTGCTACTGTGAGAAAACTTTGCAGGACTTCATATTCATGTCCTTTCTGTGGATTTCACTGTCCCCGAGGTAACTTTTTTCAGACTTGCACTTTATGTCATCATTACCTTCGCTCCCAGCCCCTACGTTTTTCCTGTCCCCTTTAATCTTGGATTAATGCTATACATAAAAGAACCCAGCGTTAATCTCTGCTGCACCATAGGTGGCGAGAGCACAGTTTCTTTTTATGAGTATTTCCAAGTGGAAGATAAGGAAAATGTTAGCAGTATAATTAAAGATAAAAATAAAAGAAGACTTAAATAGATTTGAATTCCTATGAGACCGGCCCCTGTGTAGCTTTTCATTAAGGTCTAATTTCTGACAGGCACAGATAAGGGGAGGCCAGCTCCTCTCCTCCATTTCTGGGATGTGATTTTAGAAAGAGCGGGAAGGGATTTTTAAAGGTGAGGAGCTCCCAGGTCTCAACAGGCATGAGCAGAACTCCATGTGGTTCTGGCTCCTTTCTCCCTGGAAACAAAATAAAACAAAACAAAACTGTGGCTTGTTTTTAATTTTTTTTTTAAATAATAAGAGATCATATGTGTAAAGAAAACCAACTTGGGCTTGAGGTCTTCCCTGGATGAACCTCATAAGCCAAAGTTGGAATAAATATAGAAGAGACAGGTGAGGGGAGAACAGTGGTGAAAATGACTAAAGAACAGAAAATAAGACCAAAAATAAAATAGAAAAAAAGTTTCTTAAAGACCCAAACACGTGGATGTTTACACTGGTGATATTAATCATGCCGTTTGAAAGATCAATTGTTCACATACGGCAGGTGAGGAGCAAGGACCTTCAGGAATTGCGGGATGAATGTCTTTTCCTATAAAACTATGCTAAGAGTAGACTGGCCAGATACAATCTGTTGTCCAAACTGGAATATTAATAATTGTGCTGATACAATAGGCATGAACCATGACGGTCCCAGGCAAATCGGGATGTAAAGTCACCCCGGCTAGGGGGCACTCCAGCTGCCAGCCCTGTCTTTTCTCAGGCAGTGTCCCTTGTAACTATAATGATGAAAGTCACAACTAATGTTCCTGTGAATAAGCAGAGATGAGCGTGAACTATTTAACTTATTCCCCTCAGCAGCTCTAGTACGGACCATTATAACTCTATTGCCTGCAGGCAATACTCTCGCTGATCTATTTATGTATTTATCTAAATCTTATCCAGCCTCCAAGGCTTGCTCACAAAGATGGCCTGTAGGAAGCTCTCCATGACTACCCCACTTCAATGTCATTGCTTGGCATCCTTTTTATACTTGCAGTTAGCTCCACCTGATCCCCAGGTGAGTCCCACATAATAATCTTATATTCCCAGAAGAAAAGGTAGGGATTTTTCTTTATTCTGTGTCTAATGCCATTCTCCAAACACAAACGTTTTGTATAGATAGATGGATATGGGTGTAAATATCACTTACAGGTTTATACACGAAAATGCAAGTCAGTTTCATATGTTAAAATTTGGTGAACTTGTCTCATTTCTCTGCCTCTTGCTAGTGGAAGCTGAACCCCTATATTTTGGCTATTGCTCTATGCTTTAACTCCCATAGTGGAATTTGTGCTATTCATGTGCTGTGTGTACTAAAAAAAAAAAAAGTTTCCATTTTTTATATTTTTTAAGTTTAGAAAGTCTATTCGTTAGAATCAAAATCACACATGGGCATGAACCCAGCTGAATTCTTTCTATAAAAGATGTATCCTCATTTTTGTGTGTTATTTTATTATATAGCATCTGTTTGTAAATTTAAAAAATAATAATGAAAAAGAAATGAAGTCTATCTAAAATGACAAAATTGAAAACTTTATCTCAAGCATAAATAACCTGAGTTTATCAAGTTAACCTAAACATGATTTTCATGACAAATTAACCAACAGGACCAAATAGAGAATTGTTCAGACATTATCAAATAACACACCAAAAGAGTTTTACCAAAGATTTATTGAAGCAGAAAAACAAGTTGGTTGGATACTTGCTGGAGAAAAAAAAGCAGTTTTAATGGTATTCAAAAATACTTTTTAAAAAGTATTCTAGCACAAGACTTCTTCATAAACTAGATTATGGTGTAAACTTTCTCTAAATCTTTTAGGAGTGTTGGTGGTTAAGAACTAGAGCTTATTCCTACTCCAAATCTATCTTGCGCTTTTGAAAAACTGCAGAAAGGCACTTGGAAGATGTTCCTTTAAGATATGGATTTCTTTTTAATTCTTGCTGGTAATATATTGCTGCACTGAGTGTGTGCAGTATTCATTCAAGATCATCGTGATGCTGAGAAGTTTCATTGATAACCTGTTAAAAAATAAAACCCGAATCAAATATAACACTACATACTAAAGATTAAATTATCCCATAAATCATCGCAAAGGAAAATCCTACTAAACATATAATTTATCATGTGATTTGGAAGGTTATGTTGGTTCTGCAAGGGTTGTAGCTAAGAGGGACTGATACGTATGCAAAACACTGTTCTTAGCCAGAAGGTCAAGAAACTACCTATACAAGACACTCTTCACCTATAGGCAATGTAAGCATCCAAGAGAATGTTGTGACTTGCAAAAAGAAAACTTCTTAAAAAACTGAGTTTATGAAGGATGCTATAATAATCCTGTGAATCAACATTTAAAAGCAATTAAGTCATATGAAAGTGTACAGCAAGTACATTTCAAATTTATGTGCAGGGGAAGGTTTCATGAAAAGTACAATAAATTGCAACCATTTCTTTCCTGGCACAGAGAGGTAACAAGGAACTAATTGATCATATGGCACATCCTTGTACTGTATAGACAGGCTTGAGGGTCTCTATACCACAAGCATGGACGTCGGAGAAGGCCATATGCCCAGGATCAAAACATTTCTGATATTGAGGTAGTCTAGGAAGTAACTTAAGGAGGCTTCCCATTTCAATTAAGCACCATAGCAAATCCTAAACTAATTTGGGAGTTCAGGAAGAAGATGGCCATCTCGCCTTCACATACAGGAGCCAAATAATTAGTTGGCTGTGTCTACTGCTGGAAGAAGCAGCCTATTCCTTTTTTGGTAGGCATGAGTGAAAACTGAACCTCTCAAATTACCTAGCTGTATGTGAGATGCAGATGTATTGATTTAAAATCCGTATCTACCAATGCCTGTCTTAGGTTATTCCATTTTTTATTTAAAAGACACCAACCTGTCCATCTCTAGTTTCAACCGTCTTAATCAGAAGGGTCCTTTTGGAGTGGGTGTCAACCAGAGGGAGTGAATCCAGATTAGTTTCTGAATAAATAAACAGATCAAAAATGAGTAAAAATGAAATTTTTAAAAAAACCAAGTAACCATTTTACTCAAACAATTATGACTATTTTTATTATTTTTTTTTTTGCAATTGCTCAAAGTGCTACTTTCAAAATAATTCTAGAGTATTTTCTGTTTGCAAACACAGGGCCTGACACACTTGAGCATCAGGATGAGCTAGTACTTCTAGCAGGAAGAAATAAAATGGAGTTTACATTTAACTCAAAGCATAGAATCCAAGAGAGTACTTGGGTTTGAAAATTATGGATGTTTTATAGAATTTTCTCTCACCTGGCATTTTTTAGGTATCATAAAAACATGAGTGCTTTACCCTAAACAATGGTTACAAGCCGCCAAAATTTTTCATAAAGGGAAATATAATGCTTACCTCTCAGGTTCAGGGAGGAAAAGTTTGGAAGAGGCAGAGAAATCCTATAAACAAAAAAACAGTAAAATTGTTGGAAAACAACTTCAACTACAAGAAACAAATTTATATACTTCTCGTTTTCATCAAATAAAAAATTTTACTTTTTCGATTCATACATTAGGGATTTGATCAGAAGGTTTACTCACGATTGGTCTCATTAGCACATTTATTTTACTACAAGCTTTTTCTCCATAGGGGCATGAATGGGGTGGGGGATATTATAGAATGAGAAGAGTATAGGCTTTGGCAGAGTTATGGGTTCAAATCCCAGCTCTGCTACTGATTAACTCTAAGTAGGGCAAGTCACTCTCTCTGAACCTAAATTCCTCACCTATAAAGAATGGAAAGTAGCTGCCTTAAAGAAATATTCTAAAGACAAATGAGGTAATATGAGCAAAGCATGTGGCATGGTACCTAGCACACAGTGGTTATTAATTCATGCCTGCAAGTCTGAGTTCTGTACCTGCTCTCCTCGCCTTCCAGCAGCTTCCTGTAGGTGGCAATCTCAATGTCAAGAGCCATCTTAACATTGAGCAGGTCTTGGTATTCACGAAGGTGACGAGCCATCTCTTCCTTCATGTTCTGAATCTCATCCTGCAGGCGGCCGATAGTGTCTTGGTAGTTAGCAGCTTCGACAGCAAAGTTCTCTTCCATTTCACGCATCTGGCGTTCCAGGGACTCGTTCTGCAGAAGGTGAGAAAGGCCCCGATGTTATTTTCCAGAAAATTCCAGCTATTCCCAGAACCTTTTACAAACCATTCGCAATAATTTCCCTTCAGTGGCAAATGGTGACTACTCTAATTTTCAGTGGAGAATACAAGTGCTAAGTCCTTTTTTTTAGAAGCAAATGATACATGCAAGCTAAGCCCTTCAAGGTCTCCATCAGGTGCTTTTTGAGTTTGTCTAGATAACTCATTTTCTTTGCCTTAAAATAGAAATTGCACTTGATATTTTGTTCAGGTAACGCCATTCACTTGGTCAACAGACTGGGTCATTACTTTCCCTCTTTTCCTGCAGGGTTGGTACTCACAGTTCCTTTAAGAGCATCCACTTCACAGGTGAGAGACTGCACCTGTCTCCGGTACTCATTAGACTCCTGCTTGGCTTGGCGCAAGGCATCGTTGTTCCGGTTCGCAGCCTCGGAGAGGTCAGCAAACTGTCGGGAAGAAATTAGAAATGTAGGTTGCCCACACTTAAGTCTTTTGAGTCTCTGAGGAAAGGAAATCATTATTTCCACTCAATGTCTTCCAGGATAGGTCTAAGTTTCTGTTTTGAAAGCCAGAGAAACAGCAGTGGAATACTGACATTGGTATTTTCAAAAAGAATTCACCTTCTCCTGGGCTCATTAAATCTAGTAGAGGGTAGGGATGGAGTTTTGGAGTTTATTTGGAAGTAGGGCTAGTGGAAAAGGTGTCTGCCATTCTAAAGAAGTAGATGTGAACAAGAAGTTAAAGCCAGCTTTGGACTGGAGCTAAAAGATATTTGGGAATCACAGATAGGTATGGTGTTTTCAGAACAATGCTTTTATTTTATTCAAGCCACGCTAACTTGTTTCATACCTTGGACTTGTACCACTCTTCTGCCTCCTGAAGGTTCTTAGCAGCCACACTTTCATACTGCTGACGTACATCACGCAGGGCAGCTGTGAGGTCAGGCTTAGAAACATCCATATCGATCTGGACATGTTGTTCCTGAATCTGGGCCTGTAGCTCTTGGATTTCCTAAAGAAAGGACAAACAGAAGGTCAGCCAAGCCAGGTAGGGAAACAGCTTCACCCTCATTCATTCATTAGAAGTTACTCCACTAACCTCGTCGTGTAGTTTCTTCAAAAAGGCAATCTCTTCTTGCAAGGATTCCACTTTACGTTCAAGGTCAAGACGTGCCAAAGATGCATTGTCAACATCCTGTTTTGAAAAGAGAAAAGACAGGACATGGAAGATGAGAAGGTCTGCAGGGGTCCTCAAACTTTTTAAACAGGGGGCCAGTTCACTGTCCCTCAGACCGTTGGAGGGCCGGACTATAGTTTTAAAAAAACTATGAACAAATTCCTATGCACACTGCACATATCTTATTTTGAAGTTAAAAAAACAAATGGGCAAAAACACCCTCATGTGGACTGCGGGCCGTAGTTTGAGGACGCCTGGTCTAAGGCTTATTTCATTTATTCATTGTAAATGAACCATCTGAATCTAGTCTCTTTACTATAGAAAAAGTGTTTAAAATTCACTTAGTGCTATAATACACTATGCTTTCTTCTCTTTATTAATACATTTGAATTGTGATCCATTGTGTGTACTCCAGGTGGCACGCAGACAATTTAAAATTAAATAAATGTCCACAAACATGGTAAACTGTACTCCATCATTACTGAATCCACATTTTACCAGTGACACTTAAAATTTTTTTTTAAAATCTAGAAAATCAGCACCACAGCATTTTAAGGATCTATTTTGTCATTTCATGGACTAACATGATGATAGGGTTTGACCAGATCTCACAACTTCCTGTATTCCTGAGTACAGGGAGAACAGAAACTTGTGCTTCAAACGTTTTAGCTGCTTTTTCTCTACTCAAATCTTCTGAAACTTATCCTTAGGCTCCAAAGCAAATATGTAGTTATCTGGCACCCAGGTTATAAGACTAGATTTATATCAAGTAGCAATCTGATATTGCAGTTCAGGGTATGTGTTGCCACAGAGGCAGTTCCGGAAAATAAGGAACAGAAATGTAAGTCTGTATTGTATTTGCTTTGCTTTCTCTGAAGCATTTTTCTTTTGGCACACTCCCCTGACTCATCCTAGGAGGGTGTGTCTATCTTTTTCGCTTGCCACTGTCAATTCAGTTACTTGGCCTGTTTCAGAATGACTGGTCAGAGCACTTGTGAATAATAAAATTATATGTAGAATTCTTTCTAATCTAGCTATCCCTCTCTGTTTCCATTTGCAAAGTGCTACATTCCAAATCGGAATATGTAATCTTGCAACTAAGATTTTATTTCCCCACAAGGGAATGCCATGAGGATTGCTCATGTTGTAGGAAATTATATTTGGAGTATATAGTCTTACAGTATTAAACTGTTGAGACTCTTCAACCACCTTCCTGGAAAAGTGAACAGGGAATGCATGACAATAGAAAAACCGGGCTTGAGGAAAACTTTCATTTTGGCATGTTAAGCCCTAAAAAAGATAGAAAAGATATTTTTCTAACCTCTAAAAATATTCCATGTGGCAATCTATTATGTTGAAGAGATTGAGGAATTTTACTTAATTCCTAAACAAGGGATCTTTTAAATTAATTTTGCTTTATAATTAACTCACTGCTCTGCAGAAAACATTACAGGTGTGATGATCACAAATGCTCAAGGACTAAAATGAACCATATATCGCTGTGTTCAAAATAATTTGGTGCATGTATTTCAGCTTCAAAATGTGCTTTGCAGCTAATAGCAGTAAATGTTTCCAGGAAATAAAACTATAAACTGTATTGGAAATCTTCCTGCTTTTTCATTCCAATTTTAAGTTAAAAAAGTTAAAAATCCTTTTAAGTCCATCTAACTTTGGTGTAAAATCCCTTTACTTAAAATTCCATTTTTCAGCCTTAGGTTTATTTTATTTTAATTTTTTTATTTATGGAGAGAGTGCCAAAGAACACAAGAAAGGCCTCTCAAAATGTGAGGTATGCCTGTAGCTTTAAGAACTGTTCCCATCACATACTTCACAAGTCTGGACCAGATATTAGATAACGGATGTTAGCAAATACTTGTGTCCAATTAGAACCGTGCTTGCATCATTACATATTCAATAAGAATGTAGCCTGTTGCAAAGCTTCTCTGGGAACACAAAGGCTCCTATTATTTCTGTCCGGAGCCACCACACTTGCCAGAATGTCTGTATCTACATTCCATAGTGAAGCCCATAGAAACCATTAATACCCTTCAGCCGAGCGGACAGATGGCTCCTTTTCACCCTTATTAGATCACAAAATAGTTGTGCATAGTGATACTTTCATCTAACTTTAATGCCACAATAGAACTTGCAGAGAAGAAAAGAAACTTGCTGGCTTGATTCCAGTTCAACTAAGTTTCTTATCCTCCAACATGTTTTACATTTTAAACTACAGGGCAGAACTGTGCTTTTTCGTGGCCTTGTGAAAATTAGACGACTGGGGCAAACCACAATCTAAATCAAACTGTAACTGTTCAAAATCAGAATGTCAATGTGTTGCAAAAATGAGTCGGGAAAACATTTTTTAAGAAATCTTGAAACAAAGTAAAAAGACTTTCTTTCTGTCCTAAGGAACAGTGTAAATCATTCAAGGTTTGTAATTTTTTTTTTAATTAAGAGAAGCTCCCATCCGTGGACTCTCCGCCACTAGGGGGCTTTTCTGCACTGCCGTGAAGTTTTGAACTTTTTAGACTTGGGCTAAGTAACTTTTTAGAATTGCCCGTGGGTTGGTTGGGTGGGGTCCGGCGGCTGCGAGTGGGAAGAGAGAGTACAAACCTGTCTGAAAGATTGCAGGGTGCTCTCGGCTTCCTCTCTCTGAAGCATCTCCTCCTGCAATCTGAAGCAGTTGCACATTAACCAAAGGGGAACCGGGAAACCGCCAGGGGCGGGGCGGCCACACCCAACGACCACGTCGCCTCGCTGAGCAACGACACCCGCCGCGCCACCTCCGCGGGCAGCCAGCTCCCACGGCTTGCAGACCTGCTGCCCTCGGCAGGTTTTAGCGGGACCTCGGGAGCAGAGTGGAAAAACGATCACAGTCCCCGCACCGACCTGCCAGAAGAACCCCGCC
>VBSM01003148.1:12932655-12951078 GCA_008086735.1 Cheirogaleus medius | reverse complement strand
CTCCCCGCCCCCCATGTAACCACACCCGACTTTTTAGCAAGATCTGAAAGTTCTAGGTGAAAGAGGAAACTCAACGTCTGTAGTTTCAAAATCACCTTCAATGATCACTGGTTTTTCTGCTAGTGGGAGTCATTAAAGGTATAATCTGAGCCAATTAAAGAATTAATTAGGTGTTGCTCAAAGAAAACCCAATTTGATTAACGAGTTCAAATGAAAGGCGATTATATAACGCAAAAGACGGGAATGTTTGGAGGAAATAGATTTATGTGTGAATTTTGGGACAGCGACGCACAGTGCAGGATTCCGGAGACTTGTCGGGGGAAATGTCACAGGTCCTGTTGTGCAGAAGAAATCGTGCAAGTGGCCTTGGAGTGAGAGGGAGAGAACTGTCCATCGAGCAAAAAACTTCGGGTCCAGGACAGGGAAGGAGGGAGAGTGTTCAGCTTCGGCCACTTTAACCTTTCCAGGGAAATCACTCAGCTCAAGGGCTATTGTTTCAATATTATTAAAGTAACGTGCGGAACTGAGTAGTTACCCCCCGCCCCACCCAGGGATATGAAGAAAGGAACCTCGAACCAGTCTTGTAACAATAGAAAAAGCTCAGGTTTTTTGAGTATTTAGAAGATTTATGGGATACTGAAAGGATTGCCTGCAAGACAACTGTAAAATTGATCTACAGTGGATAAATAGGAGAAAAAAGTCTTTCTCTTTTTTGAGGGGAAGGTGTGGGGGGCGAGGGGTACAGGAGGTTACCAGGCATTTGAGAAAAATAGAGTCAAATGAAGGATTTAGTCTAGCTTCTTTGGACAAGACTCTCTCAGGCAATATTTTGTTTACATCATCTGCGTGAGTTCTGGCAAACCGTGGGACTGCCAAGGTGCAGCTGCAGGACCCTCTACTGTCCCCCAGCTCTCCTGCTGCGACTTTATTTTCTCATTCCCTGGGAGGCTGCAGGTCATTCCCCAAGAGCATTCCTGGGGCTTGGCGCCCTGGAGGACTAGCCTGTGCGCCACACCGTTACCATCTTGTTCTCTGAGAGCCCTTTATTCAAGCCTCTGCTCAGCAAATGTCACCATTGTGAGCTTGCCTGGAACCCTTAGGGTGAGAAAAGCGATCTCCCCTTGGGAGGAAGAGAGAGTGACCCTCACTGCTACATGCAATGCGGAACCCAGGGCAATGCAGTAGCGCTGTCAGGGGACGATTGCTGATAGTCACTTTGGAAAATGAGAGTAAGACAGCCGTGCAGTGTGGCGGTGGTTCCCTGTTGTCACCATAGCAGATTCCCCAGGGCTGTCATGAGGTCTCCTGGGAAGAGCCGTGGCCCTCCTCACCATCTGAGGGGTAGGCCTTCCTCCTGAGCTGTCCTCGTTCTGTAGTCTCAGGGCTGTGATAGGCTGCTCTCTTGCCACAGCTGCTGTAGTTGCTTGATATTTACAAAGTGTATAAAACTATATGTATGTGCTACACACACATATCCACATATAATATTCGTAGTGTCCTTCCTATTAGAAATTGCCATAGTTCAGAATAGACTGCAAGAGAACTAGAAGCTGCAAAAACACTTTTACCCATTCTCATAAAATGCATGAGACTTAAGAATTCGTTTCGTTCTGAGTTAAGATATACAGTGCCCAGCGCAGTGCCTCAGACCGATGGGCAAGAGCCATCAGTGAGAGAAATCAGTATGTCTGGACTCACATCCTTTCGTAAGATAACTCACCCTGCTTCCTCTGTTCTTAGGTACCTTTTAGAAGTAACCAACATACAGACATAGCCTTCTCGGTTTTCATATTTATTTTTTGATTGCTATGACAACCTATCTCAGAAGTATTTTTAAGTGCTAGACGAGGACATGGCTCTAAACCACTGCATGATGCAAATCGCGTTTTCATAAAGACGTGGTGGTACGATTTGTAGGCCAGGCGTAAACATGACCACATCTAAAGTACTAACAGCGATTTTGGAATTTGCAAGCTGTGGTGATGTCAGTTGCTCTGGGTGACTTGAACTGACAGACCAGCCAGCCGTGTGGACAGGAGCTTAGTGGCCTATGGAGGCTTTGGGAAAGCTGGCTGGCAGGAGGTCACACCAAGAGGACAGCTGCTCACAGGACTGTCTGGGTGGAATGTTGGAAATGACAAGGTGGGAAAAGTGAGAGGGCGAAAACCGCGGCAAAAGCTAAAAGGCGTGGAAATAAAGATAACAATAAATGATCTAATAAGAGCTTTAATTTTTGTACCTACTAAATGACAGGCACTGTGTGTCCATTTAACTTAATGTTCTCAGAGCATCCTGCAAGATAGACTTGATCGTCCATTTCACAAATGAGACTAAGACTAAAGCTAACAATCTCCATGTGGTTGTGTAACCAGCAGATGAAGAAAGAAGGGGATAAGAATTTGAATTGAGGCCTTTCTCATTCTAAATGCACTTAATGCACTTGTCTTTTCTGTTTGCCTTGCCGATGAAATTTTGCATATTATCCACCAGTTCAATTCACACATATCATTTCGGAACCGACTGTGTTCCAGGAACTGAAGAGACTGGGTGATTAACATGGATCTTTCCATGAAGGAGCAGATTCCTAGAGGAATTTGGCAGACACCTAGAATACCATATTTTATGTTATTCAAATGATCCATAATAGATAAGAAGGGAGATTCATTTTCATCTGCACTCTAAACCCTTACTTTTATTTGTGAGTTAAACATTTTCACCCAGTCTCCGTTCTGTCTTTTCAGAAGCATCACGTGCAACATTGGGTTTAGCTCTTCTCTCGCCCTAAAACCCACCAACCACAGCAGCTTCCCTTCCTAATTTCCCTTTCTATTCAGGCCAACACAGTTAAGTGACAAGATGGGACACTCTCATCATTGCCACTTCCTTACTCTTGGATCCCTCAGATCCAATGGTACCACTGCTCCCCCGATTCACTCTTGTTATGTTGCTGCCGCTCACGTCCGAGCCATTCCATGCATCATCCCTGCAATGCTGCAGTTGGCTTCCCTTCCTTCGGGCTTTCCTTTCTCCCACCAATGCATCTTTCGGCTGCAACCCCCTTCTCTTAAAAACTTTGTTCTTAAGACTCCTCGATGATCCAAAGAATTTTGGTCACCCCATCACCAGAATGTAAGTTTCATGAGCGCAGGGATTGTTCTCTCTTTCATTCACCACTCGATCTCCAACCAGTAGAGAAGAGGCACCACAATTGTCGAATGTATGAGTAGTTCCTAGAAGGAAAGAAGGGGGAGTGGGACTCATATTTACTGGTCCTTATTATGTTTAAGCACTGTGCTAGTCACTTTAGCCAGGATTGCATTTAATCTTTATAAGGTATTATGAATCACAACTTGCATTTGTTTACTCAGAACATATTTATTGAATATTTGCCATGTGCCCGGCACTCTGCTAGACACTGGGGAAGGTGAACAAGGCAGTTATGGACCAAAGCGTCTTGACACATAGAGTTGAGTCTGCATATGTGTATGTGTGGTACAGAGAGACAATACTCAAGCAAAGGAACAAACAAAATAGTTGCAAGTGGTAATAAACGCATGTTTTGCTGAAGAAGAGGTTGAGGCTTATAGCTAATGTGTGGCCTTTGAAAGCTACGTTAAGTATGCACAGCTGTCCTCATTTTCCACTGTTCCCCAACAAGCAGCAATTTCAGCAGGGCCCCAAGCTCCCCACTATTCCATGAATGTGCCGTATTTTCCCCACCTTCTAGTCTTTCCTGGGATTAGTCCACTCAACAGATAAATGCATTCATTTTTTTGCACTGCCTGCAATGCTTCTTAGTATATTCAGGTTCGTTAGAAACTTTTTATGCCTTTAGAGAGCTCAGAGCCTTGTAGAAGAATTAGGAAGCACACAACTACCTGGAATACACAGCAGAATGTGGTGAGTGCTGTGGGAAAAATAGGAATGAAGTGCTGAAGGGTTTGGATGAAGATATAATCCTATCCATTTGGAGGAGATCTGAAAATGTAGTTAGCAAAGGTGGTATTTGAGGAATGGGTACAATTTCTACAGCTTACCATGTTAGAGAAAGGATGCTTGCACTGATTAAACATTGTAAAAAAAATTGTGTAGATGAGAGAGTGCTAGGGACATTTAGGGAACCAGGAAGAATCTCAGGGTTGCTGGATTATGGAGCAGTTGTAGTGGGGGAAGGCAATTGAAAGCTACCATGGGACCATGCGTTGGAGTACGAAATGCCACAGAGAGGAGTTGATAATTAAGATGGTGGGCAGTGGGAATTCACTGCAATTCTTGACTAAGAGAAAGACATGTTTGTAGCTGTATTTTAGGGGGTGGAGACTGAATTGGGGAGGCTGATTTGAGGGCTGCTTGTGGTAGATAAAGTGAGTTGGTGAAGGTAGCTTGAAGCAGAAATAACTATTAGAGGTTATGAAGTTAGGGGGAAAACAAGCAAAATCAAATGGGCTCTGAGCTTTCTGGATAGGGTAACTGAGAGAAAAAATGTGTTCTAGGCAGAAATATTTAGATGGGAAATTAACTGAAGTGAAGAATGGTCTTTCAGATCCCCTAATCTGGAAATGTCTTCTTTTGTTTATATAAATTAAAATCTCATGAAGCTGAAGTATAACTGGATCATGTGGTTTTACATTTTACAGCATTTCTAATCTGTTCACTTAACGAATAGTTAATGTTGATCATCTTATATTGTCCTTTAGCTGTTCTGAGTGTGTTAGTCTGGTTTCCACAGCTAATATAAAATCAGGAACTTCTTTAGTATTCTCTAAAACAGTTTTTAGAAGATCAGAGGAAAAGAAACTTAAAGCTACTTTCTGAGAGATGTCTTTGAACATTTGGGGAGGAGCAGATAATAGTTCTCTACTGAATGATGTATAATTTTTAACTTCATGGAGGTCTAATTCTCAATCTCTAACAGAGGAAAGAGAAGCTGAGAATTATGTAGGAGGGACAAAAGATGTTAATTAATATATGGAAGGCAAACAAAACAAAACAAAATTCCAGCTGATATTAGACAAAGAAGCAAAGCTAGATTTTCAGGATTGGTTCATTTGATCAAAAACAACAATAATCAAGAAACAAAATATCCACCAGTCCAGTTATGAAAACCTGATGTCATTTGAGAGATCCCTAGAAGATATCATCACAGTTTAGTTACTGGCTGAGTGAGACTGTCACAAGAAAACTAGCAGGTATTCACCTAGTGTGTTATAATGTTGTTTTTGCCTTTTTGTTAACTTAGGATAGAGGAAAAGGTCATGATACTGCTACAAAATTTGACCAGCAAATTTTGGCATCCTGGGAATTTACTCTGTCTAATTTCAAGGAGATAACATAGTTCCTAAGTGGTAGAAGATTTTTTTTCTGGAGATATTTATGTAAGGGATCTAATAATAATAATAATAATAATTTTGTTTTATAGTCCAGTTTTCTTTTAAAGAACTGAAAAAATTTATTAAATAATTTCTGATTTGTCTTTATGGTAACCTGTGAGATTGGAAAGAAAACATTGGTCACCTAAATAGTCATAATCTCTTTTCTGTTTATTTAGGAAAAATAAAAGAACTCCAACCTACTTATTTAAAACTGATAACTGAATTGGCAGATATTTCCAAATCTAGACAATTGAGAGATGCCTTAACTCTGACACATCACATTCACTTCATCCAGTGAGATGATTTTCTTCAGCATATTAGATATTACATTTACTCGTGAAAATGTTTGATAGACTCAGAGCTTAAAATATACCCCATGTAGCTTTGGTTTCTAGTTATGATGACAAAGACAAGTATGATTTAGGGAGGTTAGAAATGAAATTCGGTTTCTAGATATTGGTCTAGGCAAAGAATTTATGAAGAAGACCCTAGTGGCCATCACAACAACAAAAATAAATAAATGGTACTTGATTAAATTAAAAGGCTTCTGCACAGCTAAGGAAATAATCAACATAGCAAATAGACAACCTGCAGAATGGGAGAAAATATTCATAACTTGTACATCTGACAAAGGGCTAATAACCAGAATCTACAAAGAGCTGAAGAAAATCAGCAAGAAAAAAAACAGCCCCATTAAAAAGTGGGCAAAAGACATGAACAGAATATTTTGAAAAGAAGATAGAAAAATGGCCCATAAACATATGAAAAAATGCTCAATGTCACTAATCATCAGGGAAATGCAAATTAAAACCACAATGAGATATCACCTTACCCCAGTTAGAATGGCTTATATTAAAAAGTCCAAAAACAATAGATGCTGGTATGGCTGCAGAGAGAAAGGAACATTTATACACTGTTGGTGGGACTGCAAATTAGTGCAACTTCTATGGAAAACAGTATGGAGATTCCTCAAAGAACTAATAGTAGAGCTACCGTTTGATCCAGCAATCACACTACTGGTTATTTACCCAAAGGAAAAGAAGTCATTTTATCAAAAACACACCTGCACTCAGATGTTTATTGCAACACAATTCACAATTGCAAAGATTCCACAGTCAACCCAAGTGCCCATCAGTTCATCAGTGGATTAACAAAATGTGTATATGTATACCGTGGAGTACTACTCAGCCATGAAGAAGGATGAATTAATGCCTTTTGCAACAATTTGGGTGGAACTGGAGACCATTATCCTAAGTGAAATATTTAAAGAATGGAAAAACAAACACCACATGTACTCGCTATTAAATTGGAACTAACTGATGAGCACACATATAAACAGAGGGAAGTAAAACTCAGTGGAAATCAAAGAGTGGGGAGGAGGTGAGGGGCATGAGTGAAACCTACCTAAGGGGTACAATGAACACTGTCTGGGTGATGGGCACACCTATAACCCTGACTCAAGCATTACAAAAGCGATCCATGTAACCAAAAACATTTGTACCCCATAATATTTTGAAATAAAAAAAATTTTTTAAATGAAAATAAAAAGATAAAGTGTAAGAAAAAACTCACATGAAGTAATCCTAAATGAAGTCATGTAGCAAATGTAAGAAATCAAGTGGTGTAATGGTAAAACTATGCAAGGCAAAAAGATTAAGAAAATTCATTAAATAATAACAAGATGTAAGTAAAGAAGGACCATTTGGAGTTAACTGTAGCAGAATAAAGGGATTGGCAGCTCTCTTGGTTATTCTACTGCAATGGTTTCTAAACCACTGAGTAAGGTTTTGTATTTCTAATTAGCTAAGTACTAGAAATATGCACTCTAATGTGATTTATATGGATATGTGGAATAAAGACAACAAATACTGTGGAATTTGAGCTTACTATAAATTAAGTACATATTCTTCACAACATAAATGATGAAAAAATGCTCGGATACTATATTATAACTTACTCATATGGCATCTTTAGGACTTTAGGAGGTTAGACTCGTGCGATTAGAATACACTGCAGAGATCTATATATGTCTGATCAGGGTTTTTATTTTGCTAATTGTGGGCTGGCTTTCACAGTCCTTGATTAACTCTGATCCTTCAGTGAACTCTAAATAATGATAATAACCAAGCATACTTTGATATCATGATTAGACCTGGAGTCTGGCTTAGATAGGAAAATGGTAATCATAATAATTGCTTATGTATATCGAGTGCCTGCTTTAAGTACTTTTGCATGTGTTAACTTAGTTAATCCTCACAACAGCCCTATTTGACATATGGAGAAACTGAGACACAGAGAAGTTAAATAGCTTACTCAAGTTCAGTCAGCCAGGAAGTGGCAGACCTGAGATTTGAAGCCAGGACATCTGGTTCCAGGCCCCAAACTCTAAACCTCACTGTACTAAGGTACATTATATGCTATGGAAATTTTGTACTGCTGTTGGTGGCATCCCCAATTCCCTTTGATGTTCTTATCATGGTGTCTGCCTACCTCTTTGGGGTATTTCTTTTTTCCTGTTCTGATGCAGCAATGGGACCCATTTTGATTCCGAGAATATTGTGCCCTTCATGAGTCATCAAGAAGTCCATAGACACTTTTAGGGGTTTTCTGTGGAGATCTCATTTCTTAATTCTGACTCAACCCACCAGAATGAATTGATAATTATGACATTTGAATCCTGCTTACAATTAAATGAATAGCAATGCTTAACCACATTTGCTAGTGGAAAAGAAAGAAACTGAACACATTTTGGAACACATTACCTCTGCAAATGAGAACAACTTCTCCCCATACTCTCTCTCTATTAGCCTGAATTTTAGGGAAATTTGTTAAGGTTTTAGTCCTAATTTAGTACTGATATTTTGCAATCCAAGAATTCCAAGAATAATGGGATAGTTTGGTGAAGTGAGAGGAGACTCGGGGAATTACAGGGCAACCAAGATTCTCAAGGTCAAACCAAAGCAGCATTCCTGATTATATGAGCTAACTACCCAGTTTTTAAGTTTTCCTGGGCAATACTAATCTCGTTACTTTTGTACATCAGATTTCTTTAAGTAATGCTCATGGGCACCGGCTTTATTATAAAATAGAGCATGCTTAATGTACTTCACATGTATGCAAGGGCAACAGCAGCGCGTATCACAGTCCTAAAGTGGATATAGGGGAAATGAATGCAGACAAGTGTTAAAAAGCCTGGTGAAATCCTAACTCAGTAGGTGACACGATCACCTCATAGATTGGATTATTCTGAAGAGAGCCGGCAACTCCATTCAGTGGATGTATTCAGAATCCTTATGTATGCCAGGCTCTCTGCTAGGTGCTAAGGACACAGAAATGAATAAAACACCTTCCTTCTCTCTCAGAGGGCACCTAATCTACTCCTCTCTTCTCTGTTACATTATTTTGTCTCTAAGTCTTGCATAACAATGTGGCCACATTGAGATCTAGTTGAATAGTTTCCTAATAACTCCCTAAAGTCCTTGGTGAATGAGCCTTGACTTTTACTCTGAAATCCATGGAAATGTAAAGTCTACTGCTTTGTTCTCCTTGATAAAATAGAGCATAATCACTAGTTGCTGGGTTACTACATAAAACACAAGCCCCAAACTGCAGCTGGGAAGAGCAGTTAGCAATTAAGTAAAGGAAGTGACTATGACTAGTGTGGGTTTGGGTTTGAAACCCAACACACTGCCCATACACTTCTTAGCATAGGGAGGCATTGATGTTACTTAGGCAACTTTTATCACTAAGGAAATAGTTTTTGTGACTCATGCTCATACAGAATGACTTATTTCAAATCTGGGTATTCAGTAACCTTACCATTATGCTTCTCTTTTCTTTTCTTTGGACCCAGACAGAAAAATTCCATTTGGATGGCATAGGTTTATTACTTAGTAGCATCTTATTTATTGGGCAGCCGGTATTTTGAAATTTAATGGACTCATGGTGATCAGAGTGAAAGGTCAGTATTTCCTGCAATATATTGATATGTTAAAGGTAGAACTTATAGCTTTTTTTTTCTAAGCAGAAATGTTATATCTTATAATAACAATACTTCTTGTCAGTTATTTTTTATTTAATGTAACAGTGAGTGCTATTTAAAATACTAGTCACACTTTTGATAATTAAAATAGAATACTGAAGTATTTTATACCATATCATAAAATGCCTTATTCTTTTCCCCAAAGAGATGAAAAATGAAATTAAAATCTCCTCTGACAGTTGTCTAGAGATGATAATTACAAAAAGGAAGGAACTCTAAGGAAGCTCTTTCGCCAGTTTCTCTCTTCGAATTTTCAGTCTACCTGCTTGCTATTCCAATAGCAGTTCTTTATTGGACATTGATATTTTTTTCTGTGTTAACAAATAGTAGAGAAGTTGTAAAAAAAAGTTAATTAATTAAAAGAGTTACAGGTTGATTATATGTTTGGAGAGCTGTAGGAAGAACTTACAGAAAAAGCAAGCCAGAAGCCAAGAAGCTGAACTGGCTTCTGGGGTAAGTACAGGAGCACCCTGGCTTGTGCTCCAGGTTTTGATGGGAGCCTCAGAGGTGCCAGCTTCCAGTGTGGTCAGCCCAGGACTCACCTGAATCGCAGGTATATCTTTTGTCCTAACTGCAGAAACTATGCTGTAGATCTCAAAATTTAGACAGTGTTACTTTAGCTGTTTTCATTTTGCTTTCAATTTAGTCCTTTTCTGTTTTCAATTTGGGGGCTGGAAAAGCTTGAAAAAGGCAATGAGTCATAACAAATATTTCTCTGTTCTCCAGATAGAAGCCTTCGATGTGAGGCCAAGGCGTTGTGCACCATGTGTGCAATGCATGAGCCTTGGCATCTGAATGCTTTTCTGGAAGGATCCATTAGGAGAACATGTCTGGGACATACCAGTGTAGTGATTCTCAAAGTGTGCTACCCAGACCTGCAGCATCAGCGTCACCTGGGGATGTGTTAAGAGATTCCAACTATTAGTTCCTACACCAGACTGACTGAATCAGAAACTCCGGGGGTGGGTGGGGCCCAGCAATTTGTGTTTTTACACGACTTCCAGCTGATTCTGAGAACCACTGTGCTAGTGAATCGATAGTGTGTGACCACGTAGAGGATGAAAAGTATAGGGTTGGAAAATGGGGAAACTGATGAGTCTTTGCTTATGACAAAATTAAGAATAGATAGAAAAGAATGATTTAATTTTTGGAATTCAAAACAGAAAAAAAAATATTAAAAAGCCAGAAATTTAATTTGCAGGACTAATTGTTTGCATGGATCTTTGCTTTCTCAGAGTGTGGCAATCCAGATGACTAGGTTGCTGTGAAATATATTAGCATGGTTCTGAAATTCTAGGATAATCTAACTAGTGAGAAAAGGCATGCCTTTCCATATTAGGACATAAATTCAGCTCAGGTTTGTGAGATACTATGCGATTCTTGTATTCCATTGACTTGGCTGACTTGGTTGTCTCTTGAGACCCGAGTTTCTGTATCCGAAAACCACATGCATTCCTACTCATCATGAATTATCTCATTGAAGGAAGTGAGGGATTCAGTATGTGTAAGAGAATTTGTGAAACGTTTTGATGATTGAGAAATAGGATGCATTAAAGATCAAGAATGGTTAATATAAACATTGATAATGAAGAGGTTTTTAGAAGTGATACAAAAATGAGTTGATACATATGTCTTTTAGTGCTGTCATGTATTAGCTGTTTGATTTTTAAACAAATCACAATTTTTGAAAGCTTTTTATCTTAGTTTGCTCATCAAAAATGGTATTAACAACACCTACTCACAGGATTGTCATGAGAATAAAATTGATTCAACTGATTTAAAAAATTATGGAAATATAGTTTTTAAAAGTAAAGCCTTACCATTTTTAGATATTATTGTTGTGATTGCTGTTTTTTTTTTTTATGTCTGGATTAAGAAAGCTTTAGGATTGTTGACATAATGACATCACCCAGGAGTCTGGAATAAGTCTGTACCTCAGCAGATTTTCTGATTACAAAAAATAGCTATGTTTACTTTTCTACTAATTTTCTTCAGTGGAATGTTTCAATTTTCTCATGAAATGGAGGAGATCCACATAAGTTTTAGGAAAGAAAGCAAGTCTGATATTTTGTATCTTTCAAACTTGGAGACTATTTTTCATTTATTCTTTCAGGGAAAGATGTGGGGCGCTGGAGTCAGAATATCTGGGTTAAATTCCGAGGTCTTCTGCTTACTAATGGAGCAACCTTGGGAAAGCCTCACTTTCCTTATATGGAAAATGGGGGTGCTAATAATAGAGAGTTGTATGAAGATGAAATGAGAAATGTATACAAAATACATAGTAGAGTGTCTTGCACACAGTAAGCACTCAATAAGTGTGGGTGGTGGTGGTTGTTGATGTTGTTGTTATTAAACTATGGCATCAAAGAGGTGAAAAAAAGGACCGTGTCCAAAAACAAAGGGCAGGAGGGAATAGGAAGGCAAGGGGGCAGTTAATAAATGATCATTCTACAAATGTAAATTCATGCAGTTCCCATGACTTTTTTGGTCACTCTTACGAAAACCAAATTCTCTGATTGCTTCAAATGAGGAAAGTAATCACAGTAATTAATAATGGCCATGTCTGTGTAGTATTGGGAATTTCAATCTTTTAAAGTTAATGTGTCTTTCCTCCCCTGGCTTGACTATGCTGGAGCCTTAAGAAACGGGAGTCCTGGATTTCTCACTGTCACTGCTTAGGGACCTCATTCCTCCTTCCCCAACTTGCTAACTAAGGTTTCTTGCTGCTCCAGAATTATTGCTCATAGAGGGGAAGAAGTGTCAGAGATAAGAAGGTTCTTACTTGACAAGTATGGTTGGTGATCTGGTGTTTACAACTCTGAGTTTGGCACGTATTTAAAACTGGCCCCTTTATTAGCAGGTGCTTCTTTGGAGACGTCTCATCACTGGGGATCTCTCTCTACCACAAAGCTTCCCTGACATGCAGAAATGCACGTGCCTTCCAGCTTCTGGGTGACTGTCTCCACAGCCCCCAGGAGTCATTCAGTTGTACACTTCTTGCTTCTTTTGAGATGGTACCTTCTTTTCCTGCGGGTGATTCCTTGAACAAGATTTACGACAGCTCTCTCTCTTTTGCAAAACTCAAAACTCATGGGTTACAGGGTTACAGTTTTAAACTCTCTGGGTGGTTCTTTGAAGCTCTTTGCCTTAGGCTTGAGATGAGGAACAGACAGCCCCTACCGATCTTCCTAGGAGAAAGATCAGTCTGGAGCATGCTGTACAACGTTCTCCAATAATCTTCCACTCTTTTATACTTTCAACATGGGTAAATGGCTGTAAGAGTTATGTAACTCTTTCTGGAACCCTTCCTTTGAAAATTTTGCGTTGTCCTCTTGTATTTCACTTTGGAATGTGGTTTCTAGTGTTCAGGTGCGTTAACCAAAACATGCTCTTTAACATCACATGAAGGGTAGAAGGGAAGAGAATCACTTTGAGGGGGCCAGACCATCATCACTAAAGGAGCTGGTGCAGCTGAGGACAAGATGGTTTACATATGAAAGGACTGTGACTGTGACTGTCATTGTGCTTGCCCTATTCACAAAGTAAAGCTTTAAAGGTGAGTGAGTGAGATCTTAGAAATGTTCATGTGTAATCTTTTCCTCATAGCAGACTTTTTGGGGCTGACTTATATTATTGTTTCAGGAGCTAAAATGTGTTTAAAAAATAGTGTTGGGAGGAAGGTAGAAAACTGTTAACTTTTCACAGTTGTAAGATGATCCTGGATTCCCATGTATATTAAAAGACACTAGTGTTAAGACAGACTAAACAAAATGTATTATGTTTAAATTATTATTGTGTTTCGCATTTCAGGCATAACTATTCTTTTAACATGAAAACTCCCACATAGACATATGTATGCAACCCTGAGCACATATCAATGACTGTCTTTTCATAGTTTTGAAGATGATATTCCACAAACCTAAAAGTGGTGGGGTTTTTGGAGGGAAGGATGGAATCATGATTTATAGAAGGATGTCTCTTTTATTTTGTATATTTTCGTAAATTGTTTCACCCCTTGAAACTGGCATGTATTATTTTTAAAATTCAGGAAAAATAAAGACAACATTTTAAAAATTGTATATCTCTTTGGTATGCTTACTGAACTGATAATATAAAATGTTAGGCGAGAAAGATCAAGGTATAAAATATATATGCATGATTCTGATTTGGATAAAATACAACCCATACAAAGACTACAGAAAGACACATCAAAATGTTAGCTATAGTTATCTCTTATTTTCTTTTTTATATGTTTCCCTATTTTCCAAATTATGTGTAATGGGCATGAATATCTTATTATTAGCAAAAAAGAGAAAGAATGGTCAGAAGAGAGACTCCTGCACTTGGATTGGGCTTCTAATATTCTGGGTTTTTCTAATGTTTACTGATTAGGCCCCTGGAACTTTAGGTGATAATTGTTTTCCAAATAATAGTGTCTCATCCCTCTAGGCAACAAGCAATATGGTAAAACTGCAATTGTAAGTTTTTGGATTTTAAAACTGTGAACTCCACAAAGATATAAATAATATTCTTTGTTGCATTCTTTTTCCGCCCTATTCTAGGATTTGGTCCTAAAATGAAAGGAGTAAAAAAAGATATGACATGCAGATTCCTGACATTCTTTCCTAACCAGAATCATGTTTAACTCCTAATGTGAAATTCTTCCACAAAATATGTACTAACTCCCTTTCACTTGTTATTGATGCCTTCCAGACATTTTTTTTTGGAAAAAAGCCAAACTAGTGTTACCTTATAATTTCCTTTATTTTAAAAATATGATAGTGTGATTTGTAAATAAATCTATTAACATGCAGAATATTTATTTATGTGACGTTGAGTGAATCACATGAAGTTTTCTACTTTTTATTCTTTGTAAAACCCTGAATATTAAAAAATAAAAGCCCATAGGTCTAAAATGGGTTAATAAGCATTTTTAACATTTATAAAGTTCTTTGAAACTTATAGGTCTATGTTGTCTTATTGATATTATCCTATTAGTCAAACATACTTTTGCCATCTAGTGAAATGTGGTCTATTTTAGTCACTCAGTTTTGTCTGAGCGACTAAACATGGTACAAATCCCTTTGGGGATTTATGTATTTTAACTTTTAACAGTAATTACCTTAGATGGAAATGAAATACCCCTAGTCTAGAAGTGCAGGAATAAGTTTAACTCTCTAAAGTAAGGCTTTGATAACCTTTGGAACATTCCAAGAAAGTTTGAAGGATAAAGTGTGCTTGTGGTTTATATTATGCCCACATAAACGACTTGCAAAGCTGAGAAGGTAAATTTTAACAATTTTAAATAAATACAAAGTTTTTTTCTGATAGAAGGAATAGATACAGTAATGGCAGTACTATGGAACTGTTATTACATTTAAGTTATTTTTGTCACTATTGGATCATATGAGAAGGATTTTAAGTGATATTGTTGTCTATCTAAACTAGTACTTAATTAGCACAGGTAAAATTAAACATCTTTGTCTATGATTTTTCTCTGGTTTGTAGTTTATCAGCTCTGATGATGTGGCAATAAAAAAAAAAAGACTATGAAGTTGTGTGTGTGTGTGTGTGTTTTCCCATTCCTGGTGTTGCTGGGTCTTATTTGTGTGATTTGGTTACCTGGAGCAGTTCTGAATGTTCAAGTGAATTACTAGAGAAAAGTAACAAAGTAATAACAGCAGTCCTCGAAGGCACTAAATTCTATCTCCTATATTCCCAACATGGGTCATGTTTTCCCACCTGAAAAGGATGAAGGCTGTAATAAAAAAAAAATAAGGAAAGGCATCTTGTTAGGTAATATGCATGTTAATCTCTTGGTAATATACCCTTTTTGAAAACATACTAAGAAAATAATTCTATATATTGTTAGAAAAAATGGGTTATATTTTATGTTATGACAAAGTTGTTCAGAAAGTGGAAGGAAACCAGTATTTATTGTTCTAGGCACATTACTGACACACATACATATCTCAATTAATAGTAGAATACAACAACTACCTTGTTGTCAAATATTATCCATTTCACAGGTGAAGAAAGAGTATTAGAGACAGGGTTCATATTAATCCATCAGATTCTAAGGACCATATTCCTCGCATTGTATCAAACTGTCTTTGCAGGAGTGATTGGGCGGAGAATCTATTATAAATGTTACAAATTATTCCCTGAAGTAGTTTATTTTTTGTGCACCAACGTTGACCTTTTTGCCTGGCCTTTGTAACACGCATTGCCACATCAGATCAAGTTGGCTCCATAGATCTCAAAAGGTGCCCTCAGTCCTCAGATCAGCCTGTTCTCAGGAAGCAACATATTCTCGTTCCTAGGGCTGCTGTGGTTTAACATCCCTGGCTTTGCCTCTGGGTGTAAGGACCCAGCAGGCCTGGGCAAACTGAGCTTTCTTAGTATCTTTTGTACTAAGTTACAGTGTAGCCAGCCCTGGAAAAACCACTGGAAGAACTTGAGCTACAATTCCCTGTTTTCCACCTAGCTGTGCTACCAGGCAAGATATACACTTTTCTGGATCTCCATCTTCATCTCTAAAGCAGGTTGGATGAAATCAGTGGTTTATGATCTGTGTCCCACAGTGTCTCTTACAGGTAGCCACGGGTGTCTATGGGGGTAGAGGAGGTGATCTGGCAGTGTTGTGGGCCTGCTAGAATCCACGCTTCAATAACAGAACAGCCTTGTGTGTGCGTGCGTGTGTGTGTGTGTGTGTGTGTATGTGTGCACTTGATCTACCTCTCTGTTTCCCTCTGCTCCTGATTCTAGATGAGATTTTGTTTGACCACAAGGTTCTATCTCGAAAGATACTTTGAAAAACACTGGACCAAATAGTCCTTAAGTTTCTTTCTAGTTCTAACTTTCTGTGAGTTTATGAAAGCAGTTTTAAAGAGAGAGCCCCATTATCTTTAACTAAAACATGATCTTTAAAATTTGCTGCAAAATCTTTTTAAATTAGACATTTCAGAAATAACCTCAAAGGGCAAAATCAATGTTAAAATCTGTGGCTGAATACTTGGAAATGGCAACCTATAAGGCCAACTGCATGGTTTCTACATTTTTCAGCAGAAAATGTATAATTCAATTTACTCTTGATTCTAATTTTTAAGAATATTTATTCTTTTTCTTCTTCAGAGGAAAGTATAAAATAACATCATTCACAGTCAGAAGTCACTAGAATATACCTTACAACAGAAAAGTATCAATCCTTAAAGATACCATGAGGTTCATTTTCCATCTGTTCTTTTTCCCTTCAAAGTTTATCATGTCACTGATAGACACATCTGCTGTTTCCTATTTCTTTTCCTTTGTGACAGTCTATCAGTATAGTGACTGATACTAGAGAAAAAGATAGAATGTTTTCCTGCAAGGTTTGCTTTTATTGAGTCCATATTTTGGGGGCACTTATTTTAAATCAGTGCTCAGTCTGCAATGATTAAGCAATTAATGCCTATTTCAACACTATTATTTATTGATGGACTACTCATAAAGGTTGTAGCTTCAAGAGATTGTCATTCTAGAACAATTCTGCCCAATAGAACTTTCTACAATGATGGAAATATTTTATAAATGTGCTGAGCAGTTCAAATGTGCCTAGTGGGATGAATTAAGTTTTAATGTTAATTAAGTTAATTTAAACTGTCTTCAGTGCCTGGCATGTGAAAGGGTCAATAAATGACTGGATGCTCTTAATAGGTTCCCCCTCCCCTCTACCCCAGATCTCCCCAGCTCCAGGGTAAGGTCACTTAAAAAGGTTTCCTTGAAGATTGCCAGAGATATAGACGTATCCTTCACAGCTATCCTGGTCTTTCTGGAAGTTAACAGCTAAGTGGTGTCTCTCTTACTACTAGTGATGCTGACTGCCCGCCCTCTAACTTCCTGTGCTTCCATGCTTAGCACCTTCTCAGGTGTGTGGCTTCCAGACTTCCAGCCTTTACTCTACCCTGGTCCAACTCAGGACTCATGAATGCCTCCTACAAGGCCTAGGGCCCTTGGATGTCTGCGGCCATCTGGACCGCTCTACAGTATGCTGCTCTGACCTTGTTTGGTTGGCTTCATGCAGTGTTCAGTTATGGATCCTAAAATGGGCATCACAAAACTAGGGTATGATTGACAGGAGAGGTCTGAATCATGCCATATGGCACAGTTGAAGGGACTAAAAATGCATCACTTAGCAGCAGTCCCCAACCTTTTTGGCACCAGGGGTTGTTTTTCATGGAAGATAATTTTTCCACAGATCCTGGCGGAAGGAGATTATTTCAGGATGACTCACACACATTACATTTATTGTGTTCTTTATTTATATTATTCTTTATACATTTTAGAGGTACACTTGGGCTCAAAAAGGTGAAGTGACTTTCTCCAAGTTACCTCATTAGGAAGCAGCAGATCTGTGCTTCCTGTCTACACTCTGGCTCTCAAGCTTGCCTGCCTGCCTGCCTTCCTTCCTTCCTTCCTTCCTTCCTTCCCTCCTTCCCTCCTTCCTTCCTTCCCTCCTTCCTTCCTTCCCTCCTTCCTTCCTTCCTTCCTTCCTTCGTTCTTGCTATGTTTCCCAGGCTGGTCTCAAACTCCTGACCTCAAGCAGTCCTCCTACCTCGACCTCCTAAAGAGCTGGAATTACAGGTGTAAACCACTGCGCCTGGCTTCAAGCTTGTATTCTTAACCACAAAGCAAAGAGGAAGAGTTTTAAAAAATCAATGCAGAGGACAAATCTAAAAGAAACTGGATTTTAGGTGACTATAAAGAAGGGTTTTCTAATAATTCAAGCTATTCACCACCAAACATTTCACTCTGTTAAGTACAGTGGACCCCTCATTAGCTGCTTGCAAGCCTTGGCTTAGTGCTGGCAGATCAGGAACACGGTGGAAAGCATTCTGGGAGTGGACAAAAATGCCTCTGAGGATGAGATCAAGAAAGCTTATGGGCCTTGATGCATCATCCAGATCGGCACAGTGTAGCCAGTGCTGAGGTTCAGAAGGAGGAAGAGAAAAAGTTCAAGGAAGTCGGAGA